>CM072816.1:90760184-91317720 GCA_036937905.1 Salvia rosmarinus | reverse complement strand
TTTCCACTCTTTCTTCTTCCTCTTGTTTCTTCAATCAACATAGATCGCATAAAAGCTATCAAACCACACAAGAACGTGATTTATCTTAGTCGCGATCGACTATATTTTCGATATCAAGACACTATGGTTCATCAACACTGGTCATTTCATCCTCTAATCTTAAACATCGAACAGACTTAACGAAGTCTTATAGACTAGCGAGCATGAAAAACTCGACAACAAGCTTAAGCTATCAAATCTAACCAAAACCCAACGACCCTTAAGACGTAGCTTATGTCCGACATCAAAATCGCAGAAGACATCGCTCAACATCAACGAGCTTCTATGTATGCTCAACTATCATCAAAATATCTTATTAATATACTATTTCTAACAAAATTTCGAGTAACGCTTATAAATCGAATAGCCCTAATAATCCAAACTCATCAAATTCCATCCCAAAATCCTCAATATCATCACCGTATGTCTAAACATACACTTAACAACTTAAAACAAGTTTAAATTAATCCATTTTCACCATAATCATGTTATGCCCTTCAACCACTATTTTATGAAATTTCATGAATTTCACAATCTATAATCCATTTAATATCAACAAACTCACATTTATACTTATTCATCATCAATGATCATAAATCCATGATTAAATCAAACCACAATCAAGTTCATCATATAATCTATCAAATTTAGCATAAACTTTAATTTTCCAACTTTCATATTTAAATTCCATAAAATCTCAAAATTCATCTTAGCATTATTTATATCATAGATCTCAAAATCATATCAAATACATTAAATAAAATCAACAACTCAAAGATCCCCAAATTCTCATAATTTTCAAAATTATGAAATCATGTGACTTTCAATTTCTTCCAATTTCTTTTATCAAATCATGTTTATTCTCACTTAATTACACATATTTACATTCAATTTAATCAAATCATAACACATGATTCACATACAAAATTAGGGTTTATGATGCTTACTTTAATTTTCAACTTTCATGAATTTAAAGAATTTAATCCATAGCTTATGTTAATTATGCATAATAAGCATAATTAAATCAATAAACATAACAAAATCAAACAAATCAACCTTAAATCACATCTCAAAATTTTCAAATTCATCATTCATAAGAACATCATGTTCATCAATTTAAAACACAAAACTTGGATTAATCAAGGTGTTTACCTTCTTGGAGTGATTTCCTTAATTCTACACTTAAAACATGAATTAAAATTGAAAAGAAAATTTTGTGTGTGTGTATTGTGTGTGTTTCAAAATAATGGGAAGAAATGAAGCTTGAGGATGATCATATAAAATGAATAAAATTCTAGAAGATTCATGTATGTATACTTTATTTAATTTCCATTCATTTTCTTTTCTTTTTCCATAATTTTCGAAAATAAATAACATTTCTTTAAAAATATTGCTAACATTAGAAATTTATATTCTTTAATAGTAAAAATAAATTTTCTCATTAATATAATGATCCAAAATAATTAAATCCATTGTTGGATTGCAAACCATAAAAATATAAATTTAATCCTTTCATATACTAATAATCAAATAATTATTCAATTAATCCATGAATTTCGAAAATCATAGAAATAATTTTCTTCTCACTAGATATAAATAAAATAAAATTATTGAAGTCATTTAATAGCTTAAACAACATTTCATTTCATTTTATAAATAAATCTCACATAAACAATAATAATAATACACTTTCTTTAAAACAATTTCTATTTAATGAAATTTCATCCAAATATGTACAATAATAATCATATATCTCACATTTAATCATAATAAAATTTATTTCTAATTAATAACCACTTCTTGAATTTTGCTCATTCGATTAAAATTAATCGAATTTCTATCGCTTTCTAATTATCAAACACTTTTTATAAAATCTTAGAATGCAATGCCTCTAAGTTCCTGATTAGCACTTAATTAGACTCTAATTAAGGCTATAAGATTTTTGGGTTACTACAACCAGACTAACATCTTATGCTCTAGTTCCCACGTAGCCTCTTCCTCATCGTTGTTATTCCATAATACTTCACAAGGTGAACTTTCTATTTCTCCAAACTTGAACCTTTCGATCAAAGACCTTTATTAGTCTTTTCCTCATAACTCTTATCCCGAGCTAGCACAACTTCATCATACATGTTTATCGACATCCAAATAGTCGTCATATCCATAATGATCCTTGCTCATGTGCACTCTCGAACCTCAGATAGAATCACACCTTCATTCATTCCTTCTCATAACACCTCACAATTCTATTTCCTTTCCCGTTTCACGGATATCAACTATGCGCATCAACATATAGCTTTAAATCGCATAACTTTTCCTTTGTATAACCAATACAATCTTTCATCATAAACATTCTTTCAAACTTAGCCACATGGTTTCAATAGTCCCAAACATGGCAATATTTCAAAATTCATTCACCTCATTTCGAACTCTCGATATAACAATTTTCAAAACTCTTGTCATATGGTGTCATACTTCCAACATAATATTTGAAAACATTTTGAATACTTATACGCACTTTGAAATAAAAACTTGTTAAAATTATGCACCTTACTTTAATCATGGCGGTGTGATAGCGGTAATGGGGTGTATACAAAACAAAACAACATAATTTAACCAAGAGCATCAGTTTATCAGGACCTTTGCTCTAATATCATTCTCGTATCGAGATAATCAGAATACAAAGGGACAAGAACACTGCTCTGATACCATCCTGTCACGCCCCAATTCCCGAGGGAAGGCACGGATGCAGGGGTATGACTAGGGGTTAGAAATAAGAAGCGGGGAAGAAATGGGGAAACCATATATATATACGTATGAGGTGCACTTACATGCCAAAAATTGGACAGCATCTCCTCTATAAAAGCATAAATCCAAAAACAAACAGATACTGAAAATAAGCAAGCAAACACATATTTTCAACATTGATGTCGGAAAGCTCGGCACGCCACGTTGGTCGTATACAACCGACTACAATCACGGGGGCTGAATAGTCGGACAACCAATAACAATTATTGGGGTAGGAGCATCCTACTACACCTCAAGTCAAGTAAAGGATGGGGTATCAGAGAGCCTAGCTTGCCAAAAGGAGTTGGCCGACCAGCTCTGCTCATGAGGTCGTTACTGTCTCGACTACTACATGAGGGCTTTGGCCAAGCGTCCAAGAGGGGCCGACTATTCGCACTCTCCATCAAAAGCAATAAAGAAAACGATAGGGAAATCACAGCGTAACCAACTGAACTTAAAATACTTCAAACATAATAGTCATAGAACTCAACTGAGTTTCTAGACGATAGCAACAAAACATACACACTTAAGAGCAAACAGCGGAACGTAACATACTTAAAACAAAAATAGAGAACAGCCAACCCGCCTCAGCCGCTCATCACGTCTTCCCGTTTATTAACCTGAAAACATTTTAAAAGATTTTGGGCTGAGTACTAGCGCACTCAGTGGGTCGTGCATTTTCACAAACAGTTCATTTAAACAAAACGAAGAAAGTCCATGTCATACAGTAAACATAGAAGGTTTTAAAACATAAATCCACTTCCATGAAACCAAAAACCTTTTACTTGGGGCCCATTAGCGCATTCCATTGTTACTCTAAGCTATCTGATCTCCGGGACGAACCACACTTCGAGATCACATTAACATAACCAATGTGAGACTCCGGGACGAACCACACTTCGAGATCAATCATCGGGCTGGCAACGGGCGGAACCCAGAAGCCACATCATATGTTGGTACGCCAGTGGGGATCAATCCATGGCAGTACGGACTCGTGTAAACAACCCTTAGTAAGTGTGTTAGACCCACTAAGAGCCACAATTGCTTTACAGAGAGCATTAAACAGATAGAGATGCGCCAAAATATTTTCATGGACATTCAACATTTTCTTTTGAAATATCAGAGCATAATAACTCAAGATATGTACTCAAAATATAACCCACCTATACCGATTTAAAACGTCTCATGGAGAGATCTACGATCCAACAACTATACCGATCATCTTTGGCAAGTACACAGTAACAATACGTAACAACTTTTGAGTCACAATCCATGAAGCAAGGAAACAATGCGATCAAAGCGGAGATCAAAGCAAACGGGGTTTTAACTTTTCGAACTCATATTTGGCAACATCCGGGTTTTCAAATCAACTTGATGCAGAAGGCAAAAATGTTCAGGGCATTGAAATTTATAAAGGGGTACCTTGAAAACATGCATGCGTGTAAGTTGATACAAAACTTAGCAGCGAAGAAGCTTCAAAACTTGATGCTTATCCTCAGATCTGGGATAAACCATCCAAAACCGATGCATGAAAATGGAAACATAAGCAATATGCAATTTTAGGAACATAGAATGACAAGCCATGTCGGAAATGGATAACCCGGGCATTTACTTCCTTTAGAAACTCAAAACGAATAAAAACATCCAGGTATGTAAAAACACGAAAAACGAGAAAAATGAATCGGTATGCTAGTAGAATACATAGCATGAAACTCTAAACCTAAAGGGCCCATAGCCAAAAAGTGGCCCGTCGGCCACCAAATCGACGGCCAACCGGCGACGACGGCGTGTAAAGGCGGCGGCGGTTCCTCGGCCGGTTTGGCCGGCCTCCGGCCATTTTCTCGCCTCGTCCCTTCAGAGACCCGAGTTCTACGCTATGCTATCTATGAAAAGACGGAATCAAAACAAGAAAAGGACAAAATTTAAAAAACTTAGGCACCGGGGGAAGCTGATAGACTGTGGTAGGCCGGCAGCAGCGCAATGGCGTCGCCGCCGAGCCCTCCCGGCTGGATCCCCACTCCTCCCGTGCTTCCGCAGCGTACTTGGAGCTGCTCGGCTCTTCCGTAAACACAGAGAGACGCTTGAAATGAACGTTTGAAAATGAAAGCCTTAGGCCCCTATTTATAGATTTTCAGAAGCTCGCTTGCACAAGCGTATGCGCAACGCTGACGCAATTAAGAGTGTGCTTGCGCAATCGTTGACACAAGCGTTAGCCGAAAAACACTTTAAAAATCATAACTTGATCGTTTGAAATCTGTTTTCAAAAATTTAAGACCCTACAGGCTCGCATTTAAAAATCTTTCATAAGGACTATTCATTTGCAGATTTTGGAAATCATGTGAATATAATGCATATGAAAAACGGATTTTATACGGACGTCAGATCTCGTTCTAGGTCCAAACAAAGTCCAACTTTTTCCAAACTTCACCGAAAAATCTAACAAATATTTTAATAATATTCTACGAAGAAACGGGTCATTACATTTTAAGTTTAATATTTATTTTACTCCCTTTGTCCCATTTAAATGTCTCACTTTCCTTTTCGGGTTGTCTCATTACAAATGTCTCATTCCATTTTAGGAAATAATTATCCCTTCAAAATGTGTGGACGCTATCCACTTTTTAACACTTTAACTACTTTATATATTTTTCCTAAATACTTATACCCAAAATAAATGGGACACTTTAAGCGGGACGGATGGAGTATTAAATAAACTTGCAAGATTAATATCTTAACTTTGCAATATCATTAAGAATCCCGTCATATTTCGGTAGTTTGAATTCTCTTTAGCTAATATTGATTTTACATATAAATAATTAATCAATCACATTATCGACATGTTAGTAGCTTAATAATGTAGCGATACAATGATTGTTAGATTGTATTATTTTTTATTTCATATTTATTATTTTCAAATAATAGCTTACAAGTTTAAGAAATATTAATCTATAACATGTATGCATTTATATAAATCTTATGAAAAATAATTAAAATATGTACTCAGATTATAAACTTTGAAAATATGTAATGGTTTAAATATAATATACCAACTAAAATAATGTTATACATAATAAATCAACATCAATTAATTTTTAATAGTTACAAAATTCATAAATTAAAGGCTATATCTATTAATATATAATAGATTTTTTTAAATGATATAATTCATTTTTTGTCGCATTAAACAAGTGGCCTGCTATAAGCATTTGAAGTATAGAGATATTATGGATTCAGATAATTACGGGTACCCCTATACGGGTGGTTTGAGACGAGAATGAGTAGTAGTAGTTTTTAATCAAATTTGGGATGCATACGAGTATATACATTCTAGATGGATTCAGATGGCTCAATCTTAGCCTCCTCATCATCATTTCGGTCCATCGTCTTGCTTCACTACAATCAACGATTACGAGTGGTTCAACTATAACGTCAACAACAATCAATTATTGTAACAGCATGGACAACGTGTTAGTTTGTGAGTAAGCTCGTTGTATATTAATAAGTTTAGCTTATTAGTTTAACTTATATCGATATGCTTAATTAATGATAAGAAAAGTTGATTTATAAGTAACATAAGATTTTTCAGAAAATATATTAGATTTTTTAGAATAAAATAGCTTATTCTTATATAAAATGATCTGTAAATATTTTACAATGCTTGTTTAGCTCAAACTATGATGAATTACCTCATGATCAATCTTGATTCTTGAATGTGTTCGATAAAATATGATATAAATTTGATTGATAGCAAACGCGTCAAAATATATAAAATGTTTCAAATATTCTATTCCATTGCCCTCTCTCAAGAATAGAATTAGGATTTTTTAAGTGAGTTATCTGTTTTGTGTGGTTTGTAGGTTATTGCATAGAAACATGTGGTTTATCCAGTTGCACACCGAAGTTAACGACTGCGGGTTCCTCATAAATTCAAAAGAAAAAAAATCGATCCTTAGCCCTTTAGATTTAAACCGGGAAGCGCTGCAGCTAATGTAGACCAATAGGCTGAACCAGTCCTATGGTTGGTCCGCATAATATATATATATATATATATATATATATATATATATATATATATATATATATATATATATATATATATATTGGGAAAACCTACTTTCAATAAGAATTATATTATTAGTGATTCTATATATAGTACCCATTTTACTCACTATATAGCTGTAAAACTTATAAATAGTGGTATTTGATCCCACTTCAATTAAATCCAAAAATAAAAAGACTAGAAAAAATAAATTTGCAGTAATGAATTTGATTTTTTTTTCTAACTTCTCGCGAAATTCATAGCAATTAAAAAAAATTTGATAATGATCTTTATTATTATAATTTATTTAAGATTAGATTTCATAATATTCCAAAATTAAATAAATATATAATACTGATGAAAACAGTATTTACAATAACACGTACTTTACTTAGTAGCTATTGTGTTCTGCGATATTCACAATTCTTTTTAATTACTAAAATTTCAAACAAGTGAAATAATGATTTATATAGAGCTAATGTAAGTATGTAGCCAAAAAAATAGGAGTAGAAGTTTTATAGCCTATTCCATAAAAACATGAGTTTTATAGTCATTTTGGCTTAAAAAGACAAAATCAGCCATGGACCACAATTCAAAAAAAAAGGAAAAAAAAAGAATCTCTCTCTCTCTCATGCTCACGCCTCACTCTCTCTCTAGCACGACTCACTCACAGACCCATTCTCTCTCTCTCGACTCACTCACTGTCGATCTCTCTCGACTCACTCTCACTCTCTCTCTCAGCAAACTCCATACCCAACTTCAATCACACATTAGCACCAAATGAGTGATACGGATACAGATCCACGGTACTCCCCGGATGCGGCCGAGCAAGCGGCGGCTGAAGGAGAGAGCTCCTCCACGGCGGAAGAAGCTTCTTCACGGAGCGATCCCACAAGACGCAGTTAACGCCGTCGACATTCTGCTTTGTGTCGACGAGCTTCAACTTCAGGCACCGATTTAGGAGCGCCACCACCTCCGGTGAGTAATATGGCATTTAAAATTGAATTTTAATATGATACACGATAGTTTTCATGTATGACACGATATTTTTCATGTTGTTTGTGTGTTTAGCAACTTAGAAATTGAATTCAGATTGCTATGTTATTGATATTATGTGAAAATTAGATTGGTTCGACAAGACACGGTGTTAACCGTGTACTGAAGATCAGTATACGATTAGCACTGTGCACGGTTCTTCAAGACATCAGTACATGGTTAACACCGTGCACGGTTCTTCAAGACACGGTGCTAATCGTGTACTGATCTTCAGTACACGGTTAGCACCGTGTACACGGTTTGAATCGTGTACAACTTTGAATAATTATTTCCAACAACCTTTGACCGTGTATACTAATTAATCTTGTGCATTTACAGCCTCGTTATAGGTGGTTACGATTGCATATGCAAGGCTATGCCGGACGCATCATCAGTACATCTGAATTGATGTGTTAGCGGAGGTGAGGACATGTCTACAGCAGCGCGGATGTATTGACGTATTTAGAGAGAGCTGCTTTGGACATCTTATTGGTCTCAGGAGAGTGGAAAGCGCAAATAATGCGCTGCACAATCTGATGGCCCGACAGGTTGTGGATCCTAATCTTCCTGTTCGAGATTTGGTTCCACGTTTGTGGAACCGATATACGATTTGGGATGCTTGAGTTTGCCCTAGTCTCCGGATTGCGCTTTGGACCGTGATACAGATGCAATTCGATAAGAATAAGTCGCCGCAAAAACAGACTGTCTATAATCTGAGCCACAAAGTCAATGACTTGTAAACCAGCACGCCTAAAAGAAATAAATTAATCACAAAAGAAATTAACCACAACGTATGAGTTGGACTTTAAGTTTAGATAAATATCGTACCTAATAGCAGCACAAGCGTGACAACAAGGGATCTCGTCCAAATCGAACTCACGAAATTCACATGTCCCATTCTCGCAAATCAACCACGAGGACGTGTTTTCCTCTCGACTTTAAACACGTGTGTGGTCGCCGAAAGAACAACCAAGCGACGTCCCACCGACGAGGCATGTAGCTCGATGTGGCTACTTGACCAACTCATCGGACCTTGTCACGCACTAGCTCGTCAGATGTCAAACCATTTCTCGTAATAGATCGAAAGTCTCAAGCAAAGAGCAAACAGTAGACGCCGAGCCCACAACAACCGACTATTGAAACTCTCTCGCGCATTCAAGTCATGAAACTATAGCGTCAGACAGACACTTCAACCTAGACCACCTATGCTCCCCAATGGAGAGTAGATGATCTTTGTCTTGCGGTTTTAGAACATCCACAGTAGAAAAATATCTCTCGAAATCCTCTGATCGATAGGCATATGCAGCTGACTTGATAACTATACAAACATGCGACCCAAATCACATCATATTCTTCTGCAAATGATAAAAGCACAACACATGCGCGACGTTCGGATACACGGACTCCACAGCTTTTTCGATACCCTTATGTTGATCAGATACAACTAAGAGATCATCATGATGACTAATGCACGAACGCAGTCGTGATAAAAACCAAGTCCATGACTCCACATCCTCAATCGGACCTAACCTAATAGCAAGCGGGAAGATTCCTTCATTTCCATCCTTCGTAACAGCGACAAAACAAATTCCTTTGTTCTTTCCCTTAAGATGAGTCCCGTCTACAACGACAACCGGTCGTAGGTAATGCTTGAAAGCATGCAAACTCTGTCCAAGAGCAAGAAACAAATATCGAAATTCACCATCATGAGCCGTCTCAATATCATATAGTGTCCCGGGGTTAAATTCTCTCAACAGATGCAAATATGATGGAAGCAATTGATATGACTATTCGAAATCGCCATATGTCATCTCTATAGCGACGTTTCTTGCTCGGAGAGCAAAGCTGTAATCCATCTCAATGCCAAATTATCGATGCATCTCTCCAATCATCTCTTTCGGCTTCAGTACCACACCTTCATCGACCAATTTTCGTGCAAAATGTAGGGAAATATGATTTTAACCCTCTCCCGAGGATCTATCTTGGATGTTTAATTCACCATACATTGATTATATGTCTAGCATGCACCTATATAATTACTTGCAACACGTAGGAGTTTTCTCGTGTTTACCTGCGAATCTATCGGGGATGAACGGATCAAGACTCGTGCTTTGATCTTCCTCGGGTCAGATCCCGATCACTAATCTCCAATGTCGAGTGAGGACAGTCTATGGAGAATGCTATACAAAATCACCCTCTTTCTTTTCTCTCAAATTTTCGAAAATTCTCACCACAAGTATATGGTAATTCTCGAAAAATATGGAGTAAGGATTAGCCTTGATTTTCTCTCTCACCTTATATTTATAATGCACTCCCAAATCTTATCTAGATAGGATTTATGCATATCTATTAAATATAATAATATCCTTTAGGATAGAGAGGATCAAGTCAGAGTCCCAGTAGGACTGAGAGAGAGATGGGCGAAAATCACCTTAGCTACTGTGCTCGACGGGCCATCCTGTGGATCAAATGCAAGGAATAAAGATGGGCCTCAAATAAATTAATTATCTTATGTTCAGCCCAGAACATAAATTAATTTATAAACATTCATTCATGTCACTAGAGAATAAATGTTGACTTACCCCTTTATTACCGAAGTTGAGTCGGGCTTGCACTTAGACTTTACGAATCCCCGTATTTATTAAGATATCGTACGTCCATTAATTATTTACAGCGTTCTGACTGCTTAAAATAATTAATATCTTTAATTCCTTAAGTAGTACCACTCAACTTTATTATTGTACTTGAGATAACTCAACCTGCAGGGTTTAGTACAATAAACCTTTTGAGCTTCTTAAGGGGACGTCATCATCCTAAACGGATACGGTGACTCGATACAGATAACTAGCATAACATACAAGCACTGCCACCACCCAAGATGCAGAGAGTCTTGGGTTAAATCATGTAACCCTCACCCATAACAAGTCAAAGTGATGGTCAACAACTCATACTCACCTAATACCTTATCGAGGTTTAGATCATCGTAAGTCACCAAGATCTAGGTTCTTCACGACGGTCGATAGAAGAACTCATCTTATCGTGATCCATCAATACGTCGAGATGTACCAAGATAGACAAGCAACCAAGTCAAGTCACTTCTTATCTATACCAGAGCTATACCGACAACTCGTCCCTCAAGTTGTCTCACCGTGATACTTTTTATATCTCATTAAGCTTGACCAATCATACGCACTTCGTGATCTTCTACACATCGTATGATCTAACTTATATATGAGATAAGGGACTTAGATATATGCAATCAAGTAATCGATTCAGATAGGAGATTGTAATAGTGGTAACAGGAAACATTGTATACAAGCTCAACCAAATTGCTTTCAGTATATAAATCCAACAATCACCCACTTATACTAAAGCAAAACTTTTAGTATACAATGTGTCTCTCTACTAGTTATTACAAACAACACCATCACTTTACTTCTCCCACTTATAAAAAAGTTTCATTTCTAAGTGGGTGCCATCTTGCGCAATCCAAGTCCTCGAATATGCTCTTCGTAGACTTTTGCGGTAGCTCTTCGTGAATGGATCCGCTAGGTTATCCGCAGCATCAATCTTCTCAATCAGACATCCCCTCATCCGATGATTTCTCGTATGACATGGTACTTTCTCTATGTGTTTCGTTGACTTGTGGGTCCGTGGTTCCTTCTCGAGTTTGCCACTTCACCGAGTTATCACAAGAACTATGATACTCTTGGGCAAACCAGTACCACATCTAGATCCATGAGGTAGTTCTTGAACCATACAGCCTCCTTAGCGCCTCAAGGCGGCTACATATTCGGCTTCCATGGTGGAGTCCGCAATGCATCACCGCTTGCACTCCGCCAGATACGGCTCCACCTCCCAAGGTAAACACATAGCCGAGATAGACTTTTCTCATCACGGTCGACTTGAAAATCCAGTCCAATAACCCAAAGGCATTAGACTATCCGTATGGTAAACCACCTATAATCTCGAGTCCTTTTCGGTACTTGAGTATATGTTTTACCGCAGTCCAATGAGCTTGTCCAGGTTAGATCGATATCTAGCTACTATGCTTACCACATAGCGTGATATCGGTCTCAGACATAGCATTGCGTAAATGAGACTTCCTACGGCGGAAGCGTGGAACTTGTCTCATTTCCTCTATCTCCTTTGCAACATAGGTGATTGCTCCTTAGATAAAGGAACGCCATATCTGAAAGGTAGCAATCCTTTCTTGGCGGTCTGCATACTAAAACGAGTAATCACAGTATCAATGTAAGACGCCTGAGATAAGCTCAACATTTTCCTCTTGCGATCTCGGTAAACCTTGATCCCAAGAATGTACGCTGCATCTCCTAAGTCTTTTATTTGAAACTAATCGGATAACCAACTCTTTACGTCTGATAACAACTTCAAATTGTTGCCAAGTAGAAGGATGTCATCTACGTAAAGTGCAAGAAATACCACATCACCGTTGACATCTAAACGATACACACAACTTTCGCTAGGCAACTGGGTAAATCCATAGACTTTACCACCTCGTCAAGCGTAAGTTCCGTGATCGTGAAGCTTGCTTAAGTCCATAAATGGACTTCTTAAGCTTCCATACTAGATGCTCTTCATCCTTCACCACATAACCTTCGGTTCTTTGCATATAGATGTCTCTACCTTCTTCAAGATAACCGCTTAGGAAGCGGTTTTCACATCCATTTGTCAAACCTCAAGGTTTAAGTGGGTCACATGGCTAGAAGAATTACGATGGACTTGAGATTGCTACGCTGAAAAGGTCTCATCGAAATCGATGCCCTCAACTGAGTGTACCCTTCGCCACAAGCCCGGCTTTAAAAGCGAAGCCTCCATCTGAATCTCTCTCCTCTTGATACCCACTTGCTACCTATGGCTTCCTTGCCATCCGGTAGAGGTGTCTTTCGTATACATCCATAGTCATTATGGACTCAATTTCTAAGTCCATAGCGGTGTGCCATGATCTTGCATCAATGTCTTGTATCGCCTCGCTATATGTCCATGGGTCGATTATTGCTCGCTTTCGCTTCACGGGAGTAAATCCAAGATTCACCCACGAACATAAATCGCCGGGTCGACGAACAACCTCCCACTCTGACGAGGCGCCATCGCACAATGGCAACGGTGGGTGCGAAGAACTTGTGGTTCTCTATCTTGCACAACTTGTTTGAATAGGAGCCACTGCACGCGGCGGTATCTCCAAAGGAACTCGACCCACTTCAATTTCTTGAAGTATCCGTGTCGATCCTCCCACTGAACACGACATCTCGCACTTTCGCTTAATCGGTGGTGGAATACGATCATCTTCTAATTCTTGAAGAATGATTTCAACTTTGGATTTATGGTTTTCATATAATCCTCTTCTAAGAATCGGCATTAGTGCTAATAATGACCTTCGATCCTTAGACTATAGAAATAACCATCTTCGCTCCTCTAGATAGCCAATAAACGACCTTGCTCGCATCTAGACTCCAACTTGTCGCCTTCTTGTTCAAAGACACGTGCCGGATCGCCCATATCCTTATGTGGCTTAAACTAGGCTTACCAAACCACAACTCAAACCGGGCTTTTCGATCGACTGATGGTACTAGATTTAGCAAGTATGCCACTGCTTCTAAAGCATACCCCGTAACGAAATAGGCAATGTTTCATAACTCATCATCGATCTAACCATTTCTAAAAGAGTCATATTTCTTCGCTCGACACACCATTTTGTTGTGGTGTGCCGGTGTAGTTAGTCGGGAGGTAATCCCACACCGCACCAAATAGTCCATAAACTCGTTCTCGAGGTATTCGCCACCGCGATCGGACCATGATGACTTGATACTTTTACCAAGCTTCGCTCCACTTCCGCCTTAAACTCTTTGAATTTCTCAAAGCATTCGGACTTGCGGTGAAGCGGTATATGTATCCGCACCTGAGTAATCGCCAATGAAAGTGACAAAATACTGCATTCTCCACAAGCTTGTGTTGACATAGGTCCACACAGTCGAATGGACTAGTTCCAACACTTATTTGGCTCTATAACCCTTCGCTTTGAAGGGTTTGGTCGACATCTTTCCTTCTATACAGGATTCGCAGACTGGGAACGGAGTAATCGTGAGATCACCCAACGCTCCATTCTTAGCCGCCTTTGATCCTATTTAGATTGATGTGACCTAATCTAAGATGCCAGAGAAACGTGGTGTCATCTTCTAAGAAAACTTTCTCTTTTCAAGGTTTGAAGAAGATGCAACATAGTTATAGGTATTATGTTTGGCGAGAAATAGTATAAAGCTTAATTAGATAAAGTGTCACCACGGATAACTTCGCTATTTCTTATGATAGAAACACCACTATCAAAAATAATGAATATCCATGAATAAATAGTTTGGAACGGAAATAAGGTTCATGAAACTCCGGCACATATAAAACGCCTTCAAAACTAAAACTGTTCTATCAAAACATAAAGTAACATCTCCGATCGCAACGACCTCGACTTTCATTGCGTTGCCCATGGAGATTGTTATCTCGCCATCACACGACTCCCTTGTCCGCAGGAACCCTGCAGGTGTAACAAACATGATCGGTCGCACTCGTGTCTACTACCCAAGAATGGGTAGAAAAAGTCGCTAAACATGTTTCAGTTATTAAAGCAATGGCGTACTGAGCCTCGAGCTTGGGGCACTTAGCCTTCCAATGCCCGCCTCACCGCACTTGAAGCATTTGCCTTTTCAAAACTGGTAGAGCCCAGATTACTCCCACTTTTCTTTAGCCTTAGCATCTCTTGAATTCCACTTTCCTTTTCATCTTCGATGAAGCGGTGGTTTTCTTTGAGGTGCGATTAAAGATCTGTGCACCTTGCCCATTTTATGTTCTTCCATTACTAGATCCTCTTGCAATGAATCTAGAGTATAACTCTTATCATAAAGAACTACTCTACAACGGAAGTCATCAAAAGACTTGGGCAAAGTGTTGAGGATCATATCGATTCTGAATGTGTCATCAATATATCCTCCAACCAATTCGAGCTCTCCAAAGAGATTGATCATTTGCTCTACATGGTCATGCACTGAATCACTTTCCTTCATTGAACTTGACATTATTGATTTTGTCAAATTATAACAAGCGATTCTGTCCGACTCCTCATACGATTTCATGAGATTTAGCCATATTGTGGCTGCATCTTCAATCTCTTGATGCTGGAGTTGCAGGGACTCGCACATGGTGACCAAAAGAAGGCACTTTGTCATTCTGTTTGATTTGTCCCATTTCTCGTGCTCTTTGTGCTCCTCATCAGTTGATGAATCGTCTAGAGGCTTGGGACGGGGTGTAGTGAGTACAAATAGATTTTCTTCCAAGTAAGAACATTCTCAATATTTCATTTCAACTCGATAAAATTCGGACCGGATAAGGGATTTTGTGCGAGCATATTGATAATCGGTGTAAGAGACATATCTGAAAAGTAATGTAAACACATAAGCATACGATCGCACATAATTCGTAACAATAATATTGTAACCTTTGATAAAACAATATTAATTGAAACCTCCAATCGCCCAAGGAATCCCATACAAGCCACGCGTGGACGGCGTACACATGAACCCTCGATCGTACCAAAATAAACCTTTTAGTCGTTTAATTTCAATCCATGTCAACTTATCCTTATGATGAAATGAAATTAATAATTGGACCTTACTAGACCACATCACTATCGCAAGAAGGGACTTCATGGAAATTGTACTTGAGGTGATGTCTAGCAATGACCACAATTTTAACAATGAGAAAATGAATTCTTAGAATTGGCATACTCACTAGACCATACCGCTTCAATCCAAATTCCTTTGTTATCTCATTTTAAATCTATCTCTAGAGAACTTATGAAAATCGCATATGCAAGCCACGCGTGTGGACGCCACACATGAAACTCCCACTCTCAATAGATTAAAATGTTTTATTTAGAAATCTCATCTAACAAACTTATGACAAACAAAGGCAAGCAAGCCGCGTGTGATCGCCACTCACGGTCGTATCACTTTGTTTAGAGATCAAAAGTGGAGGTCTTGACATTTTAATTTTAAAATTAATATGTCGGGTTACTTCCTTAGTCTTTTGTTTCAAAAGGTTTGTCCATGCAGATCACGTAATCCTAGCATGCTTTTCTATAGAACTCAACATGTAAAATATGCTCGCAGAATTCTAAAATATGCTTGAAAAACGAGATAAACCTAGCATGCTTACTATGCTCATCCAATCACGAAAACATATAACATGTTTATCTACGTAATTAAACATACATAGCATGCTTCTGCATAATTTAAACATCAACGACATGCTTTGAACGATAAAAATAAAATAAAAACGTTCATCGCGGCCCACTCGTGGATCCTGTACTTCCCTGCCTAATTTATTACATAAATTTGCAAAGTACAGATCTTCAATCTCGGAAACGGGCCTCGCGTGCACGGGCACGGATCGGATTCGTCAAAATACGATTTGGGCCAAAATTTGAAAATGGTCCGGAACAATGGAACGGGCCGGATCGGGCCAAAAATCTGGAATCGGGTCGAAAATTGGGTTTGTCACAGCCCGACTCCGCTAATCCCGAAGAACTGCTCTGTCGGACCGCGACGGGGTTTGGATTAAAGAAATGGGAATTTAGTATTTGGTTTCTAACCATATCATTGATAAGGAAACATGAATAATTGCGGAAGCATAAGTGATCTGGTCAATTCGAAAGTCCGACCATACAAAGAGTTGATTATGAAATCACTACTAGGATATTCACGAGTTCGACATATAACTAGAATTCAAAAGAGTTTGCGGTGAATAAACATGTGAGATATGCATATGAAGATGCATTCTCAAGGTGAACCAAAATGTTCCATTTTCATCGACAACATTCCTATTGCTCAACACCGCTCCATTGCATCACTGACTCAATCGCACATTTAAAACAATATGCGGTGAGTACAAAATGCACTCGGTGGACTCATGCCAAAACATTTTATCATCATTTAATTACATCGCTTCTTCATGATAAGACACAAGGGTTTTACTTGAAAAGGCCTTGCGCTTATTAAACATTTTCATCATTTTCATAAATCGTCGCACAAGCATTTTCTTTGTATGTATGATCCATATCCTTTCATTCCTCATATAACATCATCCTAAACGCCGTAGAAGAGGCCTCCCTCACGTCGTTGTGACCGCCGTGAATTGTACTTACAAAGACACAAATACCCTCATGTGTACACGTTAATCCAGGCTATAAAGCACATGATCCGAATTCGATTTTTATCATGAATTGAGAGCGACCCAACAACCTCATTATCATTCATTGTCGGCGAACCAACACATTAATAGGATACATACATAAAAACATAAACATTTTGGGTGTAATTTATAACATCATTTCTCAAAAGAGAAAGTCGTAAATAAATACTTTTCATTTTGAAGAAAGATCATAAATAAAGCATTTTATCCTTGAGGATAAGAAAAGAAAAGCCCACCTTAAGAATTGACCTTCTTGACATACATGATAGCGATCCTTTGTCGTTTTCATTTACGTCCACGCTGGACCTTGTCAACGTAAGAAATATAATTTAATACGTCATTCATTTCTTTCGAGAAACATCGTTAAGATTTAATGAATTTAATATCCTTTAAAACTTAGTGTTTCGAGTTTCATGATTTTCGCTATCGATACGACTTAGTTAACAATCTTTACTGCCTATTAGGTTCGCCTCGTCATGACGATAGCGACACTTCGTCGTTGCATTCTTTACTTCCATCAATGTTTCTCCACGTCGTTTCGTATAATATATGAATCCTAAGTTCATAACTAATCTTCGCCGCTTGTTAACGCCAGATCGACAAATTCGAGTTTCAAAACTCATCCATAAAATCATCCTCGCGCTTTCTCACCTCATACGTCCCATATTTTCTATTAAAGAAAACCAATATCGATACTAAACGATTAATAAGAATTTCTCTTACTTCAATCATCTTCTAATAATCATTCTATAAATTTAAGTTACTTAGAAATAATATTTCTTAAGTATCCACTTGACATAATCAACTAATAATTAATTAAATCTATGATTTAATTAAGTAAATCCATAATTAAAACTTGATTGAATGGATTAAATAAAATCCAAAAATATTTGATTAATCAATCAAATTAATTTAATTCATCTTAAATATCCACTAATTAAGATTTTATTCCAATCACTCCTTACATAAAGTCCATCTCATTACATAAATAAATCACTTAAAAAGAATAATTCTAAAATTATCCCTTAACATAATTAATTAATTATGTTATTAAAAATATATATATAGACTTTATTAAATCTCATGAGTTTAATTAACTCACTATAATTTATTTGGTCTTTAGATTACTCTTTAATTCAAGAGTCCATCTTGCATTTTAATTAAAAGCCCATTCAATTAATTCAAGAGTCCTTCCATTAAATATCAAAGCCCATAGCTATTTATTCTAAATGCCTATCTTTCATTTAATTCTAAGGCCCATCTCAAATGCTTATCAAATTTTCAGCCCACATCAATTGATTAAGAAATAAGCCTGATACTTATTATTTATAAGGCCCACCTTCTATTTTTTTTTTCTCGGCCCAATACCAATTAATTTTGGCCCAATGAGAGAAACCCATTAAACATAAAAAATTACACCCTAATTTCTACCCTAGTAGCCCCCCCCCATTTGATCTCTCTCTCTCTCGTCTCTTCTCACTCTCTCTGCACACACTCACTCACACACACACAGCTGTCGCCGCCCCATGTCCGGCGACCACGTCATCGGACGGCCAGCTGTGCCGCCGTGACCTTGGCATCATCTCCGGTCTCTCTCTTTCTCGCCCAGTCTCAAGCACACACACGCACTTTGCCTCTCCCCCCCCTCTCGGCAAAATCGCCACGTCGTCGCCACCTCCGGTGGACGGTCGCCGTCGCGACTACTTCTTTTCTCTTCTCACCTCACGCGGTGTGTGCACACATACAGATCTGAAAATCGAACAAGAAGAAAATGAAACCATTCCCCCTTCGATCTACCTAACGCCTCATCGCGAACGGCCAGCACGTCGTCGGTGGCGAGTCGCACCGCCGCCGTCGTGAACGGCCTCTCCATCTCCGACCGTGCTCGAGCCCTTGTGGCTCGGTCCAATCTTAACATGAATACAGAATGTAGGCCTCAGATTTCTAAGTTTTGTGGTTGCTAAACTTCTATGTACATAACCTAGATTGTTTGTTCAGATATTCTTGTATTTGGACGTTGATGTGGAATAAAGTTCTAGCTATGACTTGTTGTATTGTGAGAACAATAAGTATATGAACGTGAGTTGTTGTGAAGCATAATATTATTCTTGTGTTATAAAGAGGAAGAACTTGAAACAAAACAATGGTTGAATGATATTGAACCCGTATGAAGCAAATGAGCTTTGTTCTATCAGGATTTTGTTTGAATTTGGTATGTGGTTCGCTTTCTCTTATCGTGCTAATCGGAATTTAACCCGAAATGAATAACTTGCTTAATGGTGTGATGAAAGAAATCATATGGCAGCAAGAAATTTTGAAAACATAGTTTGGTCGAAAGCTCACCTCTCATTCCTCTTGAGCAAACCGTAGAAATCGAATGGGAGAATGAAATGCAGGGATGATGTAAGATGATATTGGGTGTGGTTGTGAAATTGTCATAGGATCCTTAGTGCGTAATGATGAAGGTTTGAAAGAGTAGGTATGTAGGGAAAAGTTGAAGATTTTATGGGATTTGAAATGATGTGTTGTGATGTGACAATTTATCCAGTGTAAAACATCTGGTTTGGTTCGTAACTGTATTCGTTTAAATTTTCTCGTTCAAAATAAAATAGAACGTAAACGATTATAAATTTTTAAAAATCGCTCTAATTTCAAAACCCGATTTAGCTAAATAAATTAATAATTCAAAGTTTTAAATTTCTCGGGGTATTACATTCTATCCCCCTTAAGAAAATTTCGTCCTCGAAATTTGTACACTTCACATCATTTCGTATTATCCTTTCCTTCATCATGCTCTCGAATTTCGATGTTGCTTCTTCGAACCCATAATATCTTCATGAAATCTTAACTTTCGATATCGACTAATCCTTAGTCTTAAAGCTTCCAGTCTAAGCTCAATATATTCTTGATTTAGTAGGATCATATGAGTATATGTTATAACTAATCATATACGCAAAATCTATCGATTTCTGTTGGTAGTGAGTCCTGTGTTTGACTCTAATTCGCTCAAACACACGCTACATCGTAATTCTTTCCATTGGTGAAAGAATAATATAATAATCCATTTTCTTCGCAACCCTTCTAGGTGAAGTTCTAAGAAATCCATATAGGTATTTATAACAAAGTAGCTCAAGTTCTTTTCCGATAATATTATCACCATCTCGAAACGACCGGCTTCCTGATCGACGGTCAACCCTACGCATCAACACGAGTCTTTTCAAGGTGCTTTGTCCTCACTCACACACCCTTGAGAAAACTTCCTGGGGTCACCCATCCCACAATTGCTCCAAGCTAAGCACGCTTAACTTTAGAGTTCTTATGAGATTTCTATCTCATAGCCATGCCACCATATAGTAATCACAAGTAGTTCGATGATCGCGATCTAGATCCTCACCCTACTAACATGGTATCCGTCATTATCATCCATTCTTAATTCAATCTAATGATTCGCCTTTCCTTTACTCTTTATTGCTCTTAGAATATATTTCATATATTCTTACTTCAAAATATTTTCAGAGAAATCTTTATTCCGGCATTTTGTGCCTTCATTTGTAATATCCTTTTAGGATATACATCATTTGTTATCATTCTTTATTAATCCATCATGCAATTTCGCATAGGATAAAATCCTTGGTCCACTGAGGACATATCATACTTTTGCTTTGACGTCAAACATCTTTACCATTTCTCGACATTCAATGATTAATTCATTTCAATGTCAGAGATACTTAATATCTCATTTTATTGATCGTCACAAAAGTATGGGGATAATCTTCCCAATTAGATTCACTTTAAGATCTTTCCATGTGAGTCGTTTCATTTGTTCTCTTGGAGATATTCCATTTTCCTTAAACATGGTATCTGAAAATAATATTACTTTCATTATACTTCGATTCCCACATTCATTATTGACATATAGCTTGGCAAGTTAGTACATGTGTACCTCATAACTTAAATTCCAAGCATCTTATTACCATGTCTTGACTTTGGAGATATTTCTCCATACTTGATTTACATGCTAGGGCTAACCTAGTTGTTCACACTTCTCAATATTTATGATTCATCATTCTCACAATCATTGATTTAACTAAGGTCTAAAATATTCGAAATTACGTACCATGGTAATCTAGTTCGGGATACTTAGTTTTCATTTTGTCTTCAAGTTCCCTTGTGGCCTCCTCCATACCGTGATGGTTCCACTTTACATTGACGAGAACAATTTGTTTGTTTCGTAAAACTTGAACTTTTCTATCCAAAATTTGGACAAGTCTTTCTTCATAACTCAAGTCCTGAGCTAAGACTACTTCATCATGCTTAATTACGTGTTTCAATTAAACACGATTTTATTAATTGCGAGACATGAAACACATTGTGTACGCCTCCAATGCTTGGTGGCAACTTTCCTATGTATCAAAAGTCCTATGTATCGTGGTCGTAACTTTCTCTCTTGCCAAAACGTATAACTCCTTTCGAAGGATAAACCTTAAGAAACACTCGATCCCCAACGTTGAACTCTAAATCAAATCGACATTTATTCGCATAAGGCTTTTGTCTATCTTGGCTTCTTTAATTCTTTGCTTGATGTGATCGACCTTTTCAATCATTCGTTGTACTAGATCTGGACCTAGTAACTTTCTTTCACCCACTTCATCCCAATAAAGTGGTGATCGATATTTCCGACCATGCAAAGCCTCATATATTCGAAATCAATTATGCTCAAGCATAATTCTAAGGGTTGAGGTATAAAGCTATAGATTTATTTTCTGAGATGCTATCATTTCTTTATATATATATTCTTTGAAAAGAATATATTGCATGCATCTTCATTCTTTTTAGACATGTCCAACCTCCTAATGAGGTTTTAAGGACAACAACTATCTTAAAGATAAGTTGTAATCTATAATACCCCGTCTTTTCTAAGCTTCTGTTTTGCATGACACGTTTTTCGAGAAAGGTCAAAAGGTTGGCTTTTTGTTTCGGTGATGCGACCGTCACGAAACCTCAGGCGTTATGAAGAGTGTCTTATGACTAATTCATAGACACTAAGTATCAGTTTTCGACCACCCATGAAGGTTTGCACCGGAAGTTATCGAAAACCGGACTTTTCATTGGTCTTTAAAAGCATATCTTGTTTATAGTCGTTGTGTCCGTATTTTATTTCGTGTCCATGGGTACCAAGTTTGCAAATTTGAGTCCGTTTACAAAGTTGCGTCATTTTGCGTTTTCGAAAGGGTCATTATGTGGCATTCAAGACCCTCGCTTTTTCCTATAAATAGGAGGCTAGGGCCTTCATTTTCAACGTTCATTTCCTTCGCCTCTCTGTGTTTACAAGAGCCGAGCAGCTCAGTACGCTGCGAGCCACGGAGGAGTGGGGATCGAGCCGGGAAGGCTCAGCGGCGGCGCCATTCTTGCGCTGCCGAGCCACCACCGCCGATCAACCATCCCCGGGCAGCCCATTTTTCTATTTTTGTCCTTTTCTTATTTTGATTCCGCATTTTAGTAGATCGTATAGCATAGAACTCGGGATTCTAAAGGGACGAGGCGGAAAAGCAGAGGCCGCCAATTTGGCCATTACCGCCGCCGCCCAAGGCCGCCACCACCGTGGCTGTTGGCCGCCGATTTGGTGGCCGACGGGCCACCTTTTGGCTACGGGTCCTTTAGGTTTTGAGTTCCGGGCTATGCATTCTACTAAAGTACCGATCCGCTTTACTATTTTTCGCTTTTGCATGTCGAGATGTTTTCCGTTGCTTGAGTTTTCTAAAGGAAGTACATGCCCGGTTATCCATTTTCAACGTAGTTTGTCATTCCATGTTCGTCGTTATGCATATTGCTTATGTTTCCATTTTCATGCATCGATTTTGGATGGTTTATCCTAGATCTGAGGATTGGCATCAATTTTTGAAGCTTCTTCACGCTAAGATTTGAGTCAACTTGCATGCATGCATATTTTGAAAGTACCCTATTATTGGTCTTGATGCCCTGAATATATTTCCTTCTCAGATCGAGTTGATTTGAAAACCGGAGAGTGCCAAATGTGGGTTTAGAAAGTCGAAACCCTAGTTTTGCTACGATCTTCGTTTGATCACGATGTTGCTTTGCTTTGTGGAAGTGACCCCAAAAGTTGTTCCGTCTTGTTACTGTGCACCTACCAAGTCAATCGGTGAAGTCATCGGATCCGTAGATATCTCCCTTGACGTTTTCATCTGCTCGAGTTGGGTTATATATGCTTATTTTGAGTTATTTACTTTGATATTTCAAAATAAAACATGTACGCCAGTAAAATGTTTTGTGAAATTATTATCGCTTCTCCGATCCAAGATATGGTTCTATCATGGTTGTGCACGGATCTCTATTCGGTGGGTTGATCACCATCTCGAGTATTGATCGTGAGGGATAGACCCGAACACGTGGTTATGGTTACGAAGGGATAGACCCTAAGTCCACACGAAAATGGTAATGAGGTGGTTATGGTTCTCGACGAGTTTGACCCAGAAGTCCACACCGAGTTAGCCATGGATACGTTTTGGCATGGGCCGATCGGATATGTTCCGGCGAATAAATGACATGTGATGGGCGGCGGGATACGCTCCGAGCCGTGGTTCATGGTTCTATGATGGGAGTAATAAGAATAACGGATCGTATCGAAAAATGAAAATCTATTTTGCTTACTTAGAAGTGGATTTACGCTTTAAAACCTTCTAAGGTAAGTGCTCTAAACACGGATCATGATTCTTTTGATTTATGATAAAACCCGGTGAAAGCGCTAGTACTCACCCTAAACTCTTTTTCAAATCTTTTCATAGATGGAGGAGGTTTGGACTCAAGCGGCGAGGGTGTAGTCATGGTTCTTCATGCTATGCTTCCGCGATGTCAGGTTATATACGTGTTCGATATTGATGTATTCTTGTCTCTTATTTGCTTTCGATTGGGAACAAGATTTATTACGTTATTCTCACGAGTCTCGATATGAGCATGCTATGTGGTCGACCGGTCTAGTCGACGGGATGTAATGCTATTTTGCTTTCTTGCATTACTTATAATAAACCAAGATCATGTTTTCTCAAGTTATGGTATCGATATTATTCATTGGTGGATTGTTTGTGCACCCCTCCCTTTAGGATATGTCCTAGTTATAGAGGAGATCTTGCCCGATTTCATGGTCACATCTTCTTATCATGTATGTTATATGTATCCCCTTCTTCCCGCTTTAACCCCCACCCCTAATCACACCCCGCATCCGTGCCTTCCTGAATTGGGGCGTGACATAATATCTCGTTATGACATAATAAGGGATTTCATATCCCACGATATTATATATTTTCTTTACTTTTACTCAGATTCGATCTAAAGAGTATCTTATTCATAACCTTCATTATCATAAGTACTTGATAAGCCCATCAAGGTCATTGCATCGATGTGTATCATAGGAAAATATCTCGCCTCATCGAGATTTCCTTTACATCATAATTTCTTGATGTCTATCACTTTCTCGATCTCGAAACTTTTAGGTGATGAAATAAGTCAACCTATATCATGCCCGATGTTTATCGCTTTACTAATTCGCACTTAGGTGACAAGGTAAGTCAACCTTTATCATACTTATTGGTTTCAAGAACCAAGAGAAATCATCTTGTCAACTTACAAGGGTAAGGGTTCAAAATTGAGGTGATCTTACTTTTGAGATTTTGAACCAATATGTTCCTCGAATCAATAATTGGAATATAGGGTCCAAGACCGTAATGACGACTCATGAGATTTCTTTGGTCATGTGGGCTGGCATCCGTCACAAATATTTTCTATCACACAAGAACTTGGTTTCAAAAGGATCCTTTATAAACCTTTGGTTAAAATTTTTTCAAAACAAAGAGAAACTCACGTGATTTCTCAATTGAACTAGGTCATAGAGTTAAACTCAATGACGTAAATTGGGTAATGAAATTGAATTTGAAACCTTATATAACTCGTAATAGGTCATCATCAAAAGTTCTCATGTATGTCATAGTTCTACTTGTACCATCGAATCTTACCTTCTTGTAACTTCCTAAGATTCTTATCATATCAGTAAAGTTCTCATTCTATAAAATCATGTAACTAACTTCCACTGATTCTCGTAATTTCTGGAGAAGGAATCAGGGGTTGAGTCCTTCATAACAATTAAATTACGTCGTGATAGGAGTACATAGGTGAAAACCATGCGTAAATCGGAGTTCAAACGAAGGAGAACGGGTCAAAACAAAATCACTGCGCAGTGCAGAAAAGCCCGCGCCGAATTCATTCTTGTTTTGAAAACTCACAATACTTGGATCAATTCATTCTTTGATCACATTTCTTTTTCGTTTATAACGAATAATTCATATTCGATTTGGAGTTCCGTCGTGCGTGAACGTCCAAATAAAAAGACTATACTCATGTCACTTATAGCATAGTAACATTCATCATTTTGACCTCATGTCCACTTCTGCTCGTAAATTCTCGTCTCGTCTTTCATTTCGAGATTCCCATTTCGATCTCGCTTTTGTTTTTAGGATAGAATAAAATTCTCATAATTCATCCTTCTATGTTCTTTTGCAATGGGATCATGCGTCTTAAACAGTCTACGTTCTTTTGGGGATAATATACCCATCATCATTAACAACTTTGAGATTTGAAATAAAATTTCAAATATTCATATCATAGCTCATTGTACGCATGTACTTATTTGAATTTCAAAAATTCAACATAACATATTTGACATATAATGTCCATTTTTGAGCATTTTCAATCATTAATAACAATAAATCTTTATTGAATTCCATGAATTCAAACATTTCATTTATTGACACATATTCGTCAATACCTTCTCGTATAACATTATCATACGTTGGTAGCGAACCAACAACTTCCTGATCATGACAACATCCTCCTCATAAACATCATTAAACCATGATATGTTGGTAGCGAACCAACAACTTTTCTTATTATTTCATCATTCTGTACTTCATGACATGAAACTTCATTTGCAACATTTGCAATAACTTTCACTTTCAATCAATCCTCATAACTTTCATTTCACTTGAAAAATTATTACAAAACTTTGAGAAAGAATCATTTACTTAGCATAAATCAAATCCTGTAAGTTTTCCTTAAATATGCAATTCCATACCTGCATATTGTGGGAATCCTTTGAACTTTCCTTAAATATGCAGTCCCGTACCTGCATATTGTGGGAATCTCTTCTTTTTTTTTGAAAAAAAAATCATTTTCATCATTTCTCACTTTCAAAACTTTTGAAGAGAAATCATTTACCTAATTCCGGTTGAGCTTGATGTGATGGAGTGTTGAGCGATGTCGACTGATTTCCAAAGTCTAGAGATTCTAACTAGACATGACTTGAAAGAACATTTCGTGTCTGAGCAAACGAATTGCTCGATACCACTGTCACGACCGACCGCTAATCCCGAAGGACCGCCTGTCGGACCGCCGACCGGGTTTGGATTAAAGAAATGGAATTTAGTATTTGGTTTCTAACCATATCATTGATAAAGGAAACATGAATAATCATGGAAGCATAAGTGATACGAAGGTCAATTCGTAAAGTCGACCATACGGAGTTGATTATGAAATCATACTAGATATTCACGAGTTCGACATATAACTAGAATTCAAAAGAGTTTGTAGTGGAATAAACATGTGAGATATGCATATGAAGATGCATTCTCAAGGTGAACCAAAAATGTTCCATTTTCATTGACAACATTCCTATTGCTCAACACCGCCCATCAGCATCACTCACCAATCTGCACATTTAAAAACAAATATGCAGGGCTGAGTACAAAAATGCACTCAGTGGACTCATGCCAAAAATATTTTATCATCATTTAATTACACTGCCCCTTCATGATAAGACACAAGGGTTTTACTTGAAAAGGCCTTGTGCTTATTAAACATTTTCATCATTTTCATAAATCGTCGCTTGGCCAAGCATTTTCTTTGTATGTATGATCCATATCCTTTCATTCCTCATATAACATCATCCTGAACGCCGTAGAAGGAGGCCTCCCTCTACGTCGCTGTGATCGGCCGTGAATTGTACTTACAGCACACAGTCACCCTCATGTGTACACGTTAATCCAGGCTATAAAGCACATGATCCGAATTGATTTTATCACGAATTGAGAGCGACCCAACAACCTCATTATCATTCATTGTCGGTGAACCAACACATTAATAGGATACATACATAAAACATAAACATTTTGGGTGTGTAATTTCATAACATCATTTCATCATCATTTCTCAAAAGAGAAAGCGTCATAAATAAATACTTTTCATTTTGAAGAAAGCATCATAAATAAAACATTTTATCCTTGAGGATAAGAAAAGAAAAGCTCACCTTAAGAATTGACCTTCTTGACATAGATGATAGCGATCCTTTGTCGTTTTCATTTACGTCCACGCTGGACCTTGTCAACGTAAGAAATATAATTTAATACGTCATTCATTTCTTTCGAGAAACATCGTTAAGATTTAACGAATTTAATATCCTTTAAAACTTAGTGTTTCTGAGTTTCATGATTTTCGTTATCGATACGACTTAGTTAACAATCTTTACTTCGTCTATTAGGTTCGTCTCGTCCTGACGATAGGCGACACTTCGTCGTTGCATTCTTTACTTCCATCAATGTTTCTCTACGTCATTTCGTATAATATATGAATCATAAGTTCATAACTAATCTTCGTCGTTTGTTAACGCGTATCGACAAATTCCGAGTTTCAAAAACTCATCCATAAAACCATCCTGCGCCGCGTTTCTCACCTCACACGTCCCATATTTTCTATTAAAGAAAACCAATATCGATACTAAACGATTAATAAGAATTTCTCTTACTTCAATCATCTTCTAATAATCATTCTATAAATTTAAGTTACTTAGAAATAATATTTCTTAAGTATCCACTTGACATAATCAACTAATAATTAATTAAATCTATGATTTAATTAAGTAAATCCATAATTAAAACTTGATCGAATGGATTAAATAAAATCCAATAATATTTGATTAATCAATCAAATTAATTTAATTCATCTTAAATATCCACTAATTAAGATTTTATTCCAATCACTCCTTACATAAAGTCCATCTCATTACATAAATAAATCACTTAAAAAGAATAATTCTAAAATTATCCTTTAACATAATTAATTAATTATGTTATTAAAAATATGTATATAGACTTTATTAAATCTCATGAGTTTAATTAACTCACTATAATTTATTTGGTCTTTAGATTACTCTTTAATTCAAGAGTCCATCTTGCATTTTAATTAAAAGCCCATTCAATTAATTCAAGAGTCCTTCCATTAAATATCAAAGCCCATAGCTATTTATTCTAAATGCTTATCTTTCATTTAATTCTAAGGCCCATCTCAAATGCTTATCAAATTTTCAGCCCACATCAATTGATTAAGAAATAAGTTCGATACTTATTATTTATAAGGCCCACCTTCTATTTTTTTTTTTTCTCGGCCCAATACCAATTAATTTTGGCCCAATGAGAGAAACCCATTAAACATAAAAAATTACACCCTAATTTCTACCCTAGCAGCCCCCCCATTTGATCTCTCTCTCTCTCTTCTCATTCTCTCTCACACACACACCACCACACACACACAATGTCGCCGCCCATGTCCGGCGACCACGTCGTCGGCCGGCCAGCTGTGCCGCCGTGACCTCGGCATCGTCTCCGGTCTCTCTCTTTCTCGCCCAGTCTCAAGCACACACACGCACTTTGTCTCTCCCCCCCCTCTCGGCAAAATCACCACGCCGTCGCCACCTCCGGTGGACGGTCGCCGTCGCGACTACTTCTTCTCTCTTCTCACCTCACGCGGTGCGTGCACACATACAGATCTAAAAATCGAACAAGAAAAAATGAAACCATTCCCCCTTCGATCTACCTAACGCCTCGTCGCGAACGGCCATCACGTCGTCGGTGGCGAGTCGCACCGCCGCCGTCGCGAACGGCCTCTCCATCTCCGACCGTGCTCGATCCCTTGTGGCTCGGTCCAATCTTAACATGAATACAGAATGTAGGCCTCAGATTTCTAAGTTTTGTGGTTGCTAAACTTCTATGTACATAACCGAGATTGTTTGTTTGTATATTCTTGTATTTGGATGTTGATGTGGAATAAAGTTCTAGCTATGACTTGTTGTATTGTGAGAACAATAAGTATATGAACGGGAGTTGTTGTGAAGCATAATATTATTCTTGTGTTATAAAGAGTGAAGAACTTGAAACAAAACAATGGTTGAATGATATTGAACCTGTATGAAGCGAAGAGCTTTGTTCTATCAGGATTTTGTTTGAATTTGGTATGTGGTTCGCTTTTCTCTTCGTGCTAATCGGAATTCAACCTGAAATGAATAACTTGCTTAATGGTGTGATGAAAGAAATCTTATGGCAGCAAGAAATTTTTAAAACATAGTTTGGTCGAAAGCTCACCTCTCCTTCCTCTTGAGCAAACCGTAGAAATTGAATGGGAGAATGAAATGCAGGGATGATGTAAGATGATATTGGGTGTGGTTGTGAAATTGTCATAGGATCCTTAGTGCGTAATGATGAAGGTTTGAAAGAGTAGGTATGTAGGGAAAAGTTGAAGATTTTATGGGATTTGAAATGATGTGTTGTGATGTGACAATTTATCCAGTGTAAAACATCTGGTTTGGTTCGTAACTGTATTCGTTTAAATTTTCTCGTTCAAAATAAAATAGAACGTCGACGATTATAAATTTTTAAACATCGCTCTAATTTCAAAACCCGATTCAGCTAAATAAATTAATAATTTAAAGTTTTAAATTTCTCGGGGTATTACAGGGTTCGAGCCGAAAATCCGAGTTCGGGTCGGATTTGGGCCGGGTCGGCCCAAAATGGGCTGGGCCGTGCGCTAGGGCACAGTCCATGCGTGCGCCCAGCACACATCCACCCCACCTCGTGCGCCGCCTACCGAGAACGTCGCCCAGCAGCCCGCCGAGAGCCACCGAGACGTCGCCCAGCCACGTCGCCGAGAATCGCGCGCCATACCGCCGGAGCTACCGAGAATCTCACCTGCAGATCCTGACCGAGGGCGAGGCACCGCGCACGCTGCGCGTGCTGTCGCCCAGACTCTGCCGAGACGTGTCGAGCCGCATCACCGGGCGCTACCGGTCTTCCATGCGAAAATCGCACGCCCCGCGTCGCCCAGTGCCGCCGAGCACACCCGCATGCGTTGAGGTTTCCTGCGTGAGAATCTCACCGGCCGTCGAGCGCTGCCGAGGCCTCGTGCGAGATTCGTGCGCCCCGCATCGCCCGCGTCTGAGAGACGTCGGCGAGGTTTCCTCGCGCGTCCGCCCGAAGGCCGCCGAAGCGCCGCACGCTGCGTGCGATGGTGCTCAAGGCGCGCGCGATGCGCGCCGCCGCCGAACGACTTGCGCGCCTCACGATCGCGTGAGCGCTCTCGGCCTGCGCCGCCGAGGCACGCCCGCGGTAGACGAGCACCGCCGAGCGCGCAGACGCTCAGGCCGAAGCGGTGCCGAGGCATCCGCGAACGGCGCGCGCCCGCACCGCCTGGCTGCCGAGCCGCGCGCCCGCGCCCGCCGCCTCGTCCGCTTCTTGCCGACCGCCGAGATACGGGCGCTGTGGCCGAGGGTCGTGCTGCGAGTGCCGAGCACGCCACGCATACCGTCACTCGCACGCCCTCACGCCATACGTCCGGTTTCTCCGGAATACTCCCGTCGTCTCGTTCTTCGTGCTTTCGTCTTCGTTCTTCTTTTACAGATAAGATTTACAGGAAAAAATCTAATCTAACCACGGATTTTCTCGTGGTGAAAAACAAAATCCGACAAAAAATAAAACGAGCCACGATGAACGATAGATTCACAATTAATTAATTGCGCACGTCATAATCAAACGTGAATTAATCCAACATAGCCAAGATACTGATCCCAGGCTCTGAAACCAATTGTAGGGAAATCTGATTTTAACCTCTCCGAGGATCTATCTTGGATGTTTAATTCACCATACATTGATTATATGCCTAGCATGCACCTATATAATTAATTGCAGCACGTAGGAGTTTTCTCGTGTTTACCGCGAATCTTCGGGGATGAACGGATCAAGACTGGTGCTTTGATCTTCCGGGTCAGTATCCGGTTGCCTAATCTCCAATGTCGAGTGAGGGCGATCTATGGAGAATGCTATAGAAAATCACCCTCTTTCTTTTCTCTCAAATTTTCGAAAATTCTCACCACAAGTATATGGTAATTCTCGAAAAATATGGAGTAAGGATTAGCCTTTATTTTCTCTCTCACCTTATATTTATAATGCACTCCCAAATCCTATCTAGATAGGATTTATACATATCTATTAAATATAATAATATCCTTTAGGATAGAGAGGATCAAGTCAGAGTCCCAGTAGGACTAAGAGAGAGATGGGCGAAAATCACCTTAGCTACAGGCCTGGATGGGCTAGCCCAGGGATCAAATGAAAGGAATAAAGATGGGCCTCAAATAAATTAATTATCTTATGTTCAGCCCAGAACATAAATTAATTTATAAACATTCATTCATGTCACTAGAGAATAAATGTTGACTTACCCCTTTATTACCGAAGTTGAGTCGGGCTTGCACTTAGACTTTACGAATCCTCGTATTTAAGATATCGTACGTCCATTAATTATTTACGCCGCTCGATTGCTTAAAATAACTAATATCTTTAATTCCTTAAGTAGCACCACTCAACTTTATTATTGTACTTGAGATAACTCAACTTGCAGGGTTTAGTACAATAAACCTTTTGAGCTCCTTAAGGGGCGCCATCATCCTAAACGGATACGGTGACTCGACTGAGATAACTAGCATGACACACAAGCACCGCCACCACCCAAAATGTAGAGTCTTGTTAAATCATGTAACCCTCACCCATAATAAGTCAAAGTGATGGTCAAGAACTCATACTCACCTAATACCTTATCGAGGTTTAGATCATCGTAAGTCACCGAGATCTAGGTTCTTCACGACGGTCGATAGAAGAACTCATCTCATCGTGATCCATCAATACGTCGTAGACGCATCAAGTATAGACAAGCAACCAAGTCAAGTCACTTCTTATCTATACACAGACTATACCGACAACTCGTCCTCAAGTTGTCTCACCAGATACTTTTTATATCTCAATAAGCTTGACCAATCATACATACTTCTGTGATCTTCTACACACTGTGTGATCTATCTTATATATGAGATAAGGGGACTTAGATATATGCAATCAAGTAATCAATTCAGATAGGAGATTGTAATAGTGGTAACAGGAAACATTGTATACAAGCTCAACCAAACTGCTTTCAGTATACAAATCCAACACAAAATACTTGCCAACAATCTTAGCAGACACCTGTCGTGGAACAGTGCGATTCAAATCCAAGTGACAAGTATGACTATTGTTCAACTTAATTACTCTCCATATCGTTGCCCTCTGGACGGCTCGTAGCTTAAAAGGACAACCGTTGCCATGCTTGCAAACATACCCCAAACGTGTTTTACTTGACCGATCGACCATGTACTCTACATGATTCTTCAAGTGGTATAATCCCACGGCTATCGCCAAGTCATCATTCGTCTTAAATATCGAATCAACACATAATTGGTCGGTATGGGCTCCACAAGGTTCGACCCAATCTAATGGCAATGCACTGTCACAATCAAGTAGTGGAATAACCCAGTTGCACAACTCATGCGTTGTATCATCCTCTCTGGTTCGTGAAGTTGTAGCATGAGCCTCACCATCATGCTGCTATTCGGAAGTGAAGTTGCGCTGTCCAATAACCTTATCAAGATGTCCCGGTTGTTGAATCCAAGCACCAAATTCAGTAGCCAATGAATCAAATATATCTTTACGTCGGTTCGTGTCTTCTTCATCATCGAATACACCAGCTCGTCTTTCTCCTCATTCAAGACAACAAACATCTTCGTATATGTCGAACCAAGACATCTTGCATTAGACTCGGGCAGATCAGATCGTTGTGAACCATATAATACTTGGTGTCTCTGTGTGTACCGTGGCTGCAGATTGCTTGCCCTTTTCAATCACATACTGATCGATCATCCTTTATTCCACAATCAATCGGAACAAATCGATTATCGGTTTTCAACGATAATTTTATTCTTCTTCCATCACTAGCGTCAGTATAGAAAAGCATATAATCCTATCCATCATTGTTGCCTACTTGCTCATGAATCTCTCTTAGCAAATTAGCACGTGAAATTTGTTCTACAGCCATGTATACGAGAACCTCATCGCCGCCTTTGTACTCTGCTCTGTCCCAACTACCACCATGACGTATAATAAGACGTTGCCAAGACATATGTTGCAAAATAAGATATAAAAGATAACAGTCATATACATAGGATGCATGAGATGCGTTGTGTGTAGATAGTGACCAGCATTGGTCATACACAAGCTGTGCACGACCATGCACGGTCGTGCACGGACCATGCACGGTCGTGCATTGTGCATGGACCATGCACGATCATGCACTGATGAATTTTGTGCACGGTTTGAAATTCATAGGTACACAGTATGGCCGTGTATTGTACACGGTTCAGTATTAGCAAATCATAATTTTAAATTTAACTAATTAAATGATCCTAAATATTAAATTAATCATTTTATTAACATAAAATCAACACAAATAACATATGTGACGCATAATATTACTATCGTGTACAACCGTGTACTCAAGAACACATTTTTTTCTTCTTCAAAACATTAGATTATCATTCCAGTAACATAAAATTATTAAAAAATATATATTTAGGCTTTAAATCTTCAACCGTGTACTCAAGAACATGAAAAAAAAATTGTATACGGATATTAATTTACCTTAATCCAGCTAGCAATTCTCGATTTCCACTATTTGATTGAAAAAAATGCAGGTAACAACTTGTTCTATTAATTATTTTCGCCTTTCTTCCTCTCTTTGAAATTGTAATGTTACAAATGAATTCGTTTGTGATTTGAATTCAATGTATACCGATTTTTCCAATTAAATGTTTACCAACCTCTTTTTACAATTAATGCTTACCAACTTTAATTTAATTACATTCAATTTTTTGGCAGAGAAGAGCATTCAATTTATTCAATTATTTTCGGCACAGAGAGAGAGAGGAGAGAAGATCATTCAATTTATTCACTATTTTTGGCAGCTTTTAGGCGCATGGAGAGAGTCGAGAGAGAAAGAGAGAGAGGAGTTATTATTTTAAATAATGGACCCAGGGATATTTATGTTTTTTTAACCCAAAATGGCTATAAAACTCATGTTTTTATGAGTGTGGATATAAAACTTATCCCACTATTTCTTTTGGTTATATATAAAGTTCTCCCATTTATATATATAAGATCGTTTTTGAGGGTAGACCATCATGTCCAAGACTCACTATTTTAGGGGGTCCAAAATTATTATACATCTCTCTCTCTCTCTCTCTATATATATATATATATATATATATATATATATATTTGGCCTCAAATTTTTATTTTATTTATAGGTATATATCTTCATTTGAGTCCAAAATATATTTGAAATTAATTATTTTCTGAATTCTATTGTAGATAATAACTGAGATATAGAAATATGAAAAATGTGACAAGTACATGTATTTAACAATTTTTGAGTATTTATTTTTGTTTGTTGATTATTTAAATTTAATATAAATTTATAAATTTAATTTATTTTACAAATATAATATAAGATGTCATGTATGTCTTATTTTATCTACGCGAGGCTATATATATCTTAACCATGGTTGGTAGTGGGTACGCACTTTTAAACTTTTTGATGCAATATTTTTTTTATTTTCTTGTCACAAGAGTTAATTAAAATGTCGAGACATAAAGTGCACTAGTCAGGGTATAATATGTTAGTCTGACAAAGAGCGCACGTCAGTATATTTAATTGTGGTTCTGCGCTCTTTATTTATTTTTCTGGAAATTGAAGGATGGAATACAGTTCAAAATATTTAAATGCATACGACAAATCATTGACAACGCACATTTTTACATACATTCGCTCACTATTTTACGCCTATGTTGTGATTACATTTACATTTTGTGGAATATATTAAGACCAATAAATATTATCTCTGTTTTGTGGGTAATTAGAGTCGATTTGAGAGGTTTGGTGACAGTATGTCTGACGAATCAAAATTTAAAAGAATGATTAAAATTTGAATTAAAACATATTTAAATATTAATAAAATAATAAATATATTATTAGATTGAATTTGAATTTTGACTCAACTTATAAATTTTATTCTATATGACGACCTCATACAATTATATTTATGTTTTTGATTGACAAATCCCTAGTGTCCTGCATTGATTTTTTTGTGGATATTAAGGGGGCAGCATTTACTTGGTTATAGGATGAACACATACAATAATATAAGCTATTTTACTAATTACTTTAATTAATTAATTTTTAATTTATTTGATCATTTAATTATGCCAATACTTAATCACAAGTGTTATATATCTATGTATCATATCAAACAAAATAATCGACCCCTAATAATGATCTAATAGAAAATTATGTAGATCTATATTTACCTGTAGTCACACTTTAACTTTTGGAAGGAATTACCCGTTAACTAGTCATTGAAATCGACCTCATTATATTCCAGCCGACTTTTCCAGTCGGATAGCTTTTAATAACTTGTGAGTCTAGAAACGGATAAATTGGACATATGTATATGGAATGATTAACATATAAATTATTTTTATAAGAATGTAAGGGAAAATGGTGAATTCACTTTAAAAGTTGATGAATCCGTCGGGAAAAGTTATCGAATCCAAAAAATGAAATTTTTGACTTCATGAGATTCAATATAGGTAAAAAATCGAATTTTGATTCAAGAACTTTATCAATAATTCATCAACTTTCATAATCTAATTCATTTAGTTTTAGGATAAAACGATTATCATTTGAACCAAATTATATATATTAAAACAAAGCAATTGAAATATAATTAAATTTGAAAACTAATTTATATCGGCTAAGCACCAACAATACCCTTGCTCGACTTTTCGCTTAAAACCGCATTTAATTTCATAATCTTCTTATGATAAATACTTTTACAAAAGTATAATGCAATTGAAATGCATACTAAATTCATATATATTAAGGACTCTCGCTAATATAACACATAATAAATTATCAAATTATGCACTTGTCTAACATAATTTAATTTATTAAATATTCTAACTTAATTAATTTCATTAAAAGAAATTAATTACATTAATTAAATAGGTCATGATCATAATTAAAAGTAAATTAAACTTGACTTAACCTTAACTCAATAAATTAATTAATTAAACTTAATAGTAATTAATTAATTAACACCATAATTAAATAATTTAAACTTATACTTAAGTTTAAGTTAATTATTCATTTAATTAGACTTAATATAATTTAATTAATTAAGTCTCAAAGTTAAACCTTATTTATTTAATTAGTTAAAGTCCAAAGATTTAATTAGTTAAGCAAGTCAAGTCATTAATTAAATCTAAAGCCCAACCATTAATTTAATTAATTAAAGTCCAACTATTAAATAAATTCACTGGAGCCCAAATCCATAAATTTTCTACCAATTCTTTTAATTCTCTACCACTATTAAAACATAGTCCATCGCCTTTTAATTAAGAGTCCAGTCCATCCTTTAAAATAAAATCAGCCCATCAGCATTTAATTAAAAAGCCCAGCCCAACACATTCAATAATTGAGCCCAACACATTTAATGATTTAACCCAACTCATTTAATTAAAGAAAATAGCCCATTTAATTTATAAGAATAAGCCCAATTCAGCCCAACATTTATCAACCCTAACCCTAGCATCCTCCACTTCTCCGGCGCCGTTTTCCGGCAGCCACCGCCGTCGCCGGCCAAATTCAGACGAGCTCACACATTTTTTATTTTATTTTTCTCTTCATCTCCTCTTCCCTCTCGCCTCCCTCACGCCTCTCTCGGCCTCTTCTCACTCACTCACACACACGATGAGACACACACACCGCTGACATCCCATGTCCGCCACCACGCCACCGCCGGTGAGTCACGCCATTGCCGCGAGCTCGCCTCCTCTGCTCTCCTGGTTCCCCCACGACACACACTGGATCCCTACACACACGCACACACGACAGATGCACACACACACACGCAGCAAAAGCACACACACGCATGCAGTGCCGCCGCCGTCACAGATCCGACGACGTTGTCGTCGCGCCGCCCACCACCAGCCTATCTCCCGTCTCTGTCAACCCACACACACGACGCACACACGCACGCACGCACACACACGCACACACACCAACATGCGACCGCAGCCGTAGCCGTAGCCACATCATTCTCTCTCTTCTCGGCCGAACGCCAGTAGCCGGAGCCACCGTTGTCGCCGCCGACATCTTGCATCCACCTCTCGTCCGTCTCTCTCATTCATACAACCACCACACACACACATACACGGCAGATGCACACACACATATGTACACAAACTTATTTTCTCCCTCTCTAAAACTCACGCATACAAATCACATAGAACACATTAAATGAAAATAGAAGGTTAAAGAATAACCTTTGAAGTTCCTTGTTGAGGTCGCAAGAAAGATGAAGTGTATTTTGGGAGGCTAGGGTCCAAAAATAGGAAGAAGAAGTTTATATAGTGTAGGGTTTTGATTATCTATGGGCTTTCCACTTTGGGCCTTGTTAAACCCAAGCCCATTATACGATTTATTCTTACGGGCTTCAAGTTCGACCCTAAAGATTATGAGTTAATAATTTGAACGTTAACATGATATTATTGATATAATGATTTATATATGAATATATATATAAATCGTACTCGATTTTTATATTATATATAAAAATTCTCGTAATCACTTTATAATATTTAATGAAATAAATTCTTTTTGTTGGAATTTAAAATTTTCTTTCATCGGGCACGAATCATCTTATAAATCTAAGTTCGAAAATCATTCTAGTCACTTGAGGAATACGGGGTATTACATCCCTCCCTCCTTATAAAAATTTCGTCCTCGAAATTACATACCTTGGTAATCTAGTTCGGGATACTGAGATTTCATTTTGTCCTCAAGTTCCCATGTGGCCTCCTCCATACCGTGATGGTTCCACTTCACTTTAACGAGAACAATTTGTTTGTTCCGCAAAACTTGAACTTTTCTATCCAAAATTTGGACAGGTCTTTCTTCATAACTCAAGTCCTGGGCTAAGACTACTTCATCGTGCTTAATTACGTGTTTCGAATCAAACACGTATTTTCTTAATTGTGAGACATGAAACACATTGTGCACGTCTCCAATGCTTGGTGGCAAAGCCAACCTATAGGCTACAAGGCATATTCTGTCTAGGATCTCGAAGGAGCGGGGTCATAACTTTCCTCTCTTTCCAAAACGTATAAGGAGATACCTTAAGAAAAACTCGATCCCCGACATTGAATTCTAAGTCGGATCGACGTTTGTCGGCGTAAGACTTTTGTCTGTCCTGAGCTTCTTTGATTCTTTGTTTAATGTGATCGACTTTCTCGACCATCTGTTGTACTAGATCAGGACCTAGCAACTTCCTTTCTCCCACCTCGTCCCAATAAAGAGGTGATCTACATTTCCGACCATACAATGCCTCATATGGGGCCATTCCAATCGTCGCCTGGTAACTATTGTTATAGGCAAATTCCACTAGCGGGAGTAAGTCTTCCCAACTTCCACCCTTGTCAGAGACTAGAGTTCGTAACATATCTTCTAAAACTTGAATCGTTCTTTCTGATTGGCCATCAGTTTGAGGATGAAAAGCTGTACTGAAATTTAGCTGGGTCCCCATGGCTCCTTGCAAACTCTTCCAAAAACGCGATGTGAATCTAGAATCTCGATCAGACGTAATAGATACAGGTACTCCATGAAGGCGTACTATCTCCTTAACGTATAATTTTGCAAGCTTCTCCAAACCAAACGTCATCCGAATCGGTGAAAATGCCGACTTTGATAGACGGTCCACTATGACCCAAATGGCAAGATTCCCGAATTGACTTTGGTAGCTTACCACAAAGTCCATGTTGATATGTTCCCACTTCCATTCACAGCACGGTAGGGGTTGTAACATCCCATCTGGTCTTTGGTGCACGACTTAACTTGTCGACAAGCCAAACATCGCTCAACAAAAGAGGCTACATCTCTTTCATTCCTTCCACCGTAACGTTTTCTTCAAATCTTGGTACATTTTTGTCTCGCCTGGATCTGCGAAGATATGGAGTATCATGAGCTTATTTCATAATCTCGCTTCTTGAGTTCTTCCTTATGTGGCACACACAATCTTTCACTAAACATCAAAGCATTGTCTTTTCCTTCCGTGAACCCTTTGTTTCTTTTGTTACGGCGAGACGCATCTTTCCAGAACCAATCTCTCTTTGTGCATCAATGATCCTTCCTCGTAGGTCGTGTAGGCGTGAGACTAGCTATACAAACCGACACCGTCTTTGGAGGATGAACTATTTCTAAACCGGCGTGGCGAAGTCACGAACCGATTCTCTCGTTGGGTAATGAAATACCCTAGCTTTGCCTTAGTCTTTTCGATCGAGGCGTACGCCACAACGCTCGCTTTTCGGGATGGTAGGCGATAGTACGATCGTAATCCTTTACTAATTCGAGCCATCTTCGTTGTCTCATATTCGCATCCTACGCTCGAAAAAGTACTTCAAACTCTTATGATCTGTGAAGATTTCACACCGACTCCATAGAGGTGGTGTCTCCGGATCTTCAAAGCATGCACGATCGCAGACTAACTCTAAGTCATGAGTCGGATAATTCAACTCATGGGGCTTCATTGACGAGATCGTATGCTATCACCTTCGGTTTTGCATTAGTACACAACCTAGTCCCAACTTTGAGGCATCCGTGTAAACTACTTAATCCTTCATTCTCCTTTGGGATTGCTAACACCGAGCGGTGGTTAGCTTTGTCTTGAGCTCTTGAAAACTCTTTTCACGCCTTGGTCCAAATGTACTTGGTCCCTTTTCTTAGAAGTCGTGTCATTAGTCTAGCCAATTTTGAAAATCCTTCAATGAATCGTGCTAGTATCACCCAAACCGAGAAAACTTCGATCTCATTGGCGCTTGATGGTGTCCTCCATTCTTTGACGACTTCTACTTTAGCGGGATCTACTTTGATTCCATCGGTGACACGATATGTCCGAGGAACATCACTTCCTTTAACTAAAATTCACACTTGCTGAATTTGGCGTATAATTTCTTGTTTAAGAAATTCTAAGCACAACACGCAAATGCTCTTCGTGTTGTTCCTCGATCTTAGAGTAGATGAGAATATCATCTATAAACACTAAGACGAAACTATCGAGATCTTGATGGAATACTCTATTCATCGATCCATAAAACAACAGGGCATTTGTCAACCCAAACGGCATTCTCGTGAACTCTTAATGTTCGTAACGTGTCCTAAATGCTGTTTTAGGAATATCATCCATTCTCATTTTAAGTCGATGGTATCCGCACCTTGGTCTATCTTAGAAAATACTCCAGCTCCTTTCGGTTGGTCGAACAAGTCGCTATCACGGGAGAGGATATCTATTCTTAATAGTGAGCTTGTTCAATTCTCTGTAATCGATACACATCCTTAATGTTCCGTCTTTCTTCTTGACGAATAGGACTGGTGCTCCCCATGGCGATACACTAGGTTGTATGAAACCTAGGTCCAACAGCTCCTGCAACTGAATCTTTAGTTCTTGTAATTCGGGTGGGGCCATCCTATACGGTGCTTTTGACACCGAGCTGCTCGGGTTCTAAGTCATTGTGAACTCTAATTGCCGATCTGGTGGCATACCCGGCAATTCTTCTGGAAAAACATCTTCGTACTCTCGAACCACTGGAACTTCTCCAATTGTTTTCTCCACCTCTGGTTTTCTTGTCAAGCTGACTAGAAATGCATAGCAACCTCATTTCTTCATAATCTTGGTGGCTTTCATGGCAGATATCACCGATGCTCCTTTTCCCATTCTTATCCCATGAAAATTCATCCCCTCATTTCCAAGTGGTCCGAATGAGATCTTTCTTTCGTTACAAGATTGTGGCATTGACTTTGGTGAGCCAATCCATTCCTAAGATGATGTCAAATTCTATCATAGAGATGACATATAAGTCTGCCCTAAATTCTTCAGCACCTATGTTCAATTCTAAGTTCGAGACAATATATTCAGCAGACATTCTTTCTCCACCTGGTGTGCTAATCACTAAAGCTTCACTAGATGGTTCAGGAGTTAAGTCTAAAGCCTACAAGCAGCATGTGAAATGAAAGAGTGTGATGCTCCGTGATCGAACAAAGCTATACTGTATACCACACATTGATCATACCGCCGATTTCCCGTGCTCGGGCAGCTTATTCGGTTTAGAGCAAAGGCCCTCGCGTTGGTGGTTGTCCTTGGTTTCCTCTGGGACCATGGATTTGCCTTTGTTGATTTCGTGGTTTGGTTCTTTGGGGTGCTTTCCCATTTTCTTTGGGCATCTTTGAGCAAATGTCCAATTTCTCCACAAGAAAACAAGCATTTGCCCTTGGACATTTGCCGGTGGAATTTACGGCATTAGGGCAAGGTGTTCGCCCATCATTGGGGCGGATTTTGATTCTCGCTCGATTCGATTCCGTGGTTTCTTCCCATTTCAAGTTTCCATTACCCTCATTCCATTTTCTTTTCCTTTGCCATTGTCTTGAAATGGCGCATACACGACTTTGTGGGGAGCTTTTCCTTTCTCTCTTGCGTATGACTCGATGGTAAGAGCCACCCGCCGTTTGTGCATAAGTAAGATCACCCCGACTTGCTAGGAAATCGATATTTCGTGGCGTAATCCGTTTACGAACTTCAACAAGATTTTGCATCGTGTCCACGGATGTGGAGCATACCTTGACAGTTGGTTGAAAGCTCTGTCATATTCAAAGGATGTTCCAATTCTACGCTTGATTCGAACTCGCTCGCTTTTCCGACGGTAGCATCCTGGTATGTACTTCTCATATAATTCAGTCTTGAATTCTTCCCACGTGAGGTCATCGAGTTCCTCTTCAGTCATGGTGCGTCTCACTGACTCTCACCAGAAGTCGACTTCTTCCACGAGTGGTAGGTGGCGCACTTCACTTTTCCCTATCTTCACATCGGATATAGTTGAAAATCCGTTCCACACTCGTATCCATTTCTCAAAGATCCATCGGATCACCTAGTCCATCGAAAGTCGGAGGTTTCTCTTTGGGGAACTTTTCTTGATCGTGCGGTCGGTCCTTACTTGTGGGTTAGGTTCTTGATGAACAAAACCTCTTCCTTGTACACGACCACGTCCTCGTCCTCGTCCTCGACCTCGGCCCCTACCGTTCCCTATTGGTGCGTCTCCCATGCCACCTCCTATTGGTGCGTCTTCCATTCTGAAAAGATAACACCTATATGAGAAGTTAATCCTAACAATGATGGTGTAACTCAAGTGAATCCTCAATCTTTTCCATGTTACTTCTATGTTCAAGCGCTTCTATGTGAAACAGTGAACTAGTTCTTTCTAAGTTGTTATAGCGAGGCTATCACGACTTACATTTTTAAAACAGTCCTTGAGTACACAAACAGTTCGTGAAAGAACCCATAACTTATTCCGATCATTTTATGATATGAATCCAAAAATATCGTCATCAAACATTTTCGTTTTTGTGAAACCTATTGTCATGTAAGTTCCAAAGCTCATGCATGATCGAAAAGATTTGAAAATCCAATTCGACAATCAATTTCATTTGGGTCGTTAAGGGTTGGTTGCCCTAACACGACATCGAACGTAGCTATCTGAGTACAATGACTCACAATAACAATGTGAAAGCAATTAGACAATTCACAAATCATCACATGAAAATAACTTGTAATCCACATGGAAACATTCATCAATGGCGTACATCATTTCATAATCTCACTTTGAAACATTTAAATCATACCTTTGTTGATCAGTTGGCGTGACGGTGAGCTGAGAGTCACTGAGATTTCAAGAAGTCTAGGGATACTATTCTAGACTCGACATGAAAAGGTTTTGGCAGTCAGAGACACGAAAGAAAACTTATACTCTGATACCACTCTGTCACGCTCCGATTTCTAAAAATAATAACGGAAGCTCGTAAATCGAGGCACGACTAATGAAATGCGAAAAATATAAGGAATAAAGTTGACTCGAATGATCAAGGCAATAAACCCTTATAATTTGGGAATAGCTTCCTAAATGAAAATGGAAGACATCGAATGATGAAATCCAATCAGAACAATAATTATCCTCAGGATCACAAGTTTAGTTTCGTGCTTCTGATAGCCAGTACACATTAAAAATACTAACATCAATGATTTAGAGTCTAAGCTCAATCAAAGATATAATTCAAGTCATAGACAAGAAGGAAAATAAAATTTGAGCTAGTTCATCATGGAAGTCTAAATCGAAATAATCCACAAAATACGGAGTGAACTCTAATCTCACTCGTCCGCTGCCCATTGATCAACCCGAAAACATTTGAAAATATTTGGGCGAGTACTAATGTACTCGGTGGACATGCATTTTCATAAACATTTCATAAACCGTAAAAGCGGTTTATCCAATCATGATAACATAACTTAGAAGGTTTTAAAAGAGAAACCACTTCTAAGCATGCAAAATATTTCGCTTATTTGGGCCCATTGTCACGACTCTTACATTACTCGCTTTGATCCCGACCTCTAGCCACCGCCGGATCACATGCCCCATTATTGTCATCGGGGGCGTAACCCGGACAATTCATGACGTGCCGGGGCGTATCCGCACAAGCACTATAATAATATGACGTGCCGGAACACATCCGCATAAGCACCCTTATAACGCCTCATGATTATGTTAGTGCCCGATGGAGATCAACCCACCAAACAACTAACTAGTGTACACAATTCTCAATTAACGTATTAAGTTTAAAGAGAATCTCGATCGATACATTTACAAGCCTTAAATGAATAGGCGCACAAAAACATTTTATTGGATAAACAGGTTTGCATTTCATGAAATATCAGAGCATATAACTCAAATATACTTTTGTAAAGTAAGCCCACCTTGATAGGACAAAGCCTGAAGAAATCACAATAATATGCGTCTCGGGAAAGCAACGCTATTCCCCTTGATCGTCAAAACCTACAAGAAGCACTAGTCTTAATAGGTCTTGAAGAACTAGCCTTAAGTTCAAGTAGAGCATGATACTAGCTTATGATTCGTTAAGCCGTGTAATACCCGATTTATTAAAAGCTTCAATTACGATAATTAATTTCGTAAATTAAGGTTTTGTTATGATAATTGAATTAATAGATTATCGAATAATGATTTTGATTAATTCCAGGATAATAAATTCCTATGTTTTATTCACTAATTATTGTGAATTGAGGAATACGATTATATAACGTATTTAGGCAATATTATTTTAACGTCGATCAGATATCGATAGTTAAAATTTCGTAATATTTTCTAAGTGTTAAAGCGTGAGAATTAAATTCCATTATAAATGGAATAATTTTAATAAAGTGATTACGACTTTATTACGACCATTTTGAGATGAGTCGATAATTAACGTTTTGAGACGTTTCAAACGTTAACGTTTAGAGATGAATAGAAAAATGAGATTTATGATCAAGGAATTTTAATATTTAAATTCCTATTATTATTATATGTAACTAGAGTATTGTTTAGCATTAGAACAATGCTAGAACATTAAGGATTAATTATTGAACAATGCACTAATTTTCGAAAACCCTAATTCGAAAATTAGGGTTTTCTCACACGAAATGATACCAATAATTTTTCCTATGATATAATTTATCATCTAAGATATATGTTACGATATATATATATATATATATATATATATATATAAATGTCATGAAAAATCAAAAGATAGCACCAAGGATTGAAAGTGCCGTGTGTATTAAATAATTATCAAAGAAATTGAAAGTCTTTGAACCAATTGCTTGTTGCGTCATTTTGTATAATGGAATATGAATAAAGTAAGATACTTTCTACACTCATAACCAAGTAATTAAATGAAAGGACCAAATGGGTTCAAATGGCTTGTTATAGCCGTGTGTTTGATGAGGATATTCTTGTTCCTTTAATTAGTGATGATGAAATAAATATTGAAGCATGATATTGTTGACCATGCATGAGACAAAAAGAAGTAACTCCTCCTTCTCTTGCAAAGAGAGCCGACGGCTATGAAGATTCAAATTAAGTGTAGGAATTGTTTGTTTCAATGTGTAGTTAATGTATGTAAGGGATGACATACTCTTATTGATGAGTCAACAGCAAACTAAAAGCTTGCAAGAATTTAAAAGTGCCGTCCCTTTGTGATATAAAGTAGAAATTGAATTGTTTTGTTCAATGTTGTGTAAGAAGCATTTATTTAGTGTAAGTGATGATGTATTACTAAGATGAGTCATAAAGTAAGTAAAGGCTTACAAAATTGTGGGTGTGTGCCGAGAGTACAATAAGATTTAAGTGTAAATTATTTTTATTCACTTAATTCATTTGTTAAGAGATAAGTAACATTAAATAGAACACCTCTCTTTTCAAACACACAACATTAACGTGAGAAATTGAGAGGAAAAAGAAGGAGAGTTCTTCTTTTCATATCACCAAAACCTTGATATAAAATCCTTTACACTAAAAATCGACGCCGGTAAAAAGGTTACGTTTTTAACGAGCTTTGTCTATACGTTAAAATTTTTGAATTCTAATCGTTCGATTTTATTATATATGCTTATGTTCTCAATGTTAAAAATGTAAAGAATTATGCTATCATGTTTAGTGGTTTGCAAATATTGTTTACTATGTTTAGAATGATCATATTTTATGTTTAATTACAAATTAATTATGTTACGAAATAAATATTGATGATCGAAAATTCTTAAGGATGAATTGTTAATGGATTTATGATATATGTTAATAGTTAAGCTCTTTGTGATTATTTGGAAAATTTTGGAGATCATATGTTATATATATATAAACTGCCGAAAATGTTGTGGAAATAAAATATTGGTGTATAATTATTGTTTAAGTATAAAGAAGAAGAAAAATGAAAAACTATTTGAGGAAGTTAGGAAGAGTACCGTGATCTTCATGAAGTTGAATTGTAATGTATACTTGTGCTATACTAAATGTAGAAGCATATTTTGGATCTATAGTAAATTTGAGGCTTGTGATTAATTCATTTGATTTTCTTTAATGATTTGTTTATATTGTTGGAAAATTTTCGAAAGATACTAGAGTTGGGATATTGATTAATAGGTTGTAATTGTTGGATATTATGACATATAAGTAATGTAGATTGATAATTATGGGTTGTATGATTTAATAAGAATTTTAGAGAAATTTTGCTATATAAAGAGCAATTGGCCGAGAGCTATAAGGATAGAAGTGTAATATCCCAAAGAATTAAATGCCTAATTACGATATTTAAAATTCGTAAATTAAGGTTTCGCGGAAATAATTGAATTAGTAATTTATCGAATAATGATTTCGATTAATTACGAAGTAATGAATTCCTATTTTACTCACTAAGGATTGTGAATTAAGGAATATAAATATATAAAGTGTTTCGGCAGTAGTATTTTAACGTCGATTGAGTATCGATAGTTAAAATTTCGTAAAATTTTCTAAGCAACGAAGCTTAGAATTAAATTCCATTATAAATAGAATAAATTAATAAAGTGATTACGACTTTATTACGATATTTTTGAGATATGTCGATAATGAACGTTTTGAGACGTTTCAAACGTCAACGTTTAGAGATGAATAGAAAAATGAGTCTAATGATCAAGGAATTATAATATTTAAATTCCTATGATTATTATATGTAATTAGAGTATTATTTAGCATTAAAACAATGCTAGAACATTAAGGATTAATTATTGAACAAGTTTAGAATTTTGAAAACCCTAATTGAAAATTAGGTTTTTACACATGAAATGATTCTAATAATTTTCCTATGATATAAATTATCATCTAAGGCATATATTATGATATATATCTATAATTTGCAAGAGAAATCAAATTATAACTATTTGAGGATCAAAGTGCCGTGACATGTATTTGAGAAACAAGATTTACGTAAATTTCATGCTTGAATTGCTATGATATGAATTGAATTATTCAAGTAGGATTTATTTACACACTTACCAAGAGAATCAATTGGAAATCAATTTTTCTTGCAATTGTTTGAGAGTAGCCGTAATTATTGACTTCTAATTAACTAAGAAGCTTGTTTACACCTCTTGATACTTGATTAAATATATTTTGGGATAGAGTGTTGAGATGGTACATGCATGAGGCAATGCAAATCAGATTTTTCTTCCCCCTTGGTGCATTGTTGACGGCAATTGTGAATTGCTAAGTCAAGATATTTGTTTTCTTCAAAAAACTTTTGTTGTAGTGTATTAAGTATGTGTAAGAACATTTATTAGTATGACATATACACCTTGGTGAGTCATATATATTTTTGTCTTGCAAAGTGTGTGTGTACCGTGAGATATGAAAAAAAATTAATTCATTACTTGTTTAATTCCCTTAGATTATTACTTAAGTGATTATTACATCAAAACCAAAGAACACTTTCTCTTTCCCATTTCTCCTCACTGCCGTGAGCTTCCTCAAGAGAAAACTTGAGTGTTCTTGTTTTTCTATCATCTAAAAGCTTGTTCTAAAATCATTTCACGATAAATCGATACCGTTAAAAAGGTTAGGAATTTAACGAGCTTCCTTTATACGTTTAAATTTTCGATTTCTACCGGTTCGATTTTAATATTTATGCTTTTGTTCTTAATGATAGAAATATGAAGAATTAGGCTATCATGTTTAGTGGTTTGTAAATATTGTCTAATATGTTAAGAATGGTTCATATATAATGTTTTAATTAAAAGCTAAGCATGCTTTGAATTTTTGCATGATGTTCGAAAATTTATAATGTTCATATGTTAATGGATTTATGATATATGATAGTAGAGAAGCTCATTGTGAATTATTGGCAATTTTTAGAATTTATATGCAATATATTTGATATTGCCGAAAATTCTTGGAATTCATAAGTCAATGTACAAATCATGTGTAATTGATATTATAGCATATAGTTGATCTAGAGCCTAAATTAAATACTACATGATTTTATCAAGAATTTTAGAATTTATTTGCCCAATTTGTTCAAAGTGACCGAGAGCTTCAAGGGCTTGATACATGATGATTAAGTTGTATTTAATGAATATTATGATGAAATGTTGCTACACTGTAGTGTGTAAGTATTGTATAATTTAATTGAAAATTTTATAAAATGTTTGGCATAAAGTTGAGAGAGAACCGAGACCTTGAACAATAATTCTTTGATGTAGAAATTGAATATGTTGGACCTTATGTTATAAATATGTTATAGATCAATGTTGGGGCCTTGTATAAATTAATTAGAATTTTAGGAAAAAGTTTGGTAATTTTTGGAGAAAAATTCGAGAGTTATAAGCTATAGGAAATTGGTGTTCAATTTTCCTATAGTTAATGTTAATACATATTAGTGATACTATGTAATACCCCGCAGAATTAGATGCCCAATTACGGTATTTAAAACCCGTAAATTAGAAATTCGCTGAGATGATTCAATCCATAAGATATCGAATAATGATTTCGATTATTTACGAAGGAATGAATTCCTATTTTATATTCACGGAGAATTGTGAATTAAGAAATAAAAGTATATGAAGTATATCGACAGTATTATTTTAACGTCGATCACGTATCGATAGTTAAAATTCATGATATTTTCTAAGCAATTAAGCTTAGAATTAAATTCCATTATTAATGGAATAATGTAATAAAGTAATGACGACCATTTCGAGATGAGTCGATAATGAACGTTTTGCAACGTTTTCAAACGTTAACGTTTTGAGATGAAACGAAAAGCGTTTTAATCGATCAAGAAATTATAGGAATTAATTTCCTATGATTAGTAAATGTAATTACAGTATTATTAAGCATTAAATCAATGCTAGATCAACAAGAATTGAGAGTGACCAATTTTTCAAACGTTTGAAAACCCTAATTTTCGAACTCGATTTTTATCGCATAAAATGATGCCATTAATTTATCCTATGATATTACTTATCATCTAAACTATATGTGATAACATATATCAATGTTGGGCATGGAAAATAAAAATTTGACATATGGTTTATGTGTAATAGCCGAAAACCCTTGAAGGTGTAACAAAGTGTGTTGTTGATTTTTCCTATTGCATGTATCTACTATATGACAATGTGATTAATTATAACCTAACTAAGCAATTAAAATCAGATATATATGTGTGCATCGTGCATGTGAGTGTGTGTGAAGAGGTGTGCATGTGTGTTGTCCATATGATGAACCATGGGTGACAAATGTCACCCATAAACAACCACCCCACCCTACACCATTTTCAGTCGTCCCTCCCTCTCCAAACTGAAGAAACTCAGCCCCAAATGTGAGATTTGCAGTCATCTTCCTTCCCACACCACTCTTTCTCGCCTCTCTCATCTCACTACCACTCGGCAATGCGAAGACATGGCCAAGGACCGAGCTCGACCCAAGCCACAAGCTTTGTTGCATCCCCTCGACCTCTGGCTAAAGTCATTCCTAAGGTAGACATCCATACATCTCAATTCGTGTACCATGGCCAAATCATACATGCATGAGTAGCAAAACACTTATATTGTGTGTTTATATGATTGCATGTTGTTGATCTGGACGAACAGTGACTTTATAAAATTTATAGACTAAGTTACAGTGATCCGATGATTGTGAATTTTAATATGTTGAACTTATATGTGTCTAATATGCCTCTGTAAAATTTCAAGGCCATCCAACATGATTTTCTATTTTAATCGTATTTTTCAAAGCATCGCAGAAATCTGTGAAATCGCCGTGTTCATCACCCATAATCCGTGGCTTTCGTTTTAAGTTTGGATAATGATAAAACTCTGAAATTTGGCAGAAACATAATTCAGCATGTCTAGAAGATGTATGTAAATGTTCAGAATTTTCTAAAAAGATTTACTATTTATTCCAGATTTTACAAGTTAACTGCACAAAACTGTCACGGGAGTGATAGCTTGTGGTAAAACATTTTTATCTCCCAATCTATTGTGAATCATTGAGTGAGGCTTTTTCTGGATAAAACTAGACTTAAGTGGCTTTTCAAAATGATTGAATTCATTTCCAGATTCCTTATAATGAACTCACGGTGAATTTTTAAAGTTGACGCATTTCAGTAAGCCTTTTGGGACAAACTGCCTTAGAAAATTTCTATGTTAATAGGCTGTTCGAGTATGACTTTTACGTGAGGTGTTCAAGCCATTTGTAGTCCGATTTGGACTTGGGTTTCTTCATAAGAAATGTTCCTCACCATGTCTAGTTATGATCTGGAAAGTTTGATACCAAACCAAGTTTTATAGGTATACCTTTCATCGACCCAAAGTCACCTACTGGAAACTGTCCATTTTCAACTAGTCAACTTTGGACTTATGTATTTCTCGATGAGTTAGATATTTTCCAGTATGGTCTTCATGACATATGTAGTACTTGTTACAAGGCTTCTAAATTGATAGCCTGCAGCCATTTTTGCATTGCGAGTCAAAAGTTACGAGTCTCATAAAACCCCTCGTCGTTAAGCTAAAACTGAAAATTCTGAAAAATTTCTAAGTATAGAAGTCAGTTTGAGTTGCCCACTTTGAGACCCTATATCTTCAGAACCACGACTCTTTGGATTTAATTCCTTCTTAGAACTTGTAGTACATGTTTAGAGGTTTCCAGAATGTATCTTTGTGCGACCATACGTATTCTGAATCGAGAGTTATGGGTCGTCAAAGCACGTCACTGGGTTGTTTCAAGCTGTTGTTGCTGAAATTAAAACACTTGAAATTTGATTAAGTGTTGGAAACCCTATGTGAAGTATGCCTTATGTGACTAACATGCTATTAATCGATGCATTCATTATGTTATGTCGCAAGGCGATAGAGCATTATAAGATGTACTAATTATGATAAAACATCATGATACGATATTTTCACGAAAGCATACCTTAACGTGAAATATTTGACTAGGTGCTACCACGTGGTCAATTGAGTGTATATCATACCATGATATACACTAAAATAGAAATATGGGTTCTAAGACCCAATGGATTTTCCACTCCAAAACCTCAAGGTCAAGAATAGATAGGCTAAAGCTAGGACTTACGGTCAAGAAATGGGATTAAGGCAATCTACAATCCAGTGGGCTTTACTCTACTCAAGAATAAAATGCTTCAAATATTTATTTACGATGCTTATTTCAACTGTTGTTAAATGTTTACAAGATTACCCGCCAAAATGTTTATGTTTTGTGTATGTATCCTATCCATGAGATGTTATGAAATGTTATGAATGTTGTTGGGTTGCTCCCAACTTATGAATGAAATCGATATCGGATCCTATCTTTGGAAGGAAAATACAGCTAGGATTAACGTGTACACTAAGGTGATGTGTCTTTGTAAGGACAATTCACGGCCGGTCACGGCGTCGTAGAGGAGGCCTCCTTCACGACGCTCGACTATGATGATATGATGAAATGATGTTAAGGATATGGATCATACACACTAAAAAATGCCCGGCCAGCGATGATTTTATGAATCGATAAAATGCTTTAGTAAGCACAAGGCATTTTCAACTAAAACCCTTGTGTCTTACCATGATGTGGCGTGTAATCTTCAAATGATAAAATATTTTCGCATGAGTCCACCGAGTGCATTCTTGTACTCACCGCATGTTTGTTTTAAATGTGCGGGTTGAGCGGATGATGGATGGAGCGGTGTTGAGCAATAGGATTATTGTCGCCGAAAAGTTTATACCTTGATAGTACATCGTCATATGTACTTATCACATGTTTTCATTGCAAGAACCTAAATTTATGTACTAAAGTCAAAGAATATACTGACATATGTTTTACATTTTATTGTTAAAAGAAATCTCCTTTATAATTATCCCGCTTAGAGTTATAGTCCCCGTTAATCCGTACTTAGGATTGTGGGGCGCGACAGAGATGGTATCGAGCGATTCGCTCTTGAACCCAAAATCTCCTTTAAGATTAAGTCTAGATTGAGTCATTAGACTTCTAGAGATCACCGACAATGCTCAACACTCCATCACATCAAGCTCAACCGAAATGAGGTAAATGACTATTTTCCCAAAGTTTTGAAAATTAGCTTTGGCGGACGAATGTTTATGAAATGATTTTTTGAAATAAAATGAAAAGTTTAAAGTGAAGGATGATTGAAATGATCTTTGAAAAGAAATGAAAGCTATGAGAACGGTTGAAAATGAATGATATGACAAATGACTTGTCAAGAAAATTATGAAAAGAAGGAAGATATAAGAAAGATGATGACAATGATATGAGAAAGTTTTGGCATGATGTGCCAAAGATGAAATGTTTGAGTTTCTGAAATATAATAAGGGTTCATTATTATGAACGAAGCTATGATTATTCATGTTTAAAATGATTGAGATTGGACATTGAATTGTCAAATATGATATGTTGAATTCTTTAAATTCAACGAAATACGTGCGTACAAATGAACTACGTAGGAATATTCGAAGTTTTACTTCAATCTCAAAGTTGATTATGATGATGAGTATGCTAGCTCAACAGAACGTAGACTTTTTAAGAAGCATGATCACTTTTTACGAAAGAACATAGAAGTAAGAACTTCCTTCAATTACAAGAACAAGATTAGTGATGGATTTGAGAACTTCATTCCATCTTGAGTGAAGAAAAGTGAAAGATTTATACGGAATTGTTCGACCTCGGCATGTGCGACTGTCGACTTCAAAATCAGCAATATTCTGTACTACCTGGGCATCGGTAACGGCATGTACGACCTTGGTGTCGGCATCTCTTATGACCTCGGCACGAAAGCGTGTAAATTTCCCTGCACTGCGCAGTGATTTTGTTTTGACTCGTTCTCGGTCGTGTGAACTCCGACTTACGTACGGTTTTCGCCTACGTGCTCCTAATGAACTATACTTCATTTCTTATGAAGGACCAAATTCCTGATTCCTACTCCAGAATTCATGAGAATCAGTTGAAGTTAGTTCTACGATTTGAAAAGAGTAAAATCATTATAGTATGATACTAATCCTAGAATGTTACTAAGAAAGTAAGATCTTCAAGAATACAAGTAGAACCTTGACATACATGAGAACTTTGTTGATGACCTATTACGGTATATAAGCTTTCAAATTATATCCATTACCCAATTTACGCCATTGAATTTAACTCTACGACCTAGTTCCAATTGAGAATTCATTCGAGTTTCTCACTTCTTCAAGAAAACTTCCAACTCAAAAATTTACAAAGTGTCCTCTTGAACCCAAAGCCTTATGTGACCGAGAATATAATTGTGACGGTCCGCCACCCATATGACCAAAGAAATCTCGATGAGTCGTCATTCGGTCTTCGGACCCTAGAGCCCCATTTATTCAGTCCAAGGAACATATCGATTCAATCATTAAAAAGATGTTATCTTGATGGATTAGACAGTACCTCCTGTAAGTAGTTGTGATAATCTCTTCTCGACTCTTGAAACCATCAAGTAAGATGAAAGTTGACTTACCTTGTCACCTAAGTACGAATTAGTAAAGCGATAAATGTCGGGCATGAAATAGGTTGACTTATCACACTCACCTAAAAGTTTCAGATCAGTAAAGAGATAGACATCGAGAAATTATGATGTAAAGAAAATCTCGATGAGGCGAAATATTTTCCCACGATACACATGGATGTGATGACCCTTGATGGGCTTTACCAAGATTGATGACGAAGTGAAGTTATGCCTTCATATGATCAAGTTATGATAACGGTTAAGAATAAGATACTCTTTAGCATTAAATGCAAAGAGTAAAAGTAAAGAAAAGTATATGATATCATGGGATATGAATTTCCTTATTATGTCATGACGAGAGCGATTACAACTTATCTTTAAGATAATTGGATGTCCTTGAAACCTCGTTAGTAGGTTGGACATGTTTAAAAGAATGAAGATGCATACAAGATATTCTTTTCAAAGAATATATATATATATATAGGAAATGATAGGTCTCGACAATAAATCTCCGCCTTATACCTCGATCAATGAGATTATGTTTGAGCATAATCGATTCCGAGTAATTAAAACTTAGTTAAACAAAAGATAATGAGATTGAGGAATCATAATCCTCAAGATTGTGTAAACGACGAGGATAGCCCTAATATGTGAACTAAGTATGGAGGAAATAACTCTGAGGCCAAGACATGATAATGAGATGCTTAGAATTAAGTTATGGTGTACGAATGTACTACCCTACCAAGCCATATGACGATGATAACGATTCTAGTCCTGAAAGTGGAAACTGAAGTATAACGAAAGTAAGATTCCTTTCAAATACCATGCTCATGAAAACATACAAAAGTCAAAAATAGCAGAAGAAATTACGAGCTATACAATTAGATAGTTCCTGATATGACATAAGTTTCAGAAATGTTATGATTTCGATAAGTAAGGTAATTCCTTGGAAGTAAAGAAACGGATTAAGAAATAGATTCATTATTTTGAAATGAATCTTAATACCCTAAGTTATAATGACACAAAAGCTTGTCTTGTGTAACTTAATAGTTAACAATCAAGATAGTTTCTATAGATCTTGCAAAGGAAATACATCCAAGAGAACACGGAAAAGATTCACATGGAAGGATCTTAAGGTGGACCTAATTGTAAATCTTACCCCATATTTTTGTGACGATCAATAAAGTGAGGTATTAAGTATCTCGACATGGAAATGAAGAAATCATTGAATGTCGAGAAAATGGTAAAGATATTTGACGTCAAGGTAAAAGTATAATACATCCCAAAGGGACAAAGGATTTTATCTTATGCGAAATTGCATGATGAATCAATAAAAGATTAAGAAGAAATACTATATCCAAAAGGGATATTACAAACGATGGCGCTAAAGGCGGTACAAGGATTTCTCTAGAGAGGAGTTTAAAGTAAGGACATATGAGAAATATATTCCTAAGATCGATAAAGTGAAAAGGGAATTAAGTCATTCATACCGGATTAGGAATGAATGATAGTGATAAACATGTGATCTCTAAGATGAGACTTAGTTATGGAAATATATCAATATCAAAGGATAAGTTGATGTAAACCTAACCATGAATGCTATTAGTAAAAGCATAACGATACTAATACCGAGAAGTATAGGTGAATGAGGCAACGAGAGGCCATAGCAAGGAACATGATGTCCCAACGGAAAGGACGATGACATATGAAATAGACATTTACTTGAATAAACGGAACACCGTAGACCAAAGCCTATACCTTGCATCGCAGAACAAACAGAACCAAAAGCGCGAATAGGTGTGAGGAAAATTTCTCGGAATACCGTAAGATCTTGTTCGATATAGGTGCTTGGCTTTTAACATCGCACAAGTGTGCGTAGAAGCTATAGAACCCAATTCGGGTAAGCGAATCAAGAAATGAAAATCCCTTACCTATACGAGAATTTTAACCATCGCAATAGTTGCTCAAGCTCGAAATTGAACCTAGAATCGCCTAAAGTGCTATCCAAAGATTTGGATCATTATATCTATGGAGCGTAGATATAATTTTAGAAACAAGTTTCAAAATGGTCATCATTCATGTGATTAGTGACACAGGCCTAGCCTTTTCGTTAGAGGTTTTACATGACGTAATATCAAGACCACCGTTCGCCTATCGAATATCTTTAAGGAAACATCTGTTGAAAATTTAAAGCGTAAAATGGATATTTAGATGAGTGTCATGAATCGTGTCACAAGTAGTCTACAGGTTATATACATCTTAAAGTGTATAATTCATTAATAGATCCTTCTTATTAAAAATTCCTCCATTGCTTAATTTAAGTCTGACTCATCTAGAACTATATGGTTCTGAGATGGCAATAAAAGGGTCGATGAGTAAAAGAAAAGAAGGAGTTAACCCCAAGGCTACAAGATTATAACTCACACGAGCGTATCGGCTCTTTTGATATGAATTAGGAATGGATTTAGAACAGTTTTGGAGAAAATTTTTGCACCTACGGATGGATACTAGTAACTATAGAGTGTCGAATGAGGATGGTACCAACTACGTGTCATCATTTGCCAACAGATTGGCGTAATTTTTGCAAAAGAAGATCAAGAGAATATTTTCTCCATGATAAAAATTCCAAAGCACAGACGGACTTACGAGATTTGTCAATGAGCTCAAGTATACATATAATGCGTGGAAACAACACCTCACAGTACTTGTCACGAACCTCGGCAAGTTACGCAAGACGGCATAAAGGAATGGTTGTACCATCATGTTCCAAACGCCGTCCCGTCCCGTGCCGTCAATTATACGAAAGAGACGAGAATGGTAAAAGGACGGGATCTTATCGCCTCGCGGATTAAGAGAATTACCGCTACTAACCCAACCATACTTTTTGATAAAAGTAACACCAACTCGGTACCAAAGAAGAAGCAGAGAGGCGACTTGACCCGGCTCTGCGAAGAGAAAGATCATCAGTATGAAAATAAAACGTGCTTGGAGAAAGACAAGTTTCGAGGAGATGCGACTCGACAAAGGTCACTCAAAGACATAGAATCTTAGGATCCTATGAGACTTATATGTAGATAATGGTTGATAATGAAAATGATGTGATTATAATATGTAAAATAAGCGTGGTTTGGAAGAGTTTATGAATATGGTGAAAGAAGTGTCAAAGTTTTGAGTGTAAAAGAGCTAGGCCAGAATCGATCATTTCGGACCGACCCTCGTAAGTAATGTATGAAAAATCCTCAATTGAGGCATTATGATGTAATATTATATGGTCTTAAAGAATGGTATCCAAATACGAAATGAATTGTTACGAATAAAATATGGTTACTATGAGATAATAGTTACGTCGTTCGGACTAACCAATGCACCACCACATTTATGAACCTAAAAAAATCGAGTGTTTCACAAATACCTAGATAATTTTATCTCAATCCTCATAGATGATGTTCTTATCTATTCAAAGGACGAGAAAGAACATAAAGAAAATCGAAGGTCGTCTTTACAACTTTTAAGAGGGTAAGATTTTGCCAAGTACACTTTGTAAATCTCGACAAGGAGAAATATTCTTGAGCACATAGTGTCTTTAAAATAGAACAATGTAGATCTCACAAAGGACAAAACAATTACGGATGATGAAAGGCGTCAATGACCTAAAATAAGATCATGAATTTTATAGATTAATTGACTTACTTGGAGATCCATTAAGAACTCTCTAAGGTAACAAGACCAATAAGATAGTTACCCCAAAATAGAGTCACAATTCTCACGGATTAATAAAAGTAAGGCTATGTATTAATATGAGATAAATAATAACTTATGTGTCACGATGACTTAGGCCACATGAACAGAATTTCCTAACTCATGACTTGAAATAGTGATAGAATCTGATTTAAGAAAAAGGATCGTCGAGAGACAAAGGATGGAGGAAAAGTTAGAAAGGATCTGAGAAAGGGTAAGGGCTGGAGGATTTAAGAACTTATAGGAGGCGTCGGACAACGCCTTATTATCTGAAGGAAGAATATGCGTTCCAGACGACGCAAAACTTCAAAATGGAATAATGAGTGAGGCTCACGATACACCCTACACCGCTCACCCAGATAGTACTAAGATGTACCAAGACCTGAAAGAAAAGTTTTGATGGAAAGGCATGAAACGAGACATAGCTTCTTTAGTGAACACCGCCTTGTTTGCCGCCAGATGAAAGTGTTACACCAACGTCCATACGGAAAGTTCTGACCGTTGGAAATACCCGAGTGGAAATGGGATGAAATAACGATGGACTTAGTTACGAACTTACCCAAATCAAAAAGAGAACACCGCTATATTTGTAATTGTTAATAGACTCACCAAGAGTGCTCACTTCCTACCAATCAAAGTACTTATGGATCGACAAGTTAGCCCAAAGTATGTAAAGGAAATTATACGACTTCACGGAGTGCCAAAATCTATTACCTCGATAGTAACGAGAGTATAAATACCAAAGTCTTGGAAATTTCACTCTATATCAATAAATTAAGAACCCTTCACAATTTACAAAAGTTTGAATTTATTCTTGAGCAAAGAAACTTGGATACAAGATAGGAAAGATGGCGCGAATCGGTAAAGATTATAAATGTGATAAATGATCACCTATGAGCGGTTAATGTAGAATTTAATGCCTAAGATATAAATTCAGTCTAAATTATGGTATGTCCTTACGAGAAAAGGAAAACTCAAAGAAAAGTTAAGAAAACGAGAATGAAATAGTCGGAAATCAAGGACGAATGTAAGTAGTATTCCCACAACCAAGGTGAAATATGACTAAAAGAGAAATGAAGATGGAATAGAATGCAAATTAAAATAAGGAATGAAGAGCTAAAGGATATTTTAAGGAAAGCACTAGAGCAGTGTTATACTATCTAAGAGATAGATATATACACATATTCCCAAGCAATAATAAGCTTAGAAATAAAACCAAGAATGAATTTCATGATCCTTCTCATACCGCCAACCGTGCATTATTAAGATGTATTATGATTTACTAGTAAAGTTAGATGGGAAGGAATGAGATAAGATATAACCATATTGTCGAAAGCGATGTCTCGGTTATCAACAAGTAAAGGCATTGTATCAAAGGCCTTATAAGAGTATAATCTCTAGAACTACGAATGGAAATAGAATGATATAGAAATAAATCTTGTGAGATTTTACCAAAGTCATAAAGTTGCACTACTATATGACTAGTAGTGGATTAACTCGCCAATTATGTTTTGTCTCTCGCCTATTCGGATGACTCATAGATCCGATAAGTTAGCTCGATCGCATAAAGGAAATCTTATATTTACAAGGAGTACTAGAACCTATCGCTTCAGATAGAGACTTCAAGAGTACCCCTAGATTTTGAACTAACTCATAAAAAGGAGTTAGATACGAGATTGAGCCTTAACATATATGTCCACTCATAGGTAGAAGGACAATCAAAAGGACAGTATGAATGTTTAAAGATACAATAAACCAAATGATAAACCAAGGCATCGGTGGGAACTTATTATACCACTTGTTAAGTTTATGTACGACCGTAGCTGTCAAACAATGATTAATGTAGCCTTATGAGGCATTATGCAGAAAAGAGTTATCGATCACCACTTTATTGTAACAAAGTAGGTGAGCAAAGGTATAAAGTCCTGACGTTGTAAATGAAACGATTAAGATATCTGCCAACGAGGCAAAGAATAAGAAAAGCTAAGGACAGACAAAAGTATTACGCAGATACGCGTAATTTTGAACTGCATTTTTAAATGCGGACATAAAATTTCTTAAGGTTTCTCCATCGAGAGAAATTATAAGGATTCAGGTGCAAAGAATGATTAGATCACGTTTTATAGGACCTTCGAGCTCCTAGCAATGATAAGCTGGTAGCTTTATAGGCGATACTTCCACCACATTTGGGAGGAAGACGAAATGTTTTCCTCGTGTCACCGTTAAGAAATACGAAATTGCCCAATTCACTTAAAACCAACATGATGGCGTGACCTTTGACTCAGATGGGTTATGATGAAAATCTCGACTAATTTGATCGTGCGATTCAACGATTAAAGAAGCAAGTTTGGGTCTTATAATAAAAGTCCAATGGAAGAACCATGGACTAAAGAAAAGCACATAGAAAGTTATGATGTTATGATGTTAAGATACCCATACTTTATGAGGTATACAAATTTCGGACGAAATTTCTTTTAAGGGGTAGGATGTAATACCCATGAAATTAGACGCCCAATTACGGTATTTAAAACCCGTAAATTAGAAATTCATTGAGATGATTCAATCCATAAGATATCGAATAATGATTTCGATTATTCTGAAGGAATGAATTCTATTTTATATTCACGGAGAATTGTGAATTAAGAAATAAAAGTATATAAGTATATCGACGGTATTATTTTAACGTCGATCACGTATCGATAGTTAAAATTCATGATATTTTCTAAGCAATTAAGCTTAGAATTAAATTCCATTATTAATGGAATAATGTAATAAAGTAATGACGACCATTTCGAGATGAGTCGATAATGAACGTTTTGCAACGTTTTCAAACGTTAACGTTTTGAGATGAAACAGCGTTTTAATCGATCAAGAAATTATAGGAATTAATTTCCTATGATTAGTAAATGTAATTACAGTATTATTAAGCATTAAATCAATGCTAGATCAACAAGAATTGAGAGTGACCAATTTTTCAAACGTTTGAAAACCCTAATTTTCGAACTCGATTTTTATCGCATAAAATGATGCCATTAATTTATCCTATGATATTACTTATCATCTAAACTATATGTGATAACATATATCAATGTTGGGCATGGAAAATAAAAATTTGACATATGGTTTATGTGTAATAGCGAAAACCCTTGAAGGTGTAACAAAGTGTGTTGTTGATTTTTCCTATTGCATGTATCTACTATATGACAATGTGATTAATTATAACCTAACTAAGCAATTAAAATCAGATATATATGTGTGTGCATCGTGCATGTGAGTGTGTGTGAAGAGGTGTGCATGTGTGTTGTCCATATGCATGAACCATGGGTGACAAATGTCACCCATAAACAACCACCCCACCCTACACCATTTTCAGTCGTCCCTCCTCTCCAAACTGAAGAAACTCAGCCCCAAATGTGAGATTTGCAGTCATCTTCCTTCCCACACCACTCTTTCGCCTCTCTCATCTCACTACCACTCGGCAATGCGAAGACATGGCCAAGGACCAGAGCTCGACCCAAGCCACAAGCTTTGTTGCATCCCCTCGACCTCTGGCTAAAGTCATTCCTAAGGTGACATCCATACATCTCAATTCGTGTACCATGGCCAAATCATACATGCATGAGTAGCAAAACACTTATATTGTGTGTTTATATGATTGCATGTTGTTGATCTGGACGAACAGTGACTTTATAAAATTTATAGACTAAGTTACAGTGATCCGATGATTGTGAATTTTTAATATGTTGAACTTATATGTGTCTAATATTCCTCTGTAAAATTTCAAGGCCATCCAACATGATTTGCTATTTTAATCGTATTTTTCGAAAGCATCGCGCAAATCTGTGAAATCGCCGTGTTCATCACCCATAATCCGTGGCTTTCGTTTTAAGTTTGGATAATGATAAAACTCTGAAATTTGGCAGAAACATAATTCAGCATGTCTACAAGATGTATGTAAATTGTCAGAATTTTCTAAAAAGTTTTACTATTTATTCCAGATTTTACAAGTTAACTGCACAAAACTGTCACGGGAGTGATAGCTTGTGGTAAAACATTTTTATCTCCCAATCTATTGTGAATCATTGAGTGAGGCTTTTTCTGGATAAAACTAGACTTAAGTGGCTTTTCAAAATGATTGAATTCATTTCCAGATTCCTTATAATGAACTCACGGTGAATTTTAAAGTTGACGCATTTCAGTAAGCCTTTTGGGACAAACTGCCTTAGAAAATTTCTATGTTAATAGGCTGTTCGAGTATGACTTTTACGTGAGGTGTTCAAGCCATTTGTAGTCCGATTTGGACTTGGGTTTCTTCATAAGAAATGTTCCTCACCATGTCTAGTTATGATCTGGAAAGTTTGATACCAAACCAAGTTTTATAGGTATACCTTTCATCGACCCAAAGTCACCTACTGAAACTGTCCATTTTCAACTAGTCAACTTTGGACTTATGTATTTCTCGATGAGTTAGATATTTTCCAGTATGGTCTTCATGACATATGTAGTACTTGTTACAAGGCTTCTAAATTGATAGCCTGCAGCCATTTTGGCATTGCGAGTCAAAAGTTACGAGTCTCGCAAAACCCCTCGTCGTTAAGCTAAAACTGAAAATTCTGAAAAATTTTCTAAGTATAGAAGTCAGTTTGAGTTGCCCACTTTGAGACCCTATATCTTCAGAACCACGACTCTTTTGGATTTAATTCCTTCTTAGAACTTGTAGTACATGTTTAGAGGTTTCCAGAATGTATCTTTGTGCGACCATACGTATTCTGAATCGAGAGTTATGGGTCGTCAAAGTACGTCACTTGGGTTGTTTCAAGCTGTTGTTGCTGAAATTAAAACACTTGAAATTTGATTAAGTGTTGGAAACCCCTGTGAAGTATGCCTTATGTGACTAACATGCTATTAATCGATGCATTCATTATGTTATGTCGCAAGGTGCGATAGAGCATTATAAGATGTACAATTATGATAAAACATCATGATACGATATTTTCAGCGAAAGATACCTTAACGTGAAATATTTGACTAGTCTTCCACGTAGTCGATTGAGTGTATATCATTGTCACGACCCGCCGGGATAACCGGAGAGGCGGACTAATACTAAGGATAGTATTTATAGATATGAATGACGAATATAGAACTTAAGATTAGACATACTCTTACACAAATTAGTCCAAAAGGCATATCATGTGAGAAGGTAGAACTTAAGCTTAAACATATACTTATAACATTTCGCTTCAAAGGGTTTAATGACGGATCCAAAGAATGTGACGATCTGAAGGACCTCATAGTTCACGATATTTTATAATCCAACATGAAAATAAAACAGTTCGAGTTTGCGTGGAAAGAGTGTGAATACATATATGACGATATGTATTGAGGTTATCCATTTCTAACGAACATCGAGGACATACGGCTTTCTCAACACTTCTCCATCATCAAGAATCGAGCTCAACCTCGCACATTTAAAACAAACATGCGGGGCTAAGTACAAAATTTGTACCAGTGGACTTATGCCGAAAACATTTCATTTTCGTTTAATTACTCGCTAATATAGTGGTAAGACACAAGGGTTTTATTTGAAAATGCCTCAGGCTTACTAAAATATTTTCTTGAGTTTATAAAAGTTGCTTGCCAAGCATTTTCTTGGTGTCGTGATCCATATCCCTTATTATCATGTCATCACATTATCATAGTCGAAAGTCGTGAAGGAGGCCTCCTTCTACGACCCGTGACCGCCGTGAATTGTCCTTACAAAGACACAAATCACCATCGATGTACACGTTAATCCTAGCGGTATAAGCCTTCCCAAGAGGATCCGATATCGATTTTCATTCATAAGTTGGAATAACCCATTAACATCACATCATTCATGGATAGGATACAACATACAAAACGTAAACATTTTGGCGTAATCATTTAAAAATTTTAGCATTAGTTGAAAATCGTAAATAAATCTGATTGAAAAGAGAGACAAAGTTGTTCCATTTTGGTAATAAAGCCCACCGAAATTATTGTTCGCCTTTATCGCTTTCCTTACTCGTCAATGTCCAAATTGCGTCATTCACACCTTTATATAAAAGGATGCTTTAGTACGTCGGTTCGTAATTGAGACTTATTAAGTCTTATAAGATAATTCGATATTTCATATCGACGCGAATTAATTCTTAATGAATTTAATTCGCTTCTCGATCAGCGCATCAAAATAACATTTCTCGCTCTTGAGAGAAACGAGATATGTGTTATAAATGACCAATTTACCCTCTTAGTAAATGATCCAACGCGTTTTCTCACGCCGATCTCATGTCTTTAAACATGAAATCTTTTCATATTAACGTGATATCATTAGTAAATGATACGTCTTACGGCGTATTTGCGTATTTATCGAACGCCTTTCAGACGTTGATTTCAAAAGTCAACAATTTTGACTTTTCCTTAGTAATTTAATTACTAAGTCTTATTTTAACATTACATAATTTCAAAATCAATTTCAATTGATTTCTTTTATAAACTGTTTTAATATGTTTAAAAATAATTTTAAACATATAATTCATTATAAATAATGAATTTAAGGATTAAAAATCCTTATTTGAAATTAAAAATAGCTCACGGCTATTTTAAGGTTTTCTCACCCAATTATTTTCGAAAATTGTCCAATAATTTCCAAATATGTCTAAAATAATATTAGACATATATTTTATTAATAAAAATTGATTTAAAAGGATTTAAAAATCCTTAAAAATTCTCAAATATTCACGGTAATTATAATAAATTACCAAATGATGTTCAAAAATTTTTCTAATATTATATAGTGTATTAAAATACACTATGGTCATTAATATGTCATAAGATCAACTAAACATTACTCATTTATCACCTTATTATTTAATAAGGTCACGGCATTTTGAAAAATGCTCAACAATTTTCTAAAATTCCAATAATTTGATACAGGTCCAAACATTAGTCCATAATATATTCATGTCACATAATTCACTATATAACAATTATATACCATATAAATGGTATATTAGCTTTCGACCTTTTCACAATTATCATCAAACATTTTTATAAAATTTTCCAAAATTCACAATATGCATCTAAACTATAGTATAGCAAAGTAACATCATAATATTCATCAAGAACAATTTTATTCATCACCAAACTTAGCTCAAAGCTTTCGGTTTATTTGAATAAAAATTGTAATTGATCTTTAAAAATTCTAACAAAAATATAAGAAGTATAATATATACTCAAGATCAATAATATACCATTGCATGTTACAAAATAAAATCACACATCAATATATATATATATAAGCCTCGGCCTTTTTCAAGAAAAATTGATAGAATTTTCCAAAAATTCTAATTAAATTACTATAGACTTCAATATCATCATAGAGTAATTATATGCTCTTGCATGTCTCAAATAAAAATGATTCATCAACATATAATTATATATATATGTTCGGTCATTTAAAAAAATATAGAATTGATCTTCTAAAAATTTCCAACAAATTGCTATACACTCTTAGTTCATTATAGCTTAAGATTAACACCTTGCATGTACAAAATAAAATCATACACATATATATACATATATATATGTCACGGTTTATTATTAAAAAAAATAGCAATAGTGCTTTAAAAATTCTCAAATAAATCATATGCATTCTCAATACATCATAAATCCATAAAATCACATTGCATGTATAAAATAAAAATCATACATTCACCTATGAACTCATATACACTTCGGTATTCACAAGGAATTGGGCATGGATTTTTCTAAAGTTTCAAATTAAATACTATGAACACATATAGCATTATAGATCATAAAATCAAACCCAAATAACTTCTCAAGGCTCTCGGCCATCACTAGCATTTTTCATACTTGTTCAATTAAAATTTTTAAAACACAATCTAAGCTTCAAAAACATGTTACAAAATCATAGAACCTAATATAGCTATAGGTTCGAAAATTTTTGGGACTAAAACATACATGCAATACATTTTGAAAACAAGAACACCTATCTACATACTTCTCATCATTTACATACATGCAATAGCAAAATATCACTAACTATGATCATCTATATCACATGCAAAGAACTAGGCATATCCTTCGAAATTTTTGAATAAAAATCAAGACCATAGTGTTTTGTTTCAAATCCCACTTGATGTATGGTTTAATGGAACAATGTCCAAGGTTCTACACTTGATATGGAAGAAAGGAAGGAATTTAAGCTTGGCTATGGGAGAGGGAGAGCTCTCGGCTATGGCTGTTTTGAGAGAGAGAAGAGAGAGTTTTTGGAAGGTGTTGGAGAGAGAGATGAGAGGTTTGGAGAGAGATAAGAGTGAGATGTTTGAGTGTGGAGTGAAGAGTGAGATAAAAACTGAAATTACTCCCTCCTTAACCCCCCCCTCACTCTCGGTCATGCCCCATCCCCCAATACACAATAGGGACTCTTCACTTTTTAATAATATTCTATGTAGGTAGTGAGTTTAATCATTGTTGTCTTACACAATCTTCTTGAAAATGGCTACAAAATGATTAATGGGTGATTTGATGATATAAAATCTGAATATACACATATATATATACATGTAAGAGTGATATAATAAAATTTACACTTTGTTACCCACATATATATATATACGGCTTTTATGCCTTAAGCCCAACAAATAATTTAATTCCATGCTACACATACATATATACATCATATAATATAATTTAGAAGATATTTAATATCATAGGTTAATAGCATAAGTGAAGAAAACAAAATAATCCAACCTTGTGTAAGATATGAACTATCGGCTATTTGGACAATTCATAGGTTAAAAATTTCATTTCATGACATTAATAGGTATATACACCATGGTATATAATTTATATAATAATTATATCATAGGATAATTAAAAAGAGCATTTAATTTCGAAAGAAACCCTAATTTCAATAATTAGGGTTTCAAATCGCTTTGATATAAATATTAATTCAAATGTTCAGACATTAATAAAATGCTTATTAGTACTGTAATATCATAAAAATATCATAAGAAATAATTTCCTAAAGTTTCTTGATCATTAAAACCATCGTTCATCTTATCTCTAAACGTTGACGTTTGAAAACGTCTCAAAACGTTACGTATCGACTCATCTTTAAAATGGTCGTAAATACTCGTAATCTCATCATAAAAATTATTCCATTAATAATGGAATATAATTCCAAGCTTGATTGCTTAAGAATTATCATAACATTTCAATAGTCGATATGCATTCGACGTTAAAAGCATCTTCTTAGATAAAAGTTAAAACTTTCGATTTCTTTCATTCACTAAGTTCGAGTGAGTGTGTAACAGAAAATATTCCTCGTAAACAATTGAGATCATACTTGATTTCATATGTGATTTGATTTCACGTCGAAATTTTATTTACGGTTTTAAAAGACCGTAATTAGGCTTTTAAAGCTGCGGTTATTACATCCTACCCTTTAAAAGAAATTTCGTCCCGAAATTTGTATACCTTAAAAGAATAAGTGGGTATTGTTCCTTCATCGTATCCTCTAGCTCCCACGTAGCTTCTTCGCCTGTGATGATTCCACAAGATTTGACCAAATGAAATTGATTTGTTCTCGGTTGTTGAACTTTATGGTCTAGTATTGCGATAGGCTCTTCTTCATAACTCATATCCGGATTTAGAACTACGTCGTTTTGACGGATCACGTGTTTTGGATCGTACACATATTTCCTTAGTCGAGATACGTGAAAACATTATGCACATTTCCCAAGTTGGGAGAGCGAACTTATAGGCTCTTCGAGCCTATTCTCTCTAGGATCTCGTATGGTCCTATGTGGCGGGGTCTTAGTTTTCCTTTCACACCAAATCTTGTGATCCCTTCGATGGAGAGACTTTGAGAAATACTTTGTCTCCAACTTTGAAAAGACTCCGATCTACGCGTATCGGTAAGATTTCTGTCTGTCTTGAGCTTCCTGATTCTTTGCGAATTTGTCGGACGATTTCAATCATCTCGCTTATCACTTCGGCCTACTATTTTCTTTCACCTACTTCATCCCAATAAAGTGGTGATCTACATTTCTTGCCATACAAAGCTTCAGATGGGGCCATATCAATCGTCGCTGATAACTATTATTATAAGCAAACTCAATAAGAGGTAAAATGTCCTCCCATTTTGCACCTCGATCCAAGATACCACAGTTCTCGGCATATCTTCCGAGTTTGGATTGTCCTTTCGACCGCCCATCGCTTTGTGGGTGAAATGTCAGATCAAGTTTAACTTTGTTCCCACTCTTTTGTAGGCTCATCCAAAATTTCGATGTAAACTTGGAGTCTCTATCGATGTAATAGATTTTGGTACTCCATGTAGCCGTATCACTTCTTTTACGATATCCGGGCTAGTCTATCACTCCATATGTATTTTGAATTGGTAAGTGAGCGCACTTGGTGAGTCTATCCACTATTACCCATATAGTAGTGTTCCCTTTCGAGACTTGGGTAAATCCGTGACGAAATCCATCGTTATTTCGTCCCACTTCCATCGGTATACCCAACGGTTGTAACTTCCCGTAGGACGTTGGTGTAAAGCTTTACTTGTTGGCAAACAAGGCAACGTTCTACGAAAGAAGCTATGTCTCGCTTCACGCCTTCCCACCGAATTTTCCTTCGTCTCTGGTACATCTTTGTCTCGCCGGGTGGGCGGTATAAGGTGTATCATGAGCTTCACTCATTATGTTGTTCCGAATCTCAACATCATCAGGAACACATATTCTTCCTTTGAACATTAAAGCATTATCCGATGCTTCCTGGAAATTTTCCAATTCACCCGTTCTCACTCTTTCTCTTATCTTTTCCAACTTTTCCTCAATCCTTTGTTTCTCAATGATCCTTTTTCTTAGATCAGGTGTCATGGTGAGTGTAGCGATACAATTCTTGATCGCTCGGCTGTTTAATCAATTCAATTCTTAAATTGTCAATTCCTCGATAAGTTTATCTTCTCGTGTCAAGAGATATCCCAATTGAGTTTGATTCTTACGACTCGCGGCGTCGGCTACTACATTCGCTTTACGGGTGATAGTTAATACCACGTCGTAATCTTTACTAGTTCGAGCCATCTTCTTTGCCTCATGTTTAGATCTCTTTGCTCGAAAAGTATTTCAAACTCTTATAGTCTCAGATAAATTTCGCGTCTCACTCCATAGAGATGGTGTCTCCATATTTTCGGTTGCATGAACCACCGCTAACTCTAAATCGTGTGTGGGATAATTCAGCTCATGTGGTCTAAGTTGTCGTGATGCGTACGCTATTACTTTTCCTTCTTGCATCAAAACGCATCCTAATCCATTCTTCGAGGCGTCAGTATAAACCACATATTCCTTATCTGATTCCGGGACTGCTAACACCGGTGCACTTGTTAACCTTTCTTTGAGTTCTTGAAAACTCGCCTCACATTCCTCAGTCCAAGTGTACTTAACTCCCTTTCGAAGTAATTGGGTCATTGGTCTTGCTATTTTGGAGAATCCCTCAATGAATCTCCTATAATAACCAGCTAACCCTAGAAAACTCCGGATCTCATTCTGAGTTCGCGGTGATTTCCATTCTTGCACTGCTTCCACTTTGGCTGGATCCACTTTGATTCCATCAGCAGACACGATGTGTCCTAGGAACATTACTTCCCTCAGCCAAAACTCACATTTGCTGAACTTTGCAAACAGTCTTTCATTTCTCAAAGTTTGTAACACCATTCTTAGATGTTCCTTATGGTCTTCCTCATTTTTCGAATAGATGAGGATGTCATCTATGAAAACCAATACAAACTTGTCTAAGTACGGATGAAACACTCGGTTCATGAGGTCCATAAACACCGCTGGTGCATTAGTTAATCCGAATGGCATAACTACAAATTCATAATGGCCATATCTTGTTCGGAATGCAGTTTTAGCTATGTCTTCAGGTCGTACCTTGAGTTGATGGTATCCTGATTTGAGATCAATTTTTGAAAATATACCTGCTCCCCTCAATTGATCGAACAAATCGTCGATTCTTGGTAAAGGATATTTGTTCTCGGCGCCATCTTGTTCACTCTCGATAGTCTATACACATCCTTATGATCCATCCTTTTCTTAACGAATATCTGGTGCTCCCTATGGCGAAACACTAGGTCTAATGAAACCTAGGTCCAACAGTTCTTGGATTTGGATTTTCGTTCTTCCAATTCCTTTGGGGCCATTCTCAGGGGTGCCTTTGATCACCGGAGCCGATCCCGGTTCCAAATCAATGGTAAATTCCAACCGCTCATCGTGAGGTAATCTGGTAGATCCTTCTGAAATACATCCGAAAATTCCTTAACAATTTCAATGTCTTCTATCTTCGCCCGGTTTTCTTCTCCGCTCGGATAAACGAGAAAAGCATGGTATCCTTTCTTATTCATCATGTTCCTTGCCTTCAATGCGGACACAATTGGGACTCTCTTCCCATGTCGATTCCATGGAAATCGTTGCTTCGCCCGTGAAAATGAAATGATATTTTCCTTTCCTTGCAAAGAATCATGGAGTGGTTTGCAGCTAACCACCCATTCCTAGATTATGTCTACGCCACCCATGGACATTATGTTCGTTATTTGCTAGAACCTTTAGTGATCCTAAGTTCAACTCTGGTTCGAAAGCGTAATGTGTAACGATCATAATCCCGCCTATAGGTGAAGAGATTCTCATATCCCGATTTGCCTTTATAGCACTAAGTCCCAACAGATCACGATGATTTTGCTATAAAAGAGTGCGAAGCACCGTGTCGAACAATACTATAATGTGCATGTTGAGAAGGATTCCCATACCGCCAGTTTCCTGGTCCTGTTCGCTTTGTTGCCGATGCAAAGCATACGCCTAGCTTGAGGTAATCGCGGTGGCGTGGTGCTTGCCTTTCTTGGGGTTGTTCTTTGTCCGCCGGCCGCTTGTTGCACCGACGCTGCCGTTGTGGTTGCCGTCTTCGTTCTTTGGGGTGGTTGCCACCGCGGTTGTGGTATTTTGTTGTGGGCTGCTGCAATTGTTGTGGGGTTGTTGCCATTGTTGCGGCTGCATTCTTTGTTGAGGTTGGGGCTGAAATTGATAGCTCTCGTGGTTGGACATTACGGGTTGGTTCGGCCTTACAATTGTTTCCAACGATCCCCGACAGAAATTTGCGTAATGTCCTTTCATACCACACCTAAAACAGCTTCCACCGCCCGCCATGCACATCCCGTGTGCATCTTTCGCATTTTGGGCACGGAAAAGCCCTTCACGCTCTTGTAGTCCCTTATCGAGGAATAACAAATGGCTTCCTCCATCCTTGCCCTTGATTTGCTGAATTCCCTTGCCACTGTTGTCTGTTACCTTTGTTTTCAAAGCTTCCCTCTACTATTTCCAAAACTAGCATCCCACTTTCTTTCCTCTTCCATAGCATTTTGCATCGGAGCCGATCCCGACTTATCATCCGGCATTGCCGCCTCAATGTCCAAAGCCGTGTAAGAGCCTCAAGATAAGTCATGTCTCCAAGACCAATGAGAGACATTCTTATTTCTCGCCTTAACCACGATCTAAATTTCTCACCATCTTTAAATCATGTCCACTGATCCAAAGCATATCTAGACATTTCGCAAAAGTGCGATCGTAATCGCCATCGACATCTTTTCTCGTTTTAACAAGAAGAATTCATGTTCCTTCTTCTTCTTGTAACTCTTGATACATACTTATCATACACTTCCCTTTAAAATCTTCCCAAGTCAATTCCTCCATCTGCTCTGCTGTGAAAGTTTTCTTTCTGGCCTCCCACCAGAAATCAGCAGGCCCATTTAACTGGAAGGCTACACACGAGAGTCTTTCTTGTGTTGTGCACCTTAGAAAAGTGAAAATTCTCTCGATAGTTCTCATCCATCGCTCAAAGATCCTCCGGACTGCCTTTCCCATTGAAAGTTGGAGGGTTTTGTCTTAAAACAATTCCTCTATCCTGCGGTCAGGTTGAGGTGGAGGTGGTTGAGGTACAGCTTGTTCCTCCTGTTCCGGAGTTCTACCTCGTCTCCTAGGTCTGCCTCTGCCTCTTACTTCTCGTTCGGGGTCTTGTCTAGGAGGCATTCTGTTGTGTAAAATATATCATTAGCATCATGTATCATTTTATAACTCAATATGTACAATTTTATTTCTTTGCTTTTTAGAAACGATAACTCAATAAAACATTTCATTCTTATCATACATAAATTTGTTGCAAAAGCCTTCTTGAATCACACATACATACAATTGCAACAGCACTATAGATAACTTACTTTGCAAACACAAGTCCTTACATCCAAGATTACTTACATACTTGCTTCCAAAATGTTTCAAAAGAAAAGGCCCATACACATATTGGCCTTAAGGCTTTACAAAAATTAAAATCATACACAATGGCTTTATAGCCTTACAAAAATTCAGTTTTCTCCACTGTTCAAGTTTCAAAAGCATAATTAAAACATACATAAAAATAAATAACATGATCCTTCAAATTTTACATCAACATTACTAGCTATATCAACTCCTAGAATCTTCCTCATCTTCTTCCGGATCCTCTTCCTCCTCGTCTGAGTCATCAACCTGGCCATATGCTCTAGAGGGTCCAGCTCCATTACTCTCTACCATCGGGATGTCGCGCAGTGGACCATAATCCACACGAATCGGGTCAGAATCGCCGTGGATGGGGTTATACCCATCAAGAGTGCTGTCACACTAATCCGTCTTGTCGACGGAAACTCTACCGTGGTGGTAGGGGTGCGCCATCGGTGGTAAAGACGGTAGTGGTGAACGTGCGGATGTCCGAAAATCGAGGTGGGAAAACAGGGCTCCCAATGCTCTAGGTCTAGTCGCTCCGTCTGCTGAACAAGTCTCGCCTCATCGATACGATATCGAGGAACCATCGGGTCAACTATCCGTGGAACCTCGGTATACTGACCACCGTGTGACTCATCACGCCATGTATACTCCCGTGGAGGAGGTAAGGTCCTCTCGGTCTTGCGCCATAGATGCTATATCGCACGTCGGTGGCTAATGAACTGGGTAGATCACCTACCAAGTCATATCCTCCAACACACGGTAAATGTAATCTCCGAAACCTCACGAGCATAATCTTCCCAATCACATGGGAGTATAGTAAGAAGACGCTTAATGCCGTCGTAGTCCGTCACACCATAAACTCTCGCATTCCTCCACAACCTAAAGTAATACATCGTGAACTCTCCTAAATCCTCGCACACATCCAGCTTTTCCAGATACTGAATAGTCTCTTCGTGGGTCGGGTTAGGTCCTATCCTCCTCCTCGCAATATAACGATCTCCTCCATCTGTCATGATCAAAAACTAACCGTTAGACACTACTAATACCTAATAGCAGATAGGGTAGCTTAATACTTCGATTAATCCACTAAGATAAACTATTCAACCTATAGTCAAACATTCTTAACCCATCTAGTAAACAAAACTCCTATCGCTATGTTAAGCTACACGAGGTATTATGGATTCCTCTGTTCTATTCTAAAACTCATGCTGAACTTTACCCAGACTCTACTGTATTTGGGAGCTGGAAAAAGAGATTCTGTCCTTCATAACAAATGAAGTTCAGAACGTTAGGATTACGCAGGTGAAAACCATGCGTAAAACGGAGTTCTATCGAGAGAGTACGGTTAAAAACAAATTCACTGCGCATTGCAGAAAATTTTCTCGCGATTATAACGACGTTTGAGAAGATGCCAATAATGACAACATACGCTATGGCTACTGCCGACTTAGTATAATTATTACGTCCACGTCTTCAAATTGAAGCTTGCCGCTCTGCAGTCTCGGTCCACGGTCACGCAAGTTGAAATTATAGTTATGATCGCCGCTTTAATTGTGATCAAGACCCACCTTCTTCATTCTTCATAGCCACGTTGTTACCGATTATCTTCACGCTCCACTTTCGCCATTCGAACTTGAAATTAAAACACATTCATGCTTCCTATCATTCTTTTGTTTTCTTTTATTATGGGAACATACTTCCGTATCGCTCACGCTCTTCTCAAGAGAATCGCATACTTTGTTATCAACATAAATTTCATAAGTCATAAACATAACATCCAAACAACATCATACTTCGCTCATACATATCTCGACATATCATCTTGTTTTCATACATTCGTCATTAATCATCATGATTCATTTCAAACATGCTTTTCAACTTAACCACTTCAGATCATTGCTATCAACTTCCAAAATTTAGAATTTTGAAAATCTTTCATACATAACTCATCATTTCAATCATCATCACATTACAACTTTCCTTTTTCCCTTTTACTTCAAAAATCTTTTCAAATTCGACCATCATATAAAAATTTTCATCTCATAAACTCAATTGAAACTAGTTACCTTTTCCCCGTTGAGCTCGATGTGATGAAGTGTTGAGAATAGCCAGTAGATTTTCTAGAAGTCTAGTGACTCGATTCTAGACTTAGTTTAGAAAGAAATGGGATTTCATAGAACAACTGCTCTGATACCACTCTGTCACGACCCCGCCCGGGATAACCCGGAGAGGGCGGACTAATACTAAGGATAGTATTTATAGATATGAATGACGAATATAGAACTTAAGATTAGACATACTCTTACACAAATTAGTCCAAAAGGGCATATCATGTGAGAAGGTAGAACTTAAGCTTAAACATATACTTATAACATTTCAGTTCAAAAGGGGTTTAGCCGACAGATCCAAAGAATGTGACGATCCAAGGACCTCATAGTTCACGATATTTTATAATCCAACATGAAAATAAAACAGTTCGAGTTTGCAATGGAAGAGTGTGAATACATATACGACGATATGTATTCAAGGTTATCCATTTCTAACGAACATCAAGGACATACGGCTTTCTCAACACTTCTCCATCATCAAGAATCGAGCTCAACCTCGCACATTTAAAACAAACATGCAGGGCTAAGTACAAAATTTGTACCAAAGGGACTTATGCCGAAAACATTTCATTTTCGCTTAATTACTCGCTAATATAGTGGTAAGACACAAGCGGTTTTATTTGAAAATGCCTCAGGCTTACTAAAATATTTTCGAGTTTATAAAAGTTGTCGCAAGCATTTTCTTGGTGTCGTGATCCATATCCCTTATTATCATGTCATCACATTATCATAGTCGAAAGTCGTGAAGGAGGCTCTTCTACGACCCCGTGACCGCCGTGAATTGTCCTTACAAAGACACGTCACCATCGGTGTACACGTTAATCCTAGCGGTATAAGCCTTCCCAAGATAGGATCCGATATCGATTTTCATTCATAAGTTGGGAATAACCCATTAACATCACATCATTCATGGATAGGATACAACATACAAAACGTAAACATTTTGGCGGTAATCATTTAAAATTTTAGCATTAGTTGAAAAGCATCAAATAAATACAATGAAAAGAAAAGAAAGTTGTTCCATTTTGGTAATAAAGCCCACCGAAATTATTGTTCGCCTTTATCGCTTTTCCTTACTCGTCAATGTCCACCGGTGCGTCATTCACACCTTTATATAAAAGGATGCTTTAGACGCTTACGTAATTCGAGACTTATTAAGTCTTATAAGATAATTCGATATTTCATATCGACGCCGAATTGAATTCCTTAATGAATTTAATTCGCTTCTCGATCACAGCATACCAAAATAACATTTCTCGCTCTTCGAGAGAAACGAGATATGTGTTATAAATGACCAATTTACCCTCTTAGTAAACGATCCAACGTTTTCACGCTTTTCGATCTCATGTCTTTAAACATGAAATCTTTTCATATTAACGTGATATCATTAGTAAATGATACGCCTTACGCGTATTTGCGTATTTATCGAACGCCTTTCAGACGTTGATTTCAAAAGTCAACAATTTTGACTTTTCCTTAGAATTTAATTACTAAGTCTTATTTTAACATTACATAATTTCAAAATCAATTTCAATTGATTTCTTTTATAACTGTTTTAATATGTTTAAAATAATTTTAAACATATAATTCATTATAATAATGAATTTAAGGATTAAAATCCTTATTTGAAATTAAAAATAGCTCACGGCTATTTTAAGGTTTTCTCACCCAATTATTTTCGAAAATTGTCCAATAATTTCCAAATATGTCTAAAATAATATTAGACATATATTTTATTAATAAAAATTGATTTAAAAGGATTTAAAAATCCTTAAAAATTCTCAAATATTCACGGTAATTATAATAAATTACCAAATGATGTTCAAAAATTTTTCTAATATTATATAGTGTATTAAAATACACTATGGTCATTAATATGTCATAAGATCAACTAAACATTACTCATTTATCACCTTATTATTTAATAAGGTCACGGCATTTTGAAAAAAATGCTCAACAATTTTTCTAAAATTCCAATAATTTGATACAAGGTCCAAACATTAGTCCATAATATATTCATGTCACATAATTCACTATATAACAATTATATACCATATAAATGGTATATTAGCTTTCGGCCTTTTCACAATTATCATCAAACATTTTTATAAAATTTTCCAAAATTCACAATATGCATCTAAACTATAGTATAGCAAAGTAACATCATAATATTCATCAAGAACAATTTTATTCATCACCAAACTTAGCTCAAAGCTTTCGGTTTATTTGAATAAAAATTGTAATTGATCTTTAAAAATTCTAACAAAAATATAAGAAGTATAATATATACTCAAGATCAATAATATACCATTGCATGTTACAAAATAAAATCACACATCAATATATATATATATAAGCCTCGGCCTTTTTCAAGAAAAATTGATAGAATTTTCCAAAAATTCTAATTAAATTACTATAGACTTCAATATCATCATAGAGTAATTATATGCTCTTGCATGTCTCAAATAAAAATGATTCATCAACATATAATTATATATATATGTTCGGTCATTTAAAAAATATAGAATTGATCTTCTAAAAATTTCCAACAAATTGATATACACTCTTAGTTCATTATAGCTTAAGATTAACACCTTGCATGTACAAAATAAAATCATACACATATATATACATATATATATGTCACGGTTTATTATTAAAAAAATAGCAATAGTGCTTTAAAATTCTCAAATAAATCATATGCATTCTCAATACATCATAAATCCATAAAATCACATTGCATGTATAAAATAAAATCATACATTCACCTATGAACTCATATACACTTCGGTATTCACAAGGAATTGGGCATGGATTTTTCTAAAGTTTCAAATTAAATACTATGAACACATATAGCATTATAGATCATAAAATCAAACCCAAATAACTTCTCAAGGCTCTCGGCCATCACTAGCATTTTTCATACTTGTTCAATTAAAATTTTTAAAACACAATCTAAGCTTCAAAAACATGTTACAAAATCATAGAACCTAATATAGCTATAGGTTCGAAAATTTTTGGGACTAAAACATACATGCAATACATTTTGAAAACAAGAACACCTATCTACATACTTCTCATCATTTACATACATGCAATAGCAAAATATCACTAACTATGATCATCTATATCACATGCAAAGAACTAGTATATCCTTCAAATTTTGAATAAAATCAAGACCATAGGTGTTTTGTTTCAAATCCCACTGATGTATGGTTTAATGGAACAATGTCCAAGGTTCTACACTTGATATGGAAGAAAGGAAGGAATTTAAGCTTGGCTATGGGAGAGGAGAGCTCTGCCATGGTCTGTTTTGAGAGTGAGAAGAGAGTTTTTGGAAGGTGTTGGAGAGAGAGATGAGAGGTTTGGAGAGAGATAAGAGTGAGATGTTTGAGTGTGGAGTGAAGAGTGAGATAAAAACTGAAATTACTCCTCCTTAACCCCTCACTCTCGGTCATGCCCTCCCCAATACACAATAGGACTCTTCACTTTTAATAATATTCTATGTAGGTAGTGAGTTTAATCATTGTTGTCTTACACAATCTTCTTGAAAATGGCTACAAAATGATTAATGGGTGATTTGATGATATAAAATCTGAATATACACATATATATATACATGTAAGAGTGATATAATAAAATTTACACTTTGTTACCCACATATATATATATACGGCTTTTATGCCTTAAGCCCAACAAATAATTTAATTCCATGCTACACATACATATATACATCATATAATATAATTTAGAAGATATTTAATATCATAGGTTAATAGCATAAGTGAAGAAAACAAAATAATCCAACCTTGTGTAAGATATGAACTATCGGCTATTCGACAATTCATAGGTTAAAATTTCATTTCATGACATTAATAGGTATATACACCATGGTATATAATTTATATAATAATTATATCATAGGATAATTAAAAGAGCATTTAATTTGAAAGAAACCCTAATTTCAATAATTAGGGTTTTCAAATCGCTTTTGATATAAATATTAATTCAAATGTTCGACATTAATAAAATGCTTATTAGTACTGTAATATCATAAAATATCATAAGAAATAATTTCCTAAAGTTTCTTGATCATTAAAACCATCGCTCATCTTATCTCTAAACGCTGACGCTTGAAAACGCCTCAAAACGTTACGATCGACTCATCTTTAAAATGGTCGTAAATACTGTAATCTCATCATAAAAATTATTCCATTAATAATGGAATATAATTCCAAGCTTGATTGCTTAAGAATTATCATAACATTTCAATAGTCGATATGCATTCGACGTTAAAAACGTACTGCCGATAAAAGTTAAAACTTTCGATTTCTTTCATTCACTAAGTTCGAGTGAGTGTGTAACAGGAAAATATTCCTCGTAAACAATTGAGATCATACTTGATTTCATATGTGATTTGATTTCACGTCAAAATTTTATTTACTGGTTTTAAAAGACCGTAATTAGCTTTTAAAATCATGGGTTATTACAATCATACCATGATATACACTAAAATAGAAATATGGGTTCTAAGACCCAATGGATTTTTCCAGCTCCAAAACCTCAAGGTCAAGAATAGATAGGCTAAAGCTAGGACTTACAGTCCAAGAAATGGGATTAAGGCAATCTACAGTCCAGGTGGGCTTTACTCTACTCAAGAATAAAATGCTTCTGAAATATTTATTTACGATGCTTATTTCAACTGTTGTTAAATGTTTACAAGATTACCTGCCAAAAATGTTTATGTTTTGTGTATGTATCCTATCCATGAGATGTTATGAAATGTTATGAATGTTGTTGGGTTGCTCCCAACTTATGAATGAAATCGATATCGGATCCTATGTTTGGAAGGAAAATACCGCCAGATTAACGTGTACACTAAGGCGATCGTGTCTTTGTAAGGACAATTCGGGCGGTCACGGCGTCGTAGAGGAGGCCTCCTTCACGACGCTCGACTATGATGATATGATGAAACGATGTTATGGATATGGATCATACACACTGAAAAATGCCCGCCAGCGATGATTTTATGAACGATAAATGCTTTAGTAAGCCAAGGCATTTTCAACTAAAACCCTGTGTCTTACCATGATGTGGCGGTGTAATCTTCAAATGATAAAATATTTTCGCATGAGTCCACCGAGTGCATTCTTGTACTCACCGCATGTTTGTTTTAAATGTGCGTCCGAGCGATGATGGATGGAGCAAGTTGAGCAATAGGATTATTGTCATTGAAAAGTTTATACCTTGATAGTACATCGTCATATGTACTTATCACATGTTTTCCACTGCAAGAACCTAAATTTATGTACTAAAGTCAAAGAATATACTTGATATATGTTTTACGCTTTATTGTTAAAGAAATCTCCTTTATAATTATCCCCTGCTTAGAGTTATAGTCCCCGTTAATCCGTACTTAGGATTGTGGGGCTGTGACATACTATGATAAAATAGTACACTATATGAATTTAGAAGAATTTTCGTTAAGATCGAATTTATAAGCTCAAGAAGCGTGAGCTTTTTTAAATAAATTAAGGATTTTAAACCTTAATATCAAGAAAATAATACATTATATGCCTAGAAATTATTTTAGACATATTAAGAATTTATGAAATTTTATAAACATAGAATACTATGTTTATGGCGAAACCTTATATTAAATAACGTTAGAAATGAAAACGATGTTTAAAGAATAAGTTAATTAATATTTAAGAAAATATTAATAAAGTTTATCGATTTGCGTGAAAATCGAGAATTAGGGCTTTATGAAAAGAAATCGATTGAAAATCGATTTATATGGAAATTAAATATTAAATATATGAATTATTGAAGAATTTATAAGAAAAGTCAAAATTGTTGACTTTTGAAATTAACATACGAAATACGTTCGATAAATACGCTAATACGTGTAAACGATTAAGTTTATAAGAAAATCTCATTGGTGAGAAAAGATTTCATAATTGAAATCTTTATATCGAAAAAACGTTAGAATATGTTGAACGTTTAACCTAAAGGGTTAAAATGAAATAGTTGAACATATCTCGTTTCTATTAAAGTACGAGAAATGCTTAGTTTAAGATACGCGATTGATCGGCGTATCAATTAGCTATGAATTCAATTATTATAATATAAGTTATCAAAGTTTATTTTTAAACTTTGAAAATCTCGCAAAACGTGATGACGATCAAATCGCTTTTACGTAGGTGAGACGCGGATGCGATCGTTGGCGTGAAAGGAAACGAATTAAGAAAGCTTACGTGCAGGTGGGCTTTTTCTTATCCTCAAGGATAAAATGCTCTATTTATGATGCTTTCTTCGAAATGAAAAGTAATTATTTATGATGCTTTCTTCGAAATGAAAAGTAATTATTTATGATGCTCTCTTTTGAGAAATGATTATGAAATGATGATGAAATTACCTGCCCAAAATATTTATGTTTTATGTATGTATCCTATCCATGGATGAATGAATGATGAATGTTGTTGGGTCGCTCTCAACTTATGAATGAAATCGATATCGGATCCTATGCCGGCTTATACCGCTAGATTAACGTGTACACCTAATGGCGATCGTGGTGTCTTTGTAAGGACAATTCACGGCGGTCACAAATGACGCAGAGGGAGGCCTCCTTCTACGGCGTTAAATGATAATGTTATGATGAGATGAAGGATATGGATCATACATACAATGAAAATGTCCGCCGATTTAACGATTATGAAAATGATGAAAATGTTTAGTAAGCACAAGGCATTTTAAATAAAACCCTTGTGTCTTACCATAATGGGGCAGTGTAATTTAAAGAATGTAAAATGTTTTTGGCATAAGTCCACTGAGTGCATTATTTGTACTCAGCCCTGCATATTTGTTTTTAAATGTGCAGATTGAGCTGGTGATGCGATGGAGCAGTGTTGAGCAATAGGAAGGTTGTCGCTGAAAGTTATACCTTGATAGTACATCGTCATATGTACATATCACATGTTTTCCGCTGCAAAGAACATAAGTTATGTAGTAAAGTCCAAAAACATAATTGATTATGTATTACAGTTTAATGTTAAATGGTCTCATTGTTTATTCATCCTGTTTAGAGTAATAATCCCCGCTAAATCGTACTTAGGATTTAGGGGCTGTTACAAGAAGGGTGGTGTTCAAATTTTCCTATAGCTAATATTAATACATATTAGTGATACTATGATAATATAGTACACTATATGAATTTAGAAGAATTTTTGGAAGATGTTTGAAAACTTAAGCTTAAGGGCCGTGAGCTTAGAATGGTTATATTAAGGATTTAATTCCTTAATATCAAGAAAATAATACATTATATGTCTAGAAATTATTTTAGACATATTAAAATTTATGGAATTTTATAAACATAGTATACTATGTTTACGGCTAAACGTTATATTAAATAACATTAGAAATGAAAATAATGTTTAATGAATAAGTTATTTAATATCTCTGAAAATATTAATAAAGTTTATCGATTTACGTGAAAAATCGAGAATTAGGGATTTATGAAAAGAAATCGATTGAAAATCGATTTATATGGAAATTAGATATTAAATATATGAATTATTGAGAATTTAATAAGAAAAGTCAAAATTGTTGACTTTTGAAATTTAACGAAAGAAATACGTTCGATAAATACGCTAATACGTGTAAAACGTATTAATTTTATAAGAATATCTCAAGTGTGAAAAGATTCCATAATTGAAATCATTTTATTAAAAGACGTTATTACACGTCCAATGTTTAACCTAAATGGTTAATATGAGATCAGAATCATATTACGCCTCTCGAAATACGAGAATTATTTTATTAAAATACGTGTTGAAACGGCGTATTAAGATTTGTTAAGGGATTCAATTATTACTTTATAAGTTATCAAAGTTTATTAAACTTTGATATTCTCGAAAACATGCCGACGCATCAAATCGCTTTTACGTAAAGGTTTGACGCGGACGTGATCGCTGGCGTGAGAACGAAATCAATTAAGAAAGTCTCCAATCCGGTGGGCTTTTCATTCTCCTCGAGGATAAAATGTTTATCAAATGTTTATTTACAATGCTCTCTGTTGAGAAATGATATTGAAATGATTACCTGCCCAAAGTGTTTATGATTTTATGTATGATCCTATCAATAGTGTTGGATCGCTACCAACATATTATGATGAATGTTATGATAATGAGGAGAATGTTTATGAGATGGATTGTTTATCAGGAGGATGAGATGAAAGGTTTATGAGGAGGATGAGATGAAATGTGTATGAGGAGGATGGTATGAATTATTTATGAGGAGGATGGTATGATGTATTATGAGGAGGATGATGTGATGATATGAATGTTGTTGGTTCGCTACCAACGTGTGATTTTATAATGAGATTGATAGTTGTTGGCTCATCACCAACATATTATGATGTCATGATGATATGAAATGTTGTTGGTTCGCTACCAACGTATGTTGAAGTTATGATAACGTTATAAGAGAAATGATAAGGATCATACAGACAGAAAATATGTCTGGCCAGACAACTTTTTATAAATGAGAAAATGTTTTAGTAAGCACGAGTATTTCCACTAAAACCTCGTGTGTTACTGATGGGGCAGAGTAATTTAATGAAAATGTTTTTGGCATGAGTCCACTGAGTGCATTCTTGTACTCAGCCCTGCATATTTGTTTTTAAATGTGCAGATTGAGCTGGTGATGCGATGGAGCAGTGTTGAGCAATAGGAAAGTTGTCGCTGATAGTATACCTTGATGGTACATCGTCATATGTACACATCACATGTTTTCCGCTGCAAGAACTTAAGTTATGTATTAAAGGCTAAGAATATGCTTGATGTATGTATCACAGTTTAATGATAAATGGTCTTTATGGTTTTCATCCCTGTTTAGAGTAATAATCCCGGCTAAATCGTACTTAGGATTTAGGGGCTGTTACAAAGTGGTATCAGAGCAGTTCGCTCTTTGAATCCAAAACCACATTTTAGAATTAAGTCTAGATTGAGTCACTAGACTTCTAAAGGTCAGCTGACAATGCTCAACACTCCATCACATCAAGCTCAACTGGAATGAGGTAAATGATTCATTCTCAAAAGTTTTGAAATGAAAAATTTAATGATGAAGAAGATTGAAATCATATTTTAAAAGTAAAGGTGAAGAAATGTATGAAGTTTGATTGAAATGAAAGTTACGAGAAAAGAAAATTTCAAAACTTTATTTTGAAATCAGTGAAGTAATGAAAATGATATGAAATGAACGTTAAAAGGATTGACAATGGAGATTGGAAATGAAGGTCGAAATGATGTTTTATGTTATGAGAAAATATTGACATTGATATGTCCAAAGTAAAAAGTTGAATTCGTGAAATTCAATGAGAAATTTATTGTTATGAGCAGAGTTATGTTATTAATGTTTGAAGAAGCTCAAAATGGAAATTTATATGTCAAATATGTTATGTCAATTTTGAAATTCAAAGAAGTACATGCGCATAATGAACTACGTTGTGAATATTTGAAATGTTATTTCAAATCTTAAAGTTGATTATGATGATGGGTATGTTATCCCAAAAGAACGTAGACTATTTAAGACGCATGATCCCTTTTGTGAAGAACGTAGAAGGATGAATTATAAGGATTTTATTACATCTTGAGAACAAAAGCGAGATCGAAATGAGAATCTCGAATTGAAAGACGAGAAGGAAATGTACGAGCAGAAATGGAAATGATGTCGAGATAATAGATGTCACTATGCGATAAGTGACATGAGTATAGTCTTTTTATTTGGACGTTCACGCGCGACGGAACTCCAAATTGACTATGACTTTTCGTTAAAAACGAAATAGAGATATGATTAAAGAATCAGTTAAGTTGAGTTTTATGGTTTACATAGAATGATAGACCACGAGATGGTAGAAATTTTGGAAGTAAATCGAGGAATTGGACTTTAATAGTATGAGTAAAGTTTGAGACGTATGGTGGTATATTGATAAATCTTACAACTTATGATGACCTATTACGAGTTATATAAGGTTCCAAATCCTATTCATTACCAATTTCTGTCATTGAGTTTAACTCTATGACCTAGTTCAAATTGAGAAATCACTTGAGTTTCTCACTTTTCTGAAAGAATTTTTATAACCCAAAGATTTATAAAATGTCCTTCTTTAAGCCAAACCCTTGTGTGACTGAGAAAATAATTGTGACGGGTCTGGCCAGCCCATATGACCAAAGAAATCTCAGTAGTCGTCATTCTGGTCTTCGGACCCTAGATCCCAATTATTCAGTTCAAAGAACATATGGATGCAAATTGTAAAATTTGTTATCTTGGATTGCTAATCCATATCTTTTGTAAGTTGAAATGATGAATTCTCTTCAATCTTTGAACCCAATAAGTATGATGAAGGGTGACTTACCTGTCACCTAAGTGCGAATTAATAAAGTGATAAACATCAGTGCGATGTAGGTCGACTTATGTTAGTCACCTAAAAGTTTCGGATCAAGAAAGTGATTGACATCAAAAGTTATGATGTAAAGGATATCTCGTTGGGACGTGATATAGATATATTGTCCTCTATGATGCACATCGATGCAATGACCCTTGATGGGCTTTTCGATATTGATAACGGTGAAGTTATATCTTCATGAGATCCGTTATGATAATAAAGTTATGAATAAGATACTCTTTCGCATCGAATGCAAGAGTAAAGGTAAAGAAAAGTATATGATATCCATGGGATATAAATTCCTTAGTATGTCATAACGAGAGATTACAACTTATCTTTAAGATAGTTGTTTGTCCTTAAAACCTCATTAGTAGGTTGGACATGTTTAAAAGGAATGAAGATGCATGCAAGATATTCTTTTCAAAGAATATATATAAAGAAATGATAGCATCTCAGAAAATAAATCTCTCGCTTTATACATCAATCAATGAGATTATGCTTGAGCATAATCGATTCCAAGTAATAAAGACTTGGTTAAACAAACGATAATGAGATTGAGGAATCATAATCCTTGAGATTGTGTGAACGACTAGGATAGCCCTAGTATGTAAATCAAGTATGGAGAAAATATCTCCAAAGCCAAGACATGGTAATGAGATGCTTGGAGTTTAAGTTATGGTGTACAAATGTACTACCTTACCAAGCCGTATGACAATAATGACGGTTCTAATCCTTAATGTGAGAACCGAAGTATAATGAAAGTAATATTACTTTCAGACACCATGCTCAAGAAAAAGGAACAAAGGTCAAGAATAGCAGAAGAAATTACGAGCTATGCAATTATGAGATAGCTCGTGATATGATATAAGCTTCAGGAACATTATGACTTCGATAAGGAAGGAAATTCCTTTGAAGTAAAGAAGCGGATTAAGAAATAGATTCATTATTTGAAATGGATCTTAGTATTTCTAAGCAATTTTGACATAAAATGCTGCCTCGAGTGTCTTAGTAATTAACAAGTCTCTTGCTATATACCTCAAGCCATATGATTATGCTTGAACGAAGTTGATTTTGAATATTTGAGACCTTGGTGAAACAAATGATAGTAAGCGTGAAAAGAGTGAATGGTTTTACTAAAGTTGTTTTATGATAAGATTGCATGAAGATCTATGCACTTGTAAATTGCGCTAAATGTTACGCGAATACTAATTACATCTTTGCAATATCAGAATGCCGCCTAGATGGGAACCTGAGCAAAGAGTTAGGGGAAGAGGTAGGGGAAGGGGCAGAGTCCCACAAACTGAAGAAGAAGAAGAAGAAGAAATACAATCACCACCTCCACCTCCACCTGATCGTAGAATAGAGCAACTTTTCCTTAGGCAAGATCCGCCTACCTTTAATGGGAAAGAAAGTCCCGATGATGCGGAGCAATGGGTAAGAGCGATAGAAAGGATTTTCGATTTTCTCCGTTGTACAACACAAGAGCGATCGCCTTGTGTCACTTTCCAACTTATCGACTGCTGGATTTCGGTGGGAAGCCAGAAGGAAAACCATGACGCCGGGACAAATGGGTTATTTTACTTGGGAAGATTTTAAAGGAGAGATGTATGAGAAATACATCCCTAAAAGTTATAGGAAGAGAAAGGAGAACGAGTTCTTCAATCTGAAGCAAGAACGAATGTCTGTGACGGAATATGATCGCATCTTTTGCGATATGTCAAGATCCGCCCGCACCAGTAACCGACATGAAGATGTCAGAGAAATTTCGATCTTGTCTAAGACACGAAATAAGAATGCCTCTTGCTAGTCATGGTGACTTGACTTATACCAAGCTCTCGGTCGGGCTTTAGATATTGAGGCAAAGAATGCACAAGATAAACTAACCCATGCGCGGTCACATAAAATTGGTGACAAAGGCAAGAGAAAATGGGAAGAAAATTTCAATAACAACAACCGAGGAAATTTTGGGAATACAAGTAACAAAAGACCATGGCAAGGGAACAGGGCACCACAAGGGCGAGTAGGGATTTTTCCTTGTCCGAAATGTCATACACTACATTGTAGGTGCATGCCTGGCAGTGCAAAGTAGTTGCTTTAAATGTGGTTTGAAGGGCCACTATGCATATGATTGCCCAGAAATACGCCCTGGAGAAATGATAAGGCCAAACCAACCACTTAGGGCTATACAATATCAACCCCAATATCCGCGACAAGAAGAAGAACGATTTATTAACCGCCATGGCAAAGAATAAAGGATACCAAAGAACGGCAAGTACCCCATCAGCCGTAACCGACATAGGCTAGAGTTTATGCTCTACACCAAAGGCAAATTTCCAAATGAGGGGTACGATTCCGACGAAGGCCACTCAGAGATATAGAATCCTATAATAATATGAGACTTATATGTAGATAGTGAATTAGGTTGAAAGTGGTATGGTTAGAATGTATAAAATAAACATAGTTTGAAATATTTTGTGAATACGTTGAAGTGGTGTCAAAATTTTGGATGTAAAAAGAACTAGACGCCATGTAAGCAGTCGGCTTGATAGACCGACCCTCGTAATTAGTGTATGAAAAGTCCTCATTGAGGCATGTTGATGTAATATTATATGGTTTTTAAAGAAAGGTATCTGATGTATAAAAACTAATTGTTCCGACTAAGATATGGCCACTATGAGATAATAGTTATGACCCTGTTAATGAACCTCAAAAATCGAGTGTTCCACACGTGCTTAGAAAATTTTGTCTTAATCCTAATGAATGATGTTCTTATCCATACGAAGAATGAGAAAGAACATAAAGAACATCGGAGGACTGTCTTACGGACACCTAAAGCCGAACATATCTTGTTAGGTATAGTAAATGTGAAGTTCGGCTTAAAGAAGCAACATTCCTCAGACACAGCGTGTTTTCAGTAGGAATCAAAGTGGGTATGGTAAAAGTTGAAGCAATGTAAGAATGGAAGTCGTCAATGACCAAAAAGGAGATCAGAAATTCCTTAGATAAATTGCTTACTATTGGAAATTCATTAAGAATTCTCTAAGATAGTAAGACCGATAATACAGCTACCCCAAAAAGGAAATAAATTTTACATGGACCAATAAATGAGAGGCCATGTATTAAGGTGAGAGAGATAATAGCTTACGCATCACAATGAGCTGAGAATTCTTCACAGATTATAAAAGTTTGAAATACTCCTTCGAGCAAAGAGACTTAAGAATGAGATAGAAAAGATGGCTCGAACCAGTAAAAGATTCCAATTATGATATAAATTACTACATAAGGAAGGTTAATGTAGAATCTAATGCCCTAGGTCGTGAAAACTTGGGTTAAGTTACGATGTACCTCTATAAGAGAAGGAAAACTCATTAAAGAATTAAGGAAAAAGAAGGTAGAAATAGTCAAGATGCTAAGATCAATCATGAGCCGTATTCGCCACACTTATGATTACGTCAGATTCGAGAAAATGAGGTAAAGAAAATAATAAAGGAAAGATGAAAGATTTGAAAGAATACGAGCTAAGGAGAAGAACGAATGGTTGAACGATTTTAAAGAAGCGCCAGACAATGTCATATTGTCTAAGGGAAGGTTATACATTTCAAGCAATGATAAGCTTAGAAATGAAATCATGAATGAAGCTCATGATATTCCTCGTACGGCCTTACCAGGCAACATTAAGATATATTACGATTTACGAGAAATGAGATATAACCATATTGTTGAGCAGTGTCTCGATTACCAACAAGAAAAGGAATTGTATCGATGGCCTTATAAAAGGTTATAATCTCTATAGATACACGAATAAAAATGGAATAACATAGCAATGAATTTTATGACAGGTTTTGCCAAATTCATAAAGAAGTAACACCACTATATGGGTAGTAGTAGATTGATTCACCAAATATGTTCATATCTGTCTATTCAGATGACTTATGAATATGATAAGTTAGCTCAGTCGTACACAAAGAAAATCTGATAAGCCTCATATTTACATGATTTATAAGGCTATATTCGTTTCGTTTCTAAGTGATAAGTGATCTTTTGAGTTGTCTTTTGATATATTTATGTTTACCTTGGAAGATATTATGCGTGTGTATTTCATGTCATTTTAGCATAGGTTTTAATGTCAAAAGGTGGATCAAGATAAAGAGGAATCAATAGCCCGTCATGAGCTCATGCGAAGAAGAACTGCTTGAAAACGACGTTGAATATGATGAAATGGATTTGATAAGGATGGATGTAAAATTTGACTATGTTAAAGAGCATCTCAATAGGTGTCCGTGAGGCGCAAACGGATTGTAATTGAGTCCGGACGAGAGAAGCGGAGCGAAACAATGAAGTCGCGTGCAGCCGAGAAAAGATGATTCGCGAGTTTTGCTCGCGACCTAAGGTCGCAAGGGCAAAACTCGCGAAAATCATGAATTTTCAGCAATTTGAGACACCTAGTCCATGTATACTTCTAATCCGAGTCGAATAGGATTGAATCAAAGTCGAATAGGATTGGGAATTTATGAAAAAGGGAGCTTATGTTTTATTATAAATAGGAGATAGAGCGGTGAGCTTAAAACACCATTCTATAGCGAACACAAATTCTTCTTTATATTCTTTTGCAAGTTCTATTCCAGCTTTTCTTAGCTTAGTTTATTTTAGAGTTCAATTTTATTTACGGATCAAGTCGCTACAATTGTTCTTCGTGGATTTCTACGGTTTTATTTATTTAATTTAGTTTATGTTATTTTTATTTATTTGTTGCTTTGGTTATTTAATTATGCGTAGCTAAAATTCGTATTGATCCTGGGGTTTGTATGTCTGACTAGATTTATATAATTAATCTGTTGATACTGTTTTGCCGTCCCTTCATGATTTATAAATCTTGGCTTTAATTCTCATGTGTTGGTATCTGCTCAATATCTATGCATGCTAGTTATGTGATTGATGTCTCTGCGGAATTAATTGCATAATCGATATCTGGAGTTTATAATACAGTTTTTGCCTTGAGACCCGACGAAGATAGGTGAGCTGTAGGAGGTTATATCTTTGTGTGATTTTGGTAATTAGCTTACTTCTCTCGAGACCGACGGAGATAGTGTTTAGGCTAACCCACTACTATAGGTTGTCCCGACGGAAACTATAGTTATATTAGTGATCCTTCATCTGAATGTGGATTAAATTGGTAAATAGATTAATAGGTTAATTGTGTGAATTTGGTTAGGTTAAGTACATCCCTAGGATCGCCTTTTATATCCGAGTTTTATTCCTATCTTTATTTTCGAGGCTAGTTTTATTATTTTCTCTCTGAATTTTGTTGTCTCAATAATAATAAAGATTTTGTGTTAATTACTTGTTGTGTTCTCGAGTCGCATCCCTCGTGGATACGATATATATATACTTGCTGCTTTACTATCATTTATTTGGTAGAATATAGCGATCAAAATCGTATCCTTGTGGAGTACCAAAACCTATCACTTGATAGAGACTCCAAGATACCCCTAGTTTTGAACTAGCTCATCAAAATGAATTAGACACAAGATTGAACCTTAACGTAGATGTCCACTCACGGACAATATGGACGCTTAAGGATACGATGAGAATGTAAATGTTAAATCGAGTGCAAGTGGGAATGTGTTGTACCACTTGTTAAGTTCACGCACGACCATAGTCATTAAGCAACGATCAATATAACCTTATGGGGCATTACGTGGAAAAAGTTTGACCACCACTTTATCGTAATAAAGTAGGTGAGAGAAAGTATAAGGTCCCGCAACATAAATGAAATGATTAAGATATCGCGCCAAATAAGGCAAAGGATAAGAAAAGCTCGTGATGTATAAAAATCTTACGTTGATACGCGTGAGACTGAATCGCATTTTTATGCGAAATAAGTTTCTCAAGATTTCTCCATCGAGGAAATTGTAGAGTTCGAGATACAAGGAATGTTTAGATCACGCTTTATAGGACCTTACGAGATCCTAGTAATGATAGGCCTAGTAGCCTATAGATTAATACTTCCACCCAATTTCGGGAATGTAAGAAATGTTTTCCACGTGTCACGCTTAAGGAAATACAAAAATGACCCAAAATACGTGATCCGCCATAATGACGTGATCTTTAACTCAGATGAGTTGTGATGAAAATCTACGACTATTTTGATCGTACGATTCAATGATTAAAGAATCAAGTTTGCGTCTTTAATGAAAGTCCAATGGGGAAACTATGGACAAAAGGAAATCACGTGGAACGTTTAAAGATGCCGTGAAAGAAAGATACCCCGAACTTTTTGAGGTATGCAAATTTCGGGACGAAATTTCTTTAAGGGGAGTGGAATGTAATACCCCGATTTATTAAAAGCCTAATTACGATAATTAATTTCGTAAATTAAGGTTTTGTTATGATAATTGAATTAATAGATTATCGAATAATGATTTTGATTAATTACAGGATAATAAATTCCTATGTTTTATTCACTAATGATTGTGAATTGAGGAATACGATTATATAACGTATTTAGGCAATATTATTTTAACGTCGATTGTATATCGATAGTTAAAATTTCGTAATATTTTCTAAGTGTTAAAGCTTAGAATTAAATTCCATTATAAATGGAATGATTTTAATAAAGTGATTACGACTTTATTACGACCATTTTGAGATGAGTCGATAATTAACGTTTTGAGACGTTTCAAACGTTAATGTTTGAAAATGAATAGAAAAATGAGATTTATGATCAAGGAATTGTAATATTTAAATTCCTATGATTATTATATGTAACTAGAGTATTGTTTAGCATTAGAACAATGCTAGAACATTAAGGATTAATTATTGAACAATGCACTAATTTTCGAAAACCCTAATTCGAAAATTAGGGTTTTCTCACACGAAATGATACCAATAATTTTTCCTATGATATAATTTATCATCTAAGACATATGTTACGATATATATATATATATATATATATATATATATATATATAAATGTCATGAAAAATCAAAAGATAGCACCAAGGATTGAAAGTGCGTGTGTATTAAATAATAAGTCTTTGAACCAATTGCTTGTTGCATCATTTTGTATAATGGAATATGAATAAAGTAAGATACTTTCTACACTCATAACCAAGTAATTAAATGAAAGGACCAAATGGGTGCAAATGGCTTGTTATAGCCGTGTGTTTGATGAGGATATTCTTGTTCCTTTAATTAGTGATGATGAAATAAATATTGAAGCATGATATTGTTGACCATGCATGAGACAAAAAGAAGTAACTCCTCCTTCTCTTGCAAAGAGAGCCCACGGCTATGAAGATTCAAAGTGTAGGAATTGTTTGTTTCAATGTGTAGTTAATGTATGTAAGGGATGACATACTCTTATTGATGAGTCAAAAGCAAACTAAAAGCTTGCAAGAATTTAAAAGTGTCGTCCCTTTTTGATATAAAGTAGAAATTGAATTGTTTTGTTCAATGTTGTGTAAGAAGCATTTATTTAGTGTAAGTGATGATGTATTACTAAGATGAGTCATAAAGTAAGTAAAGGCTTACAAAATTGTGGGTGTGTCTTGAGAGTACAATAAGATTTAAGTGTAAATTATTTTTATTCACTTAATTCATTTGTTAAGAGATAAGTAACATTAAATAGAACACCTCTTTTCAAACACACAACATTACCGTGAGAAATTGAGAGGAAAGAAGGAGAGTTCTTCTTTCATATCACCAAAACCTGATATAAAATCCTTTACACTAAAAATCGACGCGGTAAAAGGTTACGCTTTTAACGAGCTTTGTCTATACGTTAAAATTTTTGAATTCTAACCGTTCGATTTTATTATATATGCTTATGTTCTCAATGTTAAAAATGTAAAGAATTATGCTATCATGTTTAGTGGTTTGCAAATATTGTTTACTATGTTTAGAATGATCATATGTTATGTTTAATTACAAATTAATTATGTTACGAAATAAATATTGATGATCGAAAATTCTTAAGGATGAATTGTTAATGGATTTATGATATATGTTAATAGTTAAGCTCTTTGTGATTATTTGGAAAATTTTGGAGATCATATGTTATATATATATAAACTACCGAAAATGTTGTGGAAATAAAATATTGGTGTATAATTATTGTTTAAGTATAAAGAAGAAGAAAAATGAAAAACTATTTGAGGAAGTTAGGAAGAGTACCGTGAGCTTCATGAAGTTGAATTGTAATGTATACTTGTGCTATACTAAATGTAGAAGCATATTTTGGATCTATAGTAAATTTGAGGCTTGTGATTAATTCATTAGATTTTTTAATGATTTGTTTATATTGTTGGAAAATTTTCGAAAGATACTAGAGTTGGGATATTGATTAATAGGTTGTAATTGTTGGATATTATGACATATAAGTAATGTAGATTGATAATTATGGGTTGTATGATTTAATAAGAATTTTAGAGAAATTTTGCTATATAAAGAGCAATTGGCGAGAGCTATAAGGAAAGAAGGGTGGTGTTCAAATTTTCCTATAGCTAATATTAATACATATTAGTGATACTATGATAATATAGTACACTATATGAATTTAGAAGAATTTTGGAAGATGTTTGAAAACTTAAGCTTAAGGGCCGTGAGCTTAGAATGGTTATATTAAGGATTTAATTCCTTAATATCAAGAAAAATAATACATTATATGTCTAGAAATTATTTTAGACATATTAAGAATTTATGGAATTTTATAAACATAGTATACTATGTTTATGGCGAAACGTTATATTAAATAACATTAGAAATGAAAAATAATGTTTAATGAATAAGTTATTTAATATCTCGTAAAATATTAATAAAGTTTATCGATTTATGAAAATCGAGAATTAGGGTTTATGAAAAGAAATCGATTGAAAATCGATTTATATGGAAATTAGATATTAAATATATGAATTATTGAGAATTTAATAAGAAAAGTCAAAATTATTGACTTTTGAAATTTAACGAAAGAAATACGCTCGATAAATACGCTAATACGTAAAACGATTAATTTTATAAGAATATCTCAAGTGTGAGAAAAGATTCCATAATTGAAATCATTTTATTAAAAGACGTTATTACATCGTCCAATGTTTAACCTAAATGGTTAATATGAGATCAGAATCATATTACGCCTCTCTCGAAATACGAGAATTATTTTATTAAAATACGCTTGAAACGGTATTAAGATTTGTTAAGGATTCAATTATTACTTTATAAGTTATCAAAGTTTATTAAACTTTGATATTCTCGAAAACATGCCGACGCATCAAATCGTTTTTACGTAAAGGTTTGGACGCGGACGTGATCGTTGGCGTAGAACGAAATCGAATTAAGAAAGTCTCCAATCCAGGTGGGCTTTTATTCTCCTCGAGGATAAAATGTTTATCAAATGTTTATTTACAATGCTCTCTGTTGAGAAATGATATTGAAATGATTACCTGCCCAAAGTGTTTATGATTTTATGTATGATCCTATCAATAATGTTGGTTCGCTACCAACATATTATGATGAATGTTATGATAATGAGGAGAATGTTTATGAGATGGATTGTTTATCAGGAGGATGAGATGAAAGGTTTATGAGGAGGATGATATGAAATGTTTATGAGGAGGATGGTATGAATTATTTATGAGGAGAATGGTATGATGTATTATGAGGAGGATGATGTGATGATATGAATGTTGTTGGTTTGCTACCAACGTGTGATTTTATAATGAGATTGATAGTTGTTGGCTCATCACCAACATATTATGATGTCATGATGATATGAAATGTTGTTGGTTCGCTACCAACGTATGTTGAAGTTATGATAACGTTATAAGAGAAATGATAAGGATCATACAGACAGAAAATATGTCTGGCCAGACAACTTTTTATAAATGAGAAAATGTTTTAGTAAGCACGAGTATTTCCACTAAAACCTCGTGTTATTCTTGATGGGCGTAGTAATTTAATGAAAATGTTTTGCATGAGTCCACCGAGTGCATTCTTGTACTCACCGCATATTTGTTTTAAATGTGCGATTGAGTTTGATGATGCGATGGAGCGGTGTTGAGCAATATGAAAGTTGTCGTGATAGTATACCTTGATGTTACATCGTCATATGTACACATCACATGTTTTCCGCTGCAAGAACTTAAGTTATGTATTAAAGGCTAAGAATATGCTTGATGTATATATCACGGTTTAATGATAAATGGTCTTTATGGTTTTCATCCTGCTTAGAGTAATAATCCCGCTAAATCGTATTTAGGATTTAGGGTACATTCTACCGGGTTTTCAAAATATAATTAAATTTGAAAACTAATTTATATCGGCTAAGGCACCAACAATACCCTTGCTCGACTTTTCGTTTAAAACCGCATTTAATTTCATAATCTTCTTATGATAAATACTTTTACAAAAGTATAATGCAATTGAAATGCATACTAAATTCATATATATTAAGGACTCTAAGCTAATATAACACATAATAAATTATCAAATTATGCACTTGTCTAACATAATTTAATTTATTAAATATTCTAACTTAATTAATTTCATTAAAAGAAATTAATTACATTAATTAAATAGGTCATGATCATAATTAAAAGTAAATTAAACTTGGACTTAACCTTAACTCAATCAATTAATTAATTAAACTTAATAGTAATTAATTAATTAATTAACTTACCATAATTAAATAATTTAAACTTATACTTAAGTTTAAGTTAATTATTCATTTAATTAGACTTAATATAATTTAATTAATTAAGTCTTAAAGTTAAACCTTATTTATTTAATTAGTTAAAGTCCAAAGATTTAATTAATTAAGCAAGTCAAGTCATTAATTAAATCTAAAGTCCAACCATTAATTTAATTAATTAAAGTCCAACTATTAAATAAATTCACTGGAGCCCAAATCCATAAATTTTCGCCCAATTCTTTAATTTCTACCACTATTAAAACATAGTCCATCAGCTTTTAATTAAGAGTCCAGTCCATCCTTTAAAATAAAATCATCCCATCAGCATTTAATTAAAAAGCCCAGCCCAACACATTCAATAATTGAGCCCAACACACTTAATGATTTAGCCCAACTCATTTAATTAAAGAAAATAGCCCATTTGATTTATAAGAATAAGCCCAATTCAGCCCAACATTTATCAACCCTAACCCTAGCATACTCCACTTCTCCGGCGCCGCTTTCCGGCAGCCACCGCCGTCGCCGGCCAAATTCCGACGAGCTCACACATTTTTATTTTTCTTTTCTCTTCATCTCCCTCTTCCCTCTCGCCTCTCCCTCACGTCTCTCTCTCGGCCTCTTCTCACACACTCACGCACACATATGAGACACACCACACTGCTTGATATCCCATGTCCGGCCAGCCACGTCGTCGGCCGGTGAGTCACGCCATTGCCGCGAGCTCAGTTCCCTCTTCTCTCTCTCGGTTCTCTCCCCCCCCACGACACACACTGGATCCCTACACACACGCACACACGACAGATGCACACACACACACGCATCAACAGTACACACACGCATGCAGTGCCGCCGTCACAGATCCGACGACGTTGTCGTCGCACCGCCCAGCCACCAGCCTATCTCCCGTCTCTGTCAACCCACGCACACGACGCACACACACACGCACGCACACACACGCGCACACACACCCACATGCGACCGCAGCCGCAGCCTTCCCTCTCTTCTCGTCCGAATGACAGCAGCCGGAGCCACCGTCGTCGCCGCCGACATCTCGCATCCACCTCTCGTCCGTCTCTCTCATTCATACAGCCACCACACACACACATACACGGTAGATGCACACACACATATATACACAAACTTATTTTCTCCCTCTCTAAAACTCACGCATACAAATCACATAGAACACATTAAAATGAAAATAGAAGGTTAAAGAATAACCTTTGAAGTTCCCTTGTTGAGGCTGTAAGAAAGATGAAGTGTATTTTTGGGAGGCTAGGGTTCCAAAAATAGGAAGAAGAAGTTTATATAGTGTGGGGTTTGATTATCTATGGGCTTTCCACTTTGGGCCTTGTTAAACCCAAACTCATTATACGATTTATTCTTACGGCTTCAAGTTCGACCCTAAAGACTATGAGTTAATAATTTGAACGTTAACATGATATTATTGATATAATGATTTATATATAAATATATATATAAATCGTACTCGATTTTTATATTATATATAAAATTCTCGTAATCACTTTATAATATTTAATGAAATAAATTCTTTTGTTGGAATTTAAAATTTTCTTTCATCGGCACTAATCATCTTATAAATCTAAGTTCAAAATCATTCTAGTCACTTGAGGAATACGGGTATGACAATATATATATATATATATATATATATATATATATATATATATATAAAGGAACACAAATTTTGGTTTTGTTCGGTTAAAACCGAAATCTTTTAGATTAAATCGAACCTAAACCGAACTGAAATTGGTTTTACTATTACAAATCGAATCGAACCATTTTATTCAAAATTGATCCAAATCATCAATCCCGATTCATTTTTTCATCACGATTCGAGTTTGCTCACCTTAAAGCTTACTAGACATGCAGGATGGATGAGGTGGAATTATTTAAAAGCTTTCCTTATAAAGAAGAATATATGCAGTGTTATTAATACATGAAACAAATATCGTCGTCCAATAAGCTGAAGTTATATAATTAGAAGAACATTAATGTGAGAGATATCATATTCGACATTAACAATCTTTCATCTTAGATGAATAAAAGTACAGTTGAACTTTTTGTGTAATTTTACCTTTTCTAGGTATATTGACGTATGATTCCTAAATTGTACAAGAACAATATGAAAGACTATTTTGTGTGGCGCGGGCATAAATATGTTTATTTGCCATGTGATATCTGCTTAATTAGGATTTCCATTTCATATTTTTTCACTAATAATGCATAATAAAATAATAGCATTTTATTTCAACAGTTAACTTATAACAAATTAATATATTTCCGTTTGATCATAAACATTATGAGCAAATATAAATGTTCCTCCTAAACCATTTAATGAAAATATCTATAACATGAAAAAAATTAAGTGGAAACTTGCATCATGGATATGTAATGCATGGGTTACTATTTCTAATGAATAATTAAAATATAAATTAAGTTGGACGTCATTTCACCTACCAGCTTTATTTAGGTATATGCTGGTTCATGCCCCTCAATAATGACAGCTAAGCTAGTAAGCTAGACGCCACAAATTAATTTCACGTCAAGAAAATGAAGAAAATAATTTTAGGGGTTATTTACTATGAGCAGAGTCAAGTTTGATATTTCGGAGGTCCTAAATAAAAAAAATAAAAAAAAAGAAGCCTTTAAAAATTTAAAATTTTAAAAATAATATTGTCAGCTAGAGATATCACATGATGGTCTTCCATACTAAAGCTATTCAAATTTGTATGGATAATGTTTTATATAATAATATGACTAATGGATTTAAAAAAAAAATTAAGGCTACTCAAATTTGAGAGTCTTAGACCATTGCCTCAATTAGGGGTAGGGATGGCAATCGGGTCGGGCGACCACTTTCGTACCCGTGAAAATGATCCCCGCCCGTGACCCATCCGTGACCCGCGACGGGTAGGAGATTCCCACCATACCTGCGATCCGCGGGTACCCGCGGGTTAGCGGATACCACGAACCCGCCACCCGACGGTATCCGTCACCACCCGCGGACTACCATGAAACCTTCACCATGGACCACCGCGACCGCGAAACCAAGCATTTAAAAACACGAAAATATCACTAACAAATTCATAAATCATAAAGGTCAAATCCACAATACCACATTCAGTTCTAATTAGAAATTAGAATATTAATATTTTATCATAAAATAATTATTATACGAATAGTTTTTCACGGGTTCGTGGGTAATTCGCAGGTGTTTTCGCGGGTATACGGGTTTCGCGGGTACGGGTATTGCCAGACCATTTTCGTACCCGCGAAGTAAACGGGTCCTAGTTTTCAACCACAAACGTACCCGCGGGTACGAAATGCACACCAAACCCGCGAATAATCGAGCGGATATCCGCGGGTATTGGGTACCCGCGGGTCGATTGCCATCCCTAATTAGGGGTGAGCAAAATATGCGATAATCGAATATCCGATTCGAATCAATTTGAAATTTAAAATTCTGTTCGGATTTTCGGTTCGGATCGAATCGATATTTTTTCAAATTTTTTATTTTCGGATCGGATCGGATCGGATTGGATTTTTTTAATCCGAATTATATAAAAATTATATATAATAATAATATTTTATTTAAATAATTTTAAATATAATTTAAATATATATAAGAATGAAAAAAATTGGTTTCGGATTTTCAGATTTTTCAGTATTTCGAATTTTTCGGTTCGATTCGGATTTTTTATAAAAATTTCGGATTTTCGAATTTTCGATTCGAAATGGATTTTTTCGCTCTCAAAATTTGAATTTTCGGATAAGTTTGGATTAAGTAAAAATCCGAACTGAAATCCAAATGCTCATCCCCAGCCCCAATCTTAATAAAGGAGGGTTAGCACTGACTTCCGGCAAATAACACAATCTTAACCATTGCCCCAATTTTCAAACAATTTTTTAAATATTGTAAATACATCATCTTTTGAGTTTGTGTGATTCTAATATTTTCAATTTTTAAGTTTGTCTCATCAAAATTATATCATTTTACTAATTAAATTTCTCAGTTTTACTAGTGAAAATTTGAGGATTCGTGATTGCAAAATTTAAAGGATGGTGTCGCAATTTCCATATTTAAAAGTCATAGGTCTATCTGTCAGACCTGATTTTATAAGTGTGATCTTGATAAACATGAATTTTCAATGATTTTTTATAATGTAAATCATAAGAGGAAATCATGTTTGGAACGAGTTTGTGTTTTGGTTTGTTTATCTTTTGAGAGTTGATACTTGTTTGCATGTTTAGAGGAAATTACAAAAAAATGAAGCAAGAGTTTATGAGATTGGATTTCATAGGATTAAAGTATAATTTGATAGGAGGCTTTAGACAAAAATTGTGTGTGAATCGGAGCTCAAATGGGGGATAAAAGGACAAAGTGAGAAGACCATGCACCCAACCCCAGACAGCACCTCGGCCGTGGCATAGTGCCTTAGATATGGCACAGGCTGTGGCAGTCAGAGCATGAGTCGCGATCAGCACTGGGGCCACATTAGAGAGTCATTTCGAAGGCCAATCGTTGGGGTCTACCTTCCACAGCCTGTGACCGCGGTGCACAATACATTTTCGGTGATTTTTTAGATTTTCCTATTTTAATGTACTTTTGATCCCTATTTTAATGTAGCTTTTAGATTTACTTTTCAAATAAAGATTGAAGATTCGAGACTCAAAGATTGAAGTTGTTCATCACGATTACCAGACACTTGTTTTATTTACTCATCTATTTAATTATGTTTTTGTTATTTCTTTTATGTTTGTTTTGTTTAATTTCAATCATACATAGCTAAATTTCTAGTTGATCCTATGATTTGCATGACTTAATTGAGATTATGCGGATGATCTATTGAGACCAATTTGCTTTATAATTCATGTATTGTGGTTTTTGGTACTTGCTTTCATGTTAAGGTAATTGACCACTATTGATGCATGCTAGTTATTTAGTTATATCATTAGCAGATTTAATCGAGTAATCGAATTCAAGAACACACAATACGATTAGAGATAGTTGTAGGAGATATAATCTTTATGAGCTTTTTGGAGTTGGGATATATCCTTAAAACCTAACGAAAATTGAATTTATGCTAATCAACTATCACAAGACTTTTAGAGAGAGTGTGGTGATTATTTATATGTTCCTTCATACAATTTGAATTAAATGTTGGTAATCGATTTAATAGGTTGATTGTATGATTTAAGTTTAATCGATACATTCTTTAAGGTTAGTCTTTTATCATATGTTTCTCAGAGTCCATTTTTCTCTGTCTTTGATCTTCTGTCCAGATTATAAACATCACACCATAATCATAGTGTTTAAACTAAATATTAGTTAAGTGTATATATTTGATTACTTGATGAATGTTTGCTTTTTAATCCATATGAATACGATACTCTGCTTGCTAACATGCTACAATTGCATTGTTTAATTGTAATGCTATATTGCTAGGAAATCAATGATCTTATTTACCAATGATGGAGGCACGCTAGGGCCTCGAGGTCCATGGACCTCCCAAGAATTTTAGAAAATGGGCAATTTTGTGGTTAGTATAAAACCACATATAGATGGAAGACAAATCTGTATATTTATAATATATTCTTGTAGTATTCTTGGGACCTAATTTTTTTTAATGTAGCAATGGAAGATGAAATCAAATAGAATTTTAATGTAAATCTAATGAATTAATATATTATTGTAGAATTTTATCTAATAAATTAATATATTCTTCTAAAACATAAGAGATTATTTTATAAAATTACTCTTAAAATAAACTATATAATAAAATTATAATAGAGGCAATCTTATTTTGTAAAAAATACATTTTTTATATTAGTATAGACTAGTACGTCTTATTTTTACATGTAACTACATATGGTGGGGTGACTCTACTCAATTTACGGCCAGTTTTGACACCCGAGGCAGAAGTATGAAAGTGATTGTCGGTGCACAGAAACATGGATAAGGAGCCGTTTCGTTTAAGACTTCAAGAGGGTACATGAATGAACTGAAATGCACTGGAATGAGAGGGTATTCCAAGAATATGTATGTATGAGACTGTATATTCAAGGAGAGCTTAAAGGATTTGATATGTGCTACTTGTACCAATGACATATATTTTCTTTTCGAAAGTCCATCTCATAAAAACTCTCTTGGAGCAATTGTGGGATTGATGACCCCTAAAAATTTTCTCAGTGTGTGTGTGATTGAGGATAAAATACATTGAAAATGTTCGTGATTGGTCTGTGGGGTCAATCGTCAATCCGAAAGTCGGGTTGTTACAACAATCCTAAGAAACTAATTAGTTCAGATTTAAAAAAAATCGGGTTTGAAACTTTTCACACCTATTCTTTATTTATCTATTTAGACTATCTATCGATTTTGAACTGAATTAAAATCCCTCCTTGTAATGCATATTTAGAAAGTAGCAGGGCAAAAGACAGTAAAGAAGTATCCCCTCTATTCACCAAAAGCTTGCATTTTAATGGCACGAATTTTAATAAATTGTAATGAGTGTAAAATGAGTACATGGAGATAATAAATGAATATATTAATTGGTATTGAGAGTAAAAGGTGGGTCGTGTGTGTTTATATTATAAATAAGTAGATAGATTGAGGATAATTGATTTTTTCAAAAATGGAAAATTCAAATTTTTGGTAGACAGACCGAAAAGAAATTAAATACAAACTTTTAATTTGACAGATAGAGTAGTATATTTGGCAGAAAATTCGGATTGTCAACCATATGTGACGCTGTTACTATATTTTACACTTATTATGAATTATGAATATAAAATTTGATACACAATTCTGAAAAAGAAAAGAATATGAAATCAGCTTATACTAGCGCATATTACATAGTTTAGTGGATTAGAAACAGTGCTATAAATTTTCGGATTAATTACAGTTTGCTTTTCAAATTATTTGAGTTTTTAACTTTTTACCAATGAAACTACAATCTAAATTAATTTCTCTAACATGCAAACTTCTGTAGCTTTGTATTCTGTAAATTTGTTTATTATTTCGTTACCAATTTCTTTCCGACCCATAGAATCATTATAGTATTTACCAATATCTTGAAAATTTTCAGTTATGCATACCTCACTTGGATATGAATATCATTTTCGTCCACTATACTGGAAATGCTTTTGTTGTGGTGGTATATATTGACAACGATGCATGTCTCTTTGGATGCTACATTACAAAAGGAGTGTATGTGTGATGGAACACAATTATTAGGCGCAAGAATCTAAAGTGGGCAGTTTACATGGTTTTGGGCATGCCATTTGCTACCTTAAATTACACTTTAATATATGAAATTACACGGATAAGCTACACGTAAGTGCTATAATATTCTTTCAAATTTATTATATATGTATATAATCTTCCTCACAATTTTTAAGCATCTTCCGTGAGTATTATTGACGTTTAGTCCATACGTCAACATCTTTTATTTTTCTTTTTCACATTTTTTTTATTCTATTTTATAAATTATTATCGGGATTGTCAAATTTACAAATCGCATAAAATTCAAAATTCAAATTAATATATTTTTTCTTTAACTTCAAAGATATTAATAAAAGAATTAAATCAAACTTTGTGTAAATTTAATTATCTTATAAAAATTTTACAGTATTAGAATACAAATAATATTAAAAATTATACAAAAAATGTGACGTGAACTAAATATCAGAGGTGTTCATCTTCCGGTCCTCTACATGTGTGTATTATGCGTCTCATGTGAACCTAAAACTATTCACCGTTAAATATTAATCTCATTGTTGATATAAAAGATTTGTAATTAGGTCCATGTCTTTCACTTCCTTTTTATCACTTGACATAACTCTTCATGAAAATATGGTAATGATTAGCATACACAATAAGTCTTAGTACAAAAGTATTTTGTGTAATTTGTTGGATCAATTCTCTTTCTCGGGGAGGAAATATCCCTTTATTCTGCTTATAATTTCTTATAAAATTGCAAGAGGCCATAAAGTAATTAATTCGTGTTTAATGTAAAATTTTCCACCTAACCAAAACCAACCATTCAAAGATCTAGCAAAAATGTGGAACTTTTAAAAGTGTGTGGTGCTACACAAACACAATAATCAAACACAATTATGTAACATAAGATCTCGTTCATATTATTTGTGTTTGGCGTTCTTTTTTTTTTTTGTAATTTAATACAAAAATTTTAAAGGCTGCGTCACGGTGGACTCGAACCCGAGACCTTTGGCCTCGGGCATTAACCACTCTACCACTAGACCAACACACACTTGTGTTTGGCGTTCGTCTTGAGTAACCATGACCGATATACGCATGGTTATCTACGTTTGCATTTTTTTTCTTTTTCTTTTGAATTCTTTTTCATTGTATAATGTACCTTTTACTCTGTTGTAGAACTGAAAATTCTAAGGTGTGGTTTAAGATTTTTAGAAGTCGGCTAAGCATATATTTGACTCTTCCAAACAGCTAACAACGTGGAGATATTTTTATTATCTTTTACAAGAACATAATAATAATAATAATAATAATAATAATAATAATAATAATAATAATAATAATAATAATAATAATAATGACTTAATTTTTCTTTCATTGTTAGTGACAGGCCACTGACTAGCTCTAATCAAAACAAAAAATATGATTATTTTGAGTGAAAGCAAATCAATAAAATTATCAGCACTTCCATTTTAGATTTCTCTGCCCATTTCTGATTCACTAGCAAGGGTGTGCATGTTTCTATTTTACCTAATAAATTATGCCATGTTTTACTCTCACCCATTATCTATAATAAACTAATTCAATAGTAAATAAACTATTGTCACGTTTTTCCGTTTTTGGACACTTTTTTTTTATATCTATAAATATGGTACCTTTTCAGGATATTGATCATTAGTAATATTTCAAAAGTGGAATGCCTCTCAATTGCACTTCTATAGTAGGAAAGTCAAAATTGGCGATTGGAAACAATTAATAAATATTAACATATATAGATAGGCCTAGAACTATCATGTATCATAATGATAATGTGACTACAGTATTTTAAAACAATTATACTTAAAGACTATAGTTTTCTATAACCCCAAATGATTATACTCGATTTTTCGTTTGATGAAGTATATATTAACTATCAAATTCCTATACAGTTTCAAGGGGGCCTAAAAGAATCTAAATTAATCAAAACTGAAAATAGTCAAATCTAGTTATTGAATAGTCAAATCTTAAACTGAAGTATAGTTCGTTCGGTCATATAGAGATTCACTTTATCTGGAATTCACAAAGTCCAGAGATTGAGAAATTTGAAAATTTAACTCGAACTTGAATTCTTTATCCAAATGCAATGTATTTGGTTACGGCAATTTTCCAGAGTAAGTATAAGACTGCTATTACCCTATTACATGTATTTTAAAATGTGGCACGTATATAATTTAGGAACAGCCCAATGGTAAGATGAATTTCTGTGATCGAGAGGTCACAGGTTCGAACCCCAAACGACACTAACCATGAACCATGGATTCAAATAAATGAAAAAGTTTATACTAGCTGCAATAAACACATTATTTAATTATAATTAAATGAAGGCCACATCATAAATATTGATGAGTTTATAACACGTTCAATTAGCATGGAGCTTGGACAGATATACAAAATGAAATTTCTGTTGTAAGTTGTGGCATGGGGCACACAGTTTCTGTTGAACTCCGCATCCTATGGGCAATAATAAATCAGATTCATGGTTACGTCATTTTTTATTTATTTCTTTTTTAAATAAAATACATATTATATCATAATTTGAATATATGCAATATGCTGCAATAAATTATAAATAATTAATATAATAACCAGACTAATAAAAATTAAACTAGATCATATCCAAATAAAACGTAAGGACAATTCACAATTTGATAGAAATCAAAGTAAAGAAACTTTGAGATATGCGCAAACAAAGATTTATGGTATTTATAATGTAAACAAAATTATGATTGTATATAAGACATATTTTCCCGTCCCACGAAACTAGTTTATTTCTTTTTAGGATGTCCAAAAATATAGTCTATTTTCTTAATTTGAATTGTACTAAAATTTTCTTTTTACTAAAATAACCTTATTTAATGTTTGTGAAAAAATATGTGGGGCAATAAATAAGGGAAAATAGAATAATTGTATATAAATTACATTTAAAAAAATTAAATGTACTTTTTAATCTGTGGACAAATGAAAGTGTACTTATTGATGTGAATGAGAGAGTATTATTTAGTTACTGATTTTATAGTTGTATCATGTAACTTATTTTTGGTATGTCAATTTTGTCCGGTATGTGCAGATGAATTTGGGCAAAAACAAAAAGCAATAAATTGAGCATGAATCACTCAAATAATGGTAGACGTGGTTTTTCAAATGTTGGAGAAAACCAAAAATATTCATTATGTGAATTTTCTTCTTCTTTTTCTTAGTACAAAAGGCACCAGCTGCCTCTAAAAATTAGTGTGCAAAATGAAACGATTGAAAGATTAGATTAGTTTTGTTTTTTTTAAACAAATCGATTACGATTGAGTTTAAAAAATTGAAAACAATAATTATTTTTCGTTTCCATTTGTTTTACCCTAAAACAAATTCGGTGAAAACAATAACTATTTCCTTCAATTTACTATTCTCTTGGAACATGTCACGGACCCAAATATATATAATATAATTAGATCCATTGCCTACCACCCACGATATAGTTATGATTGATTTCCAGCTATAAAGTATACTATAGATCTCTGGTGGTTTTTTATTTGGATTTTTCTTCATTTTGTTAAAATATTATTTCATTATTTGTTGGGTAAGATAGGTTTAGGAGAGTGGAAATTTCATAGATTTGTTTACGGCACGGCACGTGTCTGGTTGGGATTTTTCTTTTTATGTTTCTTCTTCATTTTTATGTTTACTTTATTTACACTCCCCAAGTCCCCCAATTTTTTTCCTAAGAATCTTCTGTACAAATTATTAATAAAAGTTATTGAGTGTATTATAAATAGAGTAAGAGTCTCACATTATTGTAGTATTAATTAAATTAGTGGTGAACCATAAATGATAAAAATATGTAAATAAATAGTGTTAGTGTTGAAGATAATAAGTATAGATAGTGATAGGCCATAGGTGATAAAAAGTATAAATAAACTCTGGTGATGTTGAAGATAATAAGTATAGATAGTGATAGGCCATATATGATAAAAAATATAAATAAATGATATTATTGAAGATAATAAATAGAGAATATTTGTGAGATAGTTTCCATAAATGGAACTAGGAGCGAAATTGGGAAATGCAGGGAGTACTTGTTTTTATTTTCTTATTTTTTGAGGAATCTAATTATATTAGTAGAGTCATATGGAACTTTTAGAAAATAGCAAGAAATGTCTTACATAATTTTCGGTTATATATCCATGAAACTGAACCGAATAAAACCTAAAAACTATGGTACGATTTCATTAAATTTCTGTAAATATAGTATAGTTTTTAATATTATAAGGTGTACTCAACTAATATCAATTTTTTATTTATCTAATTTAAAGTTGGTCTAAATTTTTTTTATTTATTGCCTGATCTAAAAATAAATTAATGTAATCTAAAACTAAAGTATTGTTTTCAGGTGATGCCTAATTTATTATCATAATAGAAAACTAAATTTACTATATTTAACAAACTAAAAGTCTAAAACATGTAATCCTGTGATCCCTGATTAAACTGTCTATACAATTTACTCATCTATACCGTATAACTTGAGCAAACTGCCAAAGAAAATACCAAAAAAGAAAAAACGTCAGCAAATTGCTACTTATCTTATATCTTATTTTAGAAAATCGTAGCCACTATCTTTAGCGTGAATTGGATAAACTTTTGTTTATATAAAATAGTCTGCAAACCACACAGGAAAAATAAATCATATTTAAAAAACTAGACGTGACATATATATTATTTTATATCATAAATGTTATCTTATTATTTTATCAAATTTACAGACTTAACTTTTTTATTGCAGTCATACACATATTTACTCAAGAAAGAACGTTATTTTATGGTTGTCGATACACTACTTAATTTGGGAAAACTTGTGAGATACATTTCTCTTATCTTTTAATCACTATAAATAGTTTGGTTCCTATCCAATATTTTAAATATGCAAAACGATATTTAATTAGTAAATATATAGGCAAACAAAATCCCACAAAACATTACTATTTAATTAAGTATTAACTCCAAACAAAATCATACTTACGGTTGTCGGAACAACACTTAATTTGGGGAACTTTTGGATATTAAAATACAAATATGGTTTTCTTTTGACTAAAAATAGTGTGATCCTATACAATAGAATCAGTATTTAAAATGCGGAAAAAAATCCATTGACTTTTCTTATTATTACCGGCTGTTTTCTCAGTTCGTTGCCTATAAATTCGTTCCTTCTTCCTCCATTATCGCATTCAACTTATCTTCTTTGCTCTCTCTCTCTCTCTCTCTCTACACTCATTTGTTTCTCCTAAAGATGAAGCTTCCCTTAGGCTCTCTTTGGCTCTTTGCAGCACTCATATTACTCAACAATGGCGTCGAGTCGTTGCATAAAGTCTACCCCGAGTTTCAGTCCCTCGCTGCGGCTAATGTGCAGCTGCTTTATAGAACTGGGTACCATTTTCAACCCACTAAAAACTGGATGAATGGTACGTACAATTTATTCGTGTATATATATATATATATATATTATATGCCCCTTTATATCTTTTGTTGGATTCATTATGATATACATGGAAATATGCATATTTCTGCTTGTTTTATTTGGCCGGTTAATGGTTTCATTTTCATGACTCATTTTCAAGTTTTTCCAGCATGAACGTGTAATTTTTGTCGATTTCCAGAAATTATGTTTCTTGCATGTGGTTTTTCTGCATGATAAGACGTGAAAACGTGGATGAATTCGAGAATTAATCGGCCTCTGATTGTTGTGAGAAAAAACATCAAAAAATAGCTTGTAAATTATTTAAAATGGAAATCATTAAAATAATATGTATGTTGTTGATTATGTGATGTTGGACATAAATTTCACTTCGATTTGATTTCATGTTTTCTGGGACTTGTCTTTCTTGGTGGAAGTCAAAGATTTCAGTTTTGTAAAATTTCTTAGACATCATAATGTGTAGATGATCTGGCCCGAACATGAGCTGCTCCTATTGAATTTGACTAGTAAATGTAGATGTGACTTCCACTAATATGCACCTTGATTTTAGTCTTTGTTAAATGTTGTATCCAGTTATTAATATTGCCACGTCCCAAATGTATACTTATGCCATTACGTGCAATCATATACTCCTTCGTTCTTATGCAATCATATATTTTCTCCATTCTTTTGAAGTGTTCGTTACCGTCAAATTATACAAACCAAGAAATTATACAAACCAAGAAAGTACGCAAATTTACATTGATAACCTCATTAATTACCATGATAAAGTATTCATATAACTAATTATCAAATTTCAAAAGTATTATATACGGATAAATAGAAAATGTACATAATTTTACTCTCAAATTACGAATTATGATACTTAGAAACAAGAAAAAAAAAATTAATAGAATGCTTAAAAAAGAATGAAGCATACATCTTCCAATATATAAATTATGTTTAGAATTAGTTTTAATAAAGCACCAAGTTTAGAGCACATTCTGGAATGAACGTGAACTTATTTAAAGTACTCCTAGGGCAAGAAAGGTTTAACTAATACAACCAGTGAATATATTTAATAAAATAATATTTGATTATTTTATTGTGAATATAAAATAAATCTTGTAAAAACATATTGTGAGGTTTTTTTTATTATTTTATTGTGAATATAAAATATTATCTCGTGTGATTGTTGCTTAATTAGTTCCGTATATAATACGTATAGATAGTACAAATTAGCTAAAGCTAGCTGATTCTACTGTACAGGACAAGGGGTAGAACAAAAATCGACAACAATTTTTTTATATCATTTTTGTATGTTTGAATTACTCATAGATTCACGAAATTAGTGGGCCCTTTACTAAGTAGTAGCTAGCCACTCCAAATATAGAAAAAATAGTATTACTGTCTGTCATATTTTTATTTAGTGTATCCATATTCACGCCCTTTAATATTATTATATAAAATATCAAATCAGAAATATATTAATTTATTTTCCAATAAGAGGGTCCCACCAAACTGGAGAAGATACCAGAGTTATAAAAGCTAATACTGACATTAAAAGTATTTAAGTTTACATGCATGCAAGCATTATAAAATGTTCTGAGTATTTATTCTGTGGTCCCCAGACAATTTGCATAACTCTTTTCTCCTTTTTCTGAATGGAAATAATTACGATAATGATATATGATAAATCATTTTCATTCTTCCTAGTAATTGGTGTTTTTTGGTCAGTATCTATATCCATTTCAACAAGACACATACAGATTAGTTAATATATAGTGCCGTTGGTGATACAAAAAGAATATATACTGCCGTTGGCATTAACTTTCAAATCTATAAATACGCCTGACAAATATGAAGTTAGACCAAGTCCATTGTAACTGAGTAGTCCGCCTTCTTGACATAATCGTCTCTGAGAAAGTATTTGTCTGAGATGGTTTGATGGGTTAAAATCCGTAGAATTCATCACGACTCAAATTCTAATACTCTAAAAACAACAAAATTTGGATTCTTGACCTATCAAGTGATCATACACAAGTATGTTTGCTCGACATTTCTTAATAGGAATCTTGTTGGATTGAGAAAACATATACTGAAAAAACTATATCTTATCACTATCTGATTTCTTATGTGTTTCCGTCGTTAATTTCATGTACCTGGATGGTGATTCAATGGTGGACAAATATCAGATCCCAATGGTGAGTGTTCTCTCTCTCTCTCTCTGTGCATGTGTGTGTGTTTTTCTTGTCTCATGTGAGTAAAGCTTAGTTTGATCTTGAACAGGACCAATGTATTACAACGGATACTATCACCTCTTCTATCAGTACAATCCCAATGGTTCTGTATGGGGAAATATAGTTTGGGCTCATTCAGTGTCAAAAGACTTGATCAACTGGAAAAGATTAGAGCCAGCAATCTACCCATCGAAGCCATTCGATAAATATGGTTGTTGGTCCGGTTCAGCCACGATTCTCCCCGGAGATAAACCCGTCATCCTATACACCGGCGTTGTAGACGAGCACAACACACAAGTCCAAAATTATGCTATCCCAGCCAACCTATCAGATCCATTACTTCGCGAGTGGGTCAAGCCCGATAATAATCCATTGATCGTCCCAGATAGGTGGGTTAATAGGACTGCATTCCGTGATCCAACAACTGCATGGTTGGGCAAAGATGGACACTGGAGAATCACCATAACTGGTGTTGTTAGGCAAACAGGAATTGCGCATTTATATAGGAGTCGGGATTTCATGCACTGGGTTAAAGTCAAGCATCCGTTGCACGCTGTTCGTGAAACTGGGAATTGGGAATGTCCCGAGTTCTTTCCTGTTGCAGTTTCTGGAAAAAATGGGCTCGGCACATCTGTTATGGGGCCGAAAGTTAGGCATGTGTTAAAGATTAGCCTCGATGAAACCAGATATGAGTATTACACAATAGGAACATATTACACCAAATTTGATAGGTACGTACCTGATAAAGACATGATTGATGGCTTGAATGGATTGAGGTTGGATTATGGCAACTTTTACGCCTCAAAATCATTTTTTGACCCTACCACGAAAAGAAGGATTTTGTGGGGTTGGGCAAATGAGTCTGATTCTGTTAACGATGATGTTAACAAGGGCTGGTCAGAATTCGGTACTATATGTTGATGAAAAGCAATTCACATTAGATATTTGGATATAACTATACTACTTCCACTCACATTCTTTTTGTCTGCAGTTAATCCCACGTACAATTACTCTCGATCCCAATGGCAAGCAATTGCTACTGTGGCCTATTAAAGAAATAGAAACTCTAAGGGCGAAGAAGATTGAATTAAACAATAAGAAGCTTGTGAAGGGTGAGATGGTTGAAATCAAAGGAGTAACGGTTGCACAGGTATTCTTTTCTCCCAAATGATGCCCCCACTTTTGCTTTGATGTTAATAAACTATATATGGATTGACATGACAAGTTTGTGTATCCATGACAGTCCGACGTAGAAGTGACCTTCTCATTTGATAGCTTGGACAAAGCTGAGCCATTTAATCCTAGTTGGGATAGATATGATGCGCAAAAGGTTTGCGGCCAAAGGGGTTCAACTGTTCAAGGTGGATTAGGGCCATTTGGGATCCTGACATTGGCTTCAAAGAATCTGGAAGAATACACCCCCGTTTTCTTCAGAGTTTTTAGGGCACAAAACAAGCATCTAGTCCTTATGTGTTCTGACGCAACAAGGTTTGTTTACATTATTACAAATAATAGGTAGCAAAGATTGATAAATGTCTGACATGTATATATTTGTACTTATCCAACAGGTCTTCTTTAAATGAAGACACGGGTGCATACAAACCATCATTTGCAGGATTTGTAAACGTAGATTTGACTGAAAAGAAGCTATCTCTCAGGAGTTTGGTATGTTTATTTATCTTAGCATTTGATCATATATTTTATATGTCATATATGCTAAGAAATAGATTTTGATCAAAATTATCACTTGCAGATTGATAATTCTGTTGTGGAGAGTTTTGGAGCCCAAGGCAAGACTTGCATCACATCGAGGGTTTATCCCGCGCTAGCTATAGACAAAAATGCACATTTATTTGCATTCAACAACGGCACTCAACCTGTCAGAATTGACAATTTGAAAGCCTGGAGCATGAATAATCCACAAGATATGAACCAATAATTGATGAGACAATGTATCATTAATAGTAGCAGGGAAACATAGTTTCTCCTACTATCTTCCTCGTATCTTTATATCTTTATACGCAAGCCCTTCATTTGCGAATGTATTTTTCAAAGCCATTATTTATGTTGTAACCATGACTACTTAATACATATATATTATGTCAAAACTTTCAGATTTTCTAAACAATTAGACCATCTCAAAATGTATAGAGAATGGTAAGACTTGCTGGGGCCAAATGACACTTATAAAGGAGTTACATAAACAAGATTAGATCTACAGAAAACCAAAACTCAAGACTCGATTTGTTGTATACAACACCAAACACAGGACCATGATATATGGATATATATATATATACACACACCGCACACACACTGCACTTTGAGGAAACAACTCTCACAAGATACCCACTCACTAGAGTAGCTCGAAGATTACCAACTTCTCTCATCTACTACTCATGCAGCAACATAATTGGCCTAATGACATATTTATAGGGAACAAGTGTTAGTTCTAGAATAATTTAGTTCATTTTCTATGCTTAATATTTATTCTAGTTAATAAGTTTCTACCATTGATTTATTAATCACAACATGCAACTTGCCTTCTATCAAGGCTGCTCAATTCGTCCAGAAAGTTCTCCAAAATTCTGTCATCTTGTATTTCATTTGCTAATGATGTATTTCTCAGTTCCTCTTAAATGTTCTCCAGAGTCCATGGAGACCCTTTTTCCATCAAAACTATGTTTTATTGAGTGTATGTAGAGCATAGGATTGGTTAATTCTTACTAATATATAATAATAATAATATTATAACAACACTAATAATCAATATTACTATAAGCAAATTGCGAAAGCAATAATTTGTATTTGTAACTTTATTTAAATATGTATTAAATATACTGATCTTATATACTTATATATCTATATGGTATAATTTTGATATATGAATTCAATCAAAATGCATGGTCACCTAAAATTGTTGCTAGTTATTATTATTGTCAGTATACTACATTAGCAATAAAAACAACAAACATACAAAAATGTCGGCCCAATCTACAAAGGAAAAAAGGAGCCATAAATTAAATATGACTTTTGCCCGATTTGTGCTATTTATATAATGCTAAATTACATATTGTAACCAACATATGGCCCAATTAAAACACTTAGAAACGGCCCAATTTCCTGGCATACAAAAAAAATTAAATACAACTAAACCCGGTCAAGTCAGAAAATACAACTAAACCCTGAAGAGGCAATGTATTTATATACACACTACACATTTAGGTTTTTTATTCCTTTTTCACATGCTGTTGCAGCAGTCCTAACATCACCAATCCTACAAAACCCACAAAAAAGCCCAATCAACGTTGTAAAATGCTCGAGGCTTAAGCCTTGAGGCGAGGCGCCACCTAAAAGCCTCTGGACTTGAGCCTTTTCAGGTGTCCGTAAAGCTCGAGTCTTAAAGAGCCTCAGTGCGAAGCGCCTCAAGATTCCTCAAGGTTTAAACCTCACATTTTTCAATTTATTTATTGAATATTAAGTTTTTTGGCTAATTTTTAGAGCCCAAACAAAATTAAATAAAAGCTCATACTTTTTAAGTCTAAAATTTAAAATCCTACTATACCCTTTTAACCCTAGAAATGATTATTTAAAAAAAAAAACAGAACAGGAAGAGCAGTCGCCTGCCTCCCTAGCAATTCAGGTAACTAATATACACGCCCAGTTTAGCAGCTATTAGCCTTAAATCAATTTATTCACTTTAGCATTGAAAATTCGGCACCATGAGGGGACTCAAAAAAAATATGTAGACATGAGGGACTTCAAAAATATGTAGCCTTAAATCATATTATATGTGGATTATTTATTGTAGCTAAATTTGCGTGTTTTTTTCGTCCATCATCTCTATGTATTACCCCTTTATCTTGAGGTGAAAATAATGTTTGATATATTTGTATCAAATTCAGCTGCCCAAATTCCGGGAGCAACCATCCCCCAATCATAAGTTATGAACCTCAAACCATCGACAACACTATTACCAGTCATTATTGAGTCATTTAATTTTTATTGCCCAATTTGGTTATTAGATCTATAAGAATCTGTTCTCTTTTTATCCTGTATATATTCCAGAATTCTGTAACTGCATATGTTCAAGCTTAATGAAATGCGCATAAAATGCTAGTTAGCAAATTCTATCTACTAGCAATGTCTGTTAGTTGTGTTTAATGCGTTCAGGTGAATCAACTGCAGTTGAGGGCAAGTCTTGTTTTAATCTGTAATGCTGCTTGCCATTACTGAGATATCTCATTGTTTTGGCATCTTTTACTATGGGTAATAATTTTATGTCTTCTCGCTGCACTGACTAAAAGAATGTAACTCCATTAGATGACAACGTTGGTGGGAAAAAGTTACATTATGTGTTTCTAGAAAATAATTGTGCATAAGATTTTGGCTCTCTCCTTTTTCCACAATGCTTAAGCTTCAACCTTATTTTGTAAGTCATGAAGTCATCATTAACTGTCAAGTGGCTTATGAATGGGTGCCATTTTTTGTGAATGATTAGGATAAGTGAATGTTTGGGATTCTGACAATCTTCTGTTTGGTTCCAGATTCATTCGCTTCAGAGGGCATCGTTTTCAAACTTCCTTGTAGCTATCAACCATTCATGCTTCTATATATTTAACCATTTTCTTGGTGCCAGCACTGAATTTTTGTTGTATAACTGAATTTAATGTGCAGCTGAAGAAAATGATTAACGTGAAGCCAACTTCTCAACAGTAACCTACCTTGATTGACCAGGAAAAGGTTTTCAAAGAGAAGAAACAATTGAACAACGGCATTTCTGCGGGGAAAAACCCATCTTTGAAGGCAAAGAAAAGAGAAAGAAAAAGGAATGGCCTTCAAGAGAGGAAATTGCAAAAAACAGGTATGTTCTATAATGGATCTCAGACCATACTTCTAACTCAGAAGTATCAATCGGGCCAACGCGTTCGGGTTCGAGCCAACTCACTCGGCTTGTCGGGCTATTCGGGTTGATATTTTTTCGGGTTAGAAATGTTCAACCCTAACCCTAAACTCTCGGGTTTCGGGCTAATCCATCGAGTCAATCGGGTCAAAAGCTTAAGGAAAAACAAACTATATATATATATATATATATATATATATATAGGAAGGGTTAACGTGAAACCATTTTTATTGTGAGAACATGAGAAATGAAAATGTTATGAAAGTTATGAATCTGTGAAAGTTAATGAATAAAAAAATAGAATTTTCGCCTCATGGGATTCGAACCCGGTGAAAATTCCAAATTTTGGATTCATTAACTTCGCATGTATTCATTAACTTTCATAGATATTCATTTTGTTCGTAAAAATTTTCGTAGTTCTTAGTTCTCACGTTAAAATTGGTTCTTATTTGAACCTCACTATATATATATATATATATATATTTTATTGATAATGCTATTTTTATAACAAATATTTTATAAAAGTGTTGGAAAAATAAACTATATATATATATATATATATATATAAATATTTTATTGATAATGATATATTTATAACAACTATTTTATATTAAGCGTAAGACTACAAAGAAGTGAAAAATAAGTATAACTTTTGAATATTAAACCATAATACATTCCACAAGTTTTTTAAATCTTATTATACTAACTTTCAAGAGAAAATAATAAAATTTGAAAATAGTGCTCATAACTAAATTCTTTTTTTTAATATGCTTTAATATTCATATTCCATTTAATTAAATGATCTTTAATAATATAATACAATTATAACGGAGTAAAAACTTATATCTTGAAAAAATTTAATAAGTTAATTCAATATAATATCATTTAAATTATATTACAATATTAAAAATAAAAAACAACGCTCATAACTAAATGCTTTTTTTTAATATGTCTGAATATTCATATTCCATAATAGCTAATTTAAAAGTCAAATCTTGATTCTCAATACTAATCCATCATGAATTTCAAATTTAAATTCAACCTAAATTGAGAAATAAATATACAATCTCAAATAAGATTAACAACAAGATTTAAATTTTTGAAATGAAGAATTTTGAATTTCTAACTATTAGACAAAGGAAAAAATTAAAAAATCTATTTTTTTCTCCCAGCTGGGCTGACCCGCAACCCGAACGGGCTAGCCCGATTAACCCACCAACCCGAATGGGCTGGCCCGAATAGCTCGATTTTATATTCGGGTTACGATTTTATAGCCCAACCCTATAATTTTATCGGGTTATTCGGATCAGTCCATGGATTTCGACCCATATTGACATCTCTACTTCCAAGAGCCTGTTTTTGCAAATGAACTTCATTCTTGACCATTGTTCTGTGCTTGTGGTGTTGTTTTGTGATAATCAGCAGACAATAAATAATCTCACTGATGAGATGATATACACTTATAATCTCAATTTATTGAATTGTTCATTGATAAGATACGGCCCAACTACTAGGCCCAAGTATCAGGCCCAATAAAAATGGGTCCCGACATTAAGCTCGGCCTATGTGAGTTCGGCCCAAGAGGACTCCTAAACCAACTACAACTCAAGAAGATTCGGATATCTAAAGGGATCCTGGGTGCATATCTAAAAGAATCCTTATAAAAGAAGACTTTGTATTAGAGTCGAACTAAGGATCATTGTGCATAAATAGAGGCTAGATTAGACGGAAAAGGATCATCTACACTCTTTGTAATCGCTTCTTACACACTCAATACACACATACCCTCTTGCTCCGTGGACGTAGATCTAATTCAAAGATTGAACCACGTAAATTCGTCGTGTTCATTGCGCATTTATTTCCCTAACGAAATTAAGATCGATCACTGGTGCCGTCTGTGGGAACCGAAATTCTGTGTTTTCGATCAACCTTTGTTTACAGGAAATCAATCACGACAATGAATACAAGAAGTCTTACATCCAGAGCCGCTGCCGGCAACAACAGCAACAACGCCGGCAGGATGCGCCGAGCTCGGCTTGGGAAAAACCCGGTCAGAGATACGACCCCCGAAGGACATGTCCAAAGTCTCGACGAGCAAGGCCATCCCATCCTGCATGAAGAAGAAGAGTACCGTAGCGAGGGAGGTTGCAACAGCAACCGAGAGGAACCCCTGGCACCACAGTTAAACCTTGACGAGGCAGTTAAAGGGTTCCTCGAAAAGAACAATGAGAGCTTCCTCCAGTACCTTAGCCGTGAACATGGTCAGCATCATCACGAAGACAAGGACATCGAAGCCTCATCAAAGCACAAAGCGGCACAGCGAGGTGAATCCCCCAGCCTCCAGATGATAGGCGCTCATACCTCTACACGGGTTGGGGCCCAAACCGACCGTGCTAGGGACGAACAGCGCGAGACAGGTCGTCGCGATCATCGCGAGGTCGACCCCACTATTACAACGAGCCCGACAGACGACCTCAGCATCTTTCCTTGGGAGACGGGTTCGATGGATATGGGAGATCATTACCCTCTTCTCTGACGAGATACTCGACACTCCACTCCCGGACAAGTGCGGTGCGCCGAGCATCGCCCCTATGATGGATCGAGGATCCGCATGAATTTTCTTTCACAATTCCAATACAATATGATTAACCAACGTCTCAACACCATCCATATGTGCAAATTGTTCCCGGAGTTACTGGTCGACAACACCCGCCGGTGGTTCGACAGCTTACCTCCCGGTAGTATTGGATCATACCGAGATCTGATGGAAGCCTTCCACCGAAGGTTCTTCCAAAAAGCGGAGTCCAAGACCACATCGGCTCACCTCCTTATGGTGAGACAAGGCCGAAGCGAGTCCATCAACGACTTCATGACTCGGTTTAATAAGGAATGCCTCAAGGTCGAAGATATAAACGACCTCCTCATCATCTCGGCCTTCCAGAATGGCATCTCGTCGGGGGCCTTATATAAGGAGATCGTCAAGTACGAGCCCCGTACTGCGTCGGAGCTGTGGCGCATAGCAGACCGGTTCGCCAAAGCGGACGAAGCTGACAGAAGAAAGCGCGAATCAGAAAAGGTGGAACCCTCTGACAAGGGGAGAAAAGAGGATGGTCGAGGAGACCGGAGCCAAGGCCGACGAAGTGCCTTGGAAAGAATACAACGTCGCCCGATGGAGTCCAGACTCGGGCCGCGTAATAACTCGGAGCGACCCCAGTATGCACCCTTGACAAAGTCAAGGGCGGAGATCTACGAGCTCCACATGAACATGTTCGAAAAACCTCGGCCAATGACGGGGATCGGCGCGGTCCAAAGATAAATATTGTTCCTTCCATGAGGATTATGGACACGACACGGAGGAGTGCAGAGATCTCATGGCAGACATCGAAAAGTTGGTACAGGACGGAGTCTTAAAAAAGTACCAAGGGCATGGCCGACGAGTGGTAGGCACGAAGCCCCCACCGTCGGTCAAGAAAGGAAGCAAGAGAGAGGAGCTGTAACCTCACAAGAAAGCAAGGCGCGATCATCGATGAAGAGGAGATGACGAACCCCAATATGATGGGATCATCTCCACCATCACGGGCTCCTCGCGAGCTACGAAGTCCTCTCTAAGGTGAGGCCAAGTCCCCATAACAATGAACACAGTGAACAAGAGGTTTAAAAGGGATGAGGCAATCACCTTCTCCGAGGACGACCCCGTACCAGCCGTAGTACCCCACCAGGACGCGATGGTAATCCAGGCAGTGGTCGCCAACAAGTTGGTAAAGCGCGTGTACATCGACAGTGGTGCGTCGGTAAGCATCCTCTTCAAGGAATGCTTCGACAAGTTAGGAGTTGAGGAGGCGCGCCTCACACCAGCTCCGCTACCACTCCGAAGTTTCGTGCAAGAGGAGACGCGCCCAGAAGGAATCATTGAACTACCGTCACGGTAGGAAGAGCGTCGACGAGCTCCACCAAGGTGGTACAGTTCTTCGTGGTAAATGCCTACTCGCCGTATAACATCATACTAGGGCGGGGCCGGTTAAGCGCGTGAGGCGGTATGCTCAACATACCATTTGACGATGAAGATCCCCACAAGAGAAGGGGTAGCCGTGATCCGGGGAGATCAGAAACAGGCCAAAGAATGCATGCAGGTCGCCTTAAGAGGTGCAGGGACTTCGGCCCCGCACCCATAGGCATAGAAATTAAAGAAACCCAAGGAGTTGGGACTGGAAAGGACGTCGAATGCTCCCGACAGTCCGGCAGAGGAGGTCACGCTATATGAAGACGATCCACTCAAGGTTGTCAAAGTAGGTTCTACCGAAGTACCTCAACTAAGAAAACAGATCATCCAACTCTTAAGGGAATTCAGAGACGTGTTTGCTTGGTCACCCCTCGACATGGCCGGGGTCTCACCAAGTATTATTACTCACCTTTCATTTGATTAGACGGAAGTTATTTTAAAACTCCCGCCTTCTTTAAAAGATTCTGAACAGGAACAATATTGACCCAAGCGTAAAACTAGTTCGGCAAAAGCAACGGATCTTCTGAATGAGCGGAATCAAGTCATACATGAGGTGAACCAACTATTAAGAGCACGATATCTTGTTGAAGTCAAATACCCGACCGGATAGCCAACCGGTGATGGTCGAGAAAGGAGGAGGGATGGGGAATGTATCGATTACACCGATCTCAATAAACATTGCCCAAAGCACTGTTACCCCCTTCCAAATATCGACAAAAAGGTTGACGCTTTGGTCGGATACGAAGTCTTGACTTTTGGTTTATACTGAGGATATCACCAAGTGTTGATGAGTGGCGATGGCGCATCCAAAACAGCCTTCATAACGGACTTGGTCTTTGCATATAAGAAGATACCATTCGGACTCAAGAATGCAGGGGCCACTTATCAAAGAATGGTGGACAAAATATTTCAACCCTACATAGGTCAGAATGTGGAAGTATATGTAGACGACATCGTCGTCAAGAGTAAAGAGAAAGCCACATGTGTTGCCGAACTCAGGATCGTCCTCGGCTTACTTCGAAAGGTAAACCTGAAGCTAAATCCCCAGAAGTGTACATTCGCAGTTCGGTCTGGAAAATTTTTGGGGTGCTGGGTCTCACAAGAAGGATTAAAAGCCAACCCGTCCAAGGTTCAAACCATTTTGGAGATGAAGATGTCGAAGACCATCAAAGACGTAGATAAGTTGACAGGCTGCATAGCTGCACTAAGCCGCTTTCTTTCAAAAGAAGCGGATAAGCAGCTCCCATTTTTCAAAATACTCAAAAAGGCTCCGAAGTTCTCCTGGGATGATAAACACAAGTCAGTTTTTGAAGATCTCAAGAACTATCTAGCCAAACTTCCCACTTTATCATTCCCGAAAGAAGGAAATGTCCTTTCCCTATACATTGCCACCTCGGACAAAACCATAAGTGCAGTTTTGGTACGAGAGGACGGATGTCAGCTCCCTGTATATTTCATCAGCCGAGCATTAAAAGGGCCAGAAACGAGGTATCAGCCATTGGAGAAGCTCGCCTTGGCATTAGTAAATGCTGCAAGGAGACTACGTCCCTACTTCCATGCACATCCCATACAAGTTCTCACCGATCATCCACTTCCGCAAGTGTTGACGAAGCCAGAAGCCTCACGGAGAATTGCGAAGTGGGTAATTGAATTGGGCGAGCACGACATCTCTTTCTGCCCTCGTCAAGCCATCAAGGGACAGGCCTTAGCAGACTTCCTTGTCGAGGCTAACTTTGCAGAAAAGCCGAAACCCACCGAGCCGACCCTAGACAACGCCGAACCTGTAAAGGAACCATCTGAAGATTGCTGGCAAATCTATGTGGATGGAGCTTCGGGAAAAACGGGCAGTGGGGCAGGTATCTTGCTCATAAGTCCAGATGGACAAGAGATAACCTACGCACTTCGGTTTACATTCAAAAATACGAATAACGAAGTGGAATACGAAGCCTTAATCGCAGGACTTCGCCTAGCTCAAAGTCTTCAGATACGAGCCGTGCAAGTCCACAGCGATTCTCAGGTCATAGTAAGCCACATGCTGGGAAAGTACGAGGCAAAAGGCAACAGGATGAAGAAATACCTTGAAAAAGCCAAAAGCCTACAACAGTCTTTCTCATACTTCCAGTTGGTTCGCATCCCAGGAGAAAAATAGCCGGTGACACTTTAAGCAACCGGCCTCGTCGTCAATGAGCCGTCGGTAGAAGAAGTCGAGGCGAAGCATAGACGATGCCGAGGTCGAAGTCAACATAGTCTCGGACGAGGAACCTAATTGGATGACCCCCATTCAAACATATTTGGAGAAGGGCGAACTACCCCATGACAGACTCGAGGCTAGGAAAATCTTGAACAAATCTTTGTGATATATAATGGGCGAAATTCTCTACGAAAATCATACCTTGACCTCTCACGAGGTGTTTGGGTCCGAATCGAGCTGATTCGTCCTCACGAAAGTACATGAGGATCATGTGGAAGTCACATCGGACCGCGCCTTATCGAAGAAAGTCATGCGATGGGGATACTATTGGCCAACGATGTTCCAAGACTCAATTGACCTCGTAAAGAAGTGTCTGAAGTGTCAAGTTCATGGAAACGTGCCGAGACTACCTCAAACCGACCTCGTCAGCATGCAAAGCCCTTGGCCATTTATGAAATGGGGGATTGTTATTGTAGGCCCTTTCTGCAAAGCCCCAGGGCAGTTTCAATTCCTGATTGTCGCGATCAACTACTTCACGAAGTGGGTGGAAGCCGAACCCTTGGTGAAAATCACAAGCAAAAACGCCCTCAACCGTGCGGAAGAACATCGTGTCTTGCGGCATCCCTCATATCCTCGTTTGGGATAATGGGACACGATTCACGATAAGGTCTTCAAAGTGGTGTCGAGCTTGGATCCAACAAAGATTCACTTGGTGGCCCATCCTTAGGCAAATGGTCAAACCGAAGTCACCAATAGGACAATCGTGAAAGGACTAAAAACTCGCCTCGATCAAGTGAAGGGCAACTGGGTGGAAAACTTGCCGCAAGTCTTATGGTCGTATCGTACAACACCTCGGACATCGAACGGAGAAACACCCTACAGTTTGTGTATGAAACCGAAGCAGTAATCCCTGCAGAGATCGGTATGCCGAGCCCCCGCACTATCAACTTCTCAACTGAAGTAAATGGGAGAATCTACGATCGACCTAGATCCGCTTGAAGAAAGAGAGCTCGCCTACATTAGAAGCTCGGACAAGCAACAAGTAGCTCGGTATTACAACCAGCCGTGTCAAATCCAGACAGGTTCAAGTAGGCGACCTCGTGGTTCAAATAACGAAGTCGATGAGCCATAAAGCTCGATGGCTGGAAGCCACATGGGAAGGGCCTTACCAGTTGAAGAAGTCCTCGGAAAAGGGTCATATAAGCTCGCATATATCCGATGAGCAAATACCCAATCGTGGCACATCATCCATCTCAAGAGATATTTTGCATAAGTGTCAAAGTTGTTCATTTAGTCATGTCGCGTCTTTTTGTAACGTCGTGTCAAAGGTTGAGTCTGTACAGTCGTCTTTTCGGTCTTTTTCTGCTGTTACGTCGTATTTTATTAATAAAATCTTTTTTTTCTTGCATACTCCATTTGTCACTATGCATACTATCTCTTCCCCATGATACAACTACCCTCTTCGGAGGACGAACTATACCCTCTTCAGAGGACGAACCATACCCTCTTCGGAGGATGAACAATACTGATAAGCCTCATTTTTACAAGTTTTATAAGGCTATATTCGTTTCGTTTATAATTGATAAGTGGTCTTTTGAGCTGTCTTTTTATATATTTGTGTTTACCTTGGAAGATATTATGCCGTGTGAGTTTCATGTCATTTTAGCACAGGTTTTGATGTCAAAAAGGTGGATCACGATAAAGAGGAATCAATAACCCAATCGTGAGTTCACGCGAAGAATATCTGTTCAGATACGATGATAAATATGATGAAATGGATTTGACAAATATGGATGTGCAAAGTTACTATGTTAAAGGGCATCTCGATAGGAGTCCATAGGCGCAAACGGATCGTAATTCGGAGTCCGAACGAGAGAGAACGGAGCGAAACAACGAAGTCGCGCATGCAGGGAATTACGCCTCGCGAGTCGTGATCGCGACCTTTAGTCGCGAGACTTACTCGCGAGGAAACACTAAAATCTCGCTTAAAATGGTGTCTTCACGGGTTTCCTTCGCGTGTAAAGGCTGAGAGAGCGCCTCGCGAGGTAGGGCGCCTTGATTTGCATATATACACGCGGCGCACAGTATAGGAGGGGGACTTCAGTTTTTTTATTCCATAGGATTTTTTTCTTTGCACGTTTTTAGCTTTTCTTTTACATAGCTTTTATATTCTTTTTGCTTTTAAGTATTTAGATTACAAAACACATTAGGAATTTTTGCTTGGCACGTTTTTTTTTCATTCCAGAACTTCTGTTTAGTTCAGTTTTTTATTCTTTTTCATTCGAGTTTCATAATTTAGTTTTTATTCGAGAGTTCAGATTTTCTTCCGGATTCAAGTCGCTACAATTGTTCTTCGTGGATTCCTACGATTTTATTTATTTAATTCAGTTTATACTTTCTTTATTTATTTATTTATTTATTTATTGCTTTGGTAATTTAATTATGCGTAGCTAAATTCCGTATTGATCCTAGGGTTTGTATGTCTGACTAGATTCGTATAATTTATCTGTTGATACTGTTTTGCCGTTTCATGATTTATGATTCTTGGCTCTAATTCTCATGTGTTGGTATCGCAATATTAATGCATGCTAGTTATGTGATTGATGTCCTAGCGGAATTAATTATATAATCGATATCTTGAATTCATAATCTGATTTAGCCTTGAGACCTGGCGGAGATAGGTGAGCTGTGGGAGGTTAATCTTTATGTGCTTTTGGTAATTAGCTTACTTCTCTTGAGACCCGACAGAGATAGAGTTTAGGCTAACCTACTACTATAGGCTGTCCTGGCGGAAACTATAGTTACATTAGTGATCCTTCATATAAATATGGATTAAATTGGTAAACAGATTAATAGGTTAATTGTGTGAATCTGGTTAGGTTAAATACATCCCTAGGGTCAGTCTTTTATATCTGATTTTATTCCTTATTTATCTTTGAGTCTTGTTTTATTATTATTTTCTCTCTTGACAAATTGTTGCCTGAATAATAATCAAGATTCTGTGTTGATTATTTACTGTGTTCTCGAGTTGCAGTCCCTGTGGATACGATATATATACTTGTTGTTTTGCTATCATTTATTTGGTAGGAATATTAGCGATCAAATTTTGGCGACGTTGCCGGGGACTGTTTAGATTGCATAGTGATAATTTTCTGGATTGTAGTTATTAATTCAGGCTTAAAAAATTTATTTATTTACGTGTTGCTTCCGGATCGACTTGGTTTTTCTCTGCATGCGGTGCATGATTACAAGATCTCAAAGGAGAGAAATTATTTCTTTGGATCTTGAGATTGAAAGATCCCATAAGAGAGAGAGCCGAGAAAAGAGACAAGTGATGGCAGATAGACGACCCCAAGGCCATGATAGAATGGCCGAGATGGAAAAGATGCTAGCCGCGATGCAGCGCCAGCTGGGGTTGAATAATCAGATGGGCCAGATGGGTGGACGAGCACAACCCATACCGCTCAACCATATGTACAGGCCACCAACGGATCAGTTCCAAGGTGGAGGATGGGGGCCGAACGTCAACGCAAATAATTTTGAGTTAAAGCCTGCCCTCATCAGTATGATACTGGCGGGCGGATTTGGGGAGGGTTCGAAGACCCCAGCGCACATTTAGAGGCATTCCTTGATATATGTGATACTATCAGCGAGAATGGAGTGCCGGTGATGCCATTCGGATGCGGATGTTTGTATTTTATTCTGAGTCAGCGAAAGAGTGGTTCAAGAGCTTGGACAGATCAAGAATCACTACATGGGAGTAACTCTGTGAAAAATTTCTGTCCAAATACTTTCCACTTGCTAAGGCATAGAAAATCATTGCGAGATTTCCCATTTTCACAAATGGGAGATGAGTCGTTATTTGAAGCACAGGAGCGATTCGAAACACTGCTCCATGAGTGTCCACGACATGAGTTTTCACCGAGACAAGTAACCCAATTTTACTGATGGACTCAATGCTAACACCGGAGCATTGTTGATCGTCGGAGGATGCCTTCTCAATAGAGGAATAGATGAGCGTTGAGAATAATTGAGGAGATGGCATCCAGCGGTTATCGATGGCCGATGGAGAGATAGCCGATCGGAAGAGTGGGCTGCTGCGAGTTGGATGATAAGTATGATAACTTGTTAGAAGTTCACAACTCTGCGGAAGAGTCTGAGCCGAGAAAAGGGCGATGACTGTGGCCATGGCGCAGAATATCGAGGAGGTTCAATTTGTGAACCAAAGGAACAACTTTCAAGGGAATCAAAGTGGGAACCCACCCTATCATCCCAATTATAGGAATCACCCAAATTTTTCCTATGCGATCATGAGAATGCTCGAAACTACCACCGGTTTCTTGTTAATAATGGAATGATTGTGGAGCCCAAGAAGCCGAGCCTCGAAGATATGATGCAACAAGTGTTGGCGAGCAATCAACAACTAGCAACGAGTAACCATCAAATTGTGGCTCAACAAAATATTCGAGATCCGTGACTTGGGAATAGGATGAGCAGCTGGAGAACACGATCAATGCCATTAACAACACCGTGATAGCCCTTGGAAAACAAGTAAAGATGTTAGAGAACCAAGTGTGGCAGATGGCCAATGAGAGAGCTGGGATGCACAGGCAAGGGCAATTCCCAAGCAACACTGAACAGACTCCTAAGAATCACATGCCTCGAATCGGTCAATGCGATATATTTGAGGTGGAGCTTCATATGAAAATCAGCCGAGAATCGAGGAGATAAGCAATCCGGTGAAGAGTGTCACGAGAGAGAATGGCGAAGAGACGTCGTGAGGGAAGGAAAAGGGTGAACATTCGTGAGCTGAAAACGCGAAGAATCAGCCAACTCTCCCAAAGCCTACTGGTCCGTTTCCTCAGCGCATCGGGAAGACGAAATATGAAGAGATGTTCCAGAAAGTAAACATCACCATACCTCTCTTTGCAGTGCTCAGAAACATGCCCGGATACGTAAAATTTTTCAAAAACGCAGTGGCAAGCAAGAAGAAGTTGGGGAAATTTGACAAGATCAACCTCTCTGAAGAATGCAGTGCTATCTTGCAGAGAAAGTTGCCACTGAAACAAAAAGATCAGGGAAGCTTCACGTTGGAGTGCGAGATTGCAGAGCACACATTTTCCAACGTGTTGTGTGATTTGGGAGCGAGCATAAATCTGATGCCTTTATCTGTGTTCAATCGCTTGGAGCTGGGCAAAATGAAGAAAACTTCCATTTCATTAATGATGGCTGACAAGTCAGTTGCATACCCTAAGGGAATAGTTGAGGATGTGTTGGTAAGAATTGAGGACAAACAATGATTTAAGTTTGGGGGGTTGATAAAAGCGCATTTTACACGTTTATCGTTGATTTCTAAAGATGATTTTAGATCGATAATGTGCGTTTATGTCTTGGATCTCAATGCTTTTACATATTTTGGAAGAATCGCCCTTGGGTTCCGTTTGGTGTTTTGTAGGCATAAGTTGAAAACCAAGTATGGAGCGAAGAACGAGCGAGGCGAGGGCGAAATGAGGGCCTAGCGACCGCCATCGCGACCGCTAGCGATCAAGCACGACGCCGAGCTTTATGTCGCTGCAGACGAAGGCTCGCGACCGGCTGGCGACCGCTAGGTCGGCCGCGGCTAACCGACATAAGCGAGGAAAGGTCATGGCGCGAGCACTCCCAAAGGCGCGAGGCGTGCCCACGACGATTTATGTGCGACGCGACCACACCTAGCGACCGCGGTGTGGCCTTGGCAATCGTCTGTGGCGCCTGCCAGAAGCGAAGGATGACCGAGAAGAAGTGTTCCCTCGCGATCGAGCTCGCGACCATGAGCCCGGCCGCGAGGCATGGCGGCTGACGTGAAAATTAGGGTTTCGGCACCAATTCTATAAATAGGGCATTACCCCGTCGCGCCCCCAACCTTACCCAGCCACAATTTAGGCGTTTTCCTCGGTTTTTCTCTATTTTCCATTTATTTTCACACTAGTTTTGATTTAGATTAATTCTAGCAATAGTTTTCCATCGTTCTAGCTTTAGTTCTTAGCATTGTTAACGTTTTGGAGCGGTTTTGTCCGTCTGAATTACATTCTTTTCCGTTTTACGCGAAGTTGGGATTTGAACCCAACGATTGTTCTTGAGACGTCACCTACGGGTTTTATCTATTTAATTAGTATTTTTATGATTATTTCGTATTTTATTTAGTTATTTATGTCTAGCTAAATTTCTATTCTAATCCTAGGGTTTGCATGATTCTATTCTATATGTTGTGATTTCTGCTATTGTTATTTACCTTCTAGGCATTGATTCATGATTCTTGGTGCTTAATTATATGTGTTGATTTACGATCAATCTTGATGCATATCATAGTTGCCGATTAATTACGTAACGATTTTAATTGTCGATCGATCTTGAATGCATGATACGAGATAAGCCTTGAGTCGTGGCGAGATAGGAACATTCGTAGGAAGGATATTCTTTGTGATCCTTTTGGAGTTGCTTATTTTCCTCTAGAGGCGTAATGATAATAGGGAAAATTAGTAATCAATTGTCACAATTGTCGTGGCGAAGTTGTTGGCTACATATGTGATCTTCCATCTTATGCGGATTAAAGCGGTTAATAATAAGCGGGATAAACATCGTAGTGGATATGATTAGTGCATCCCAGGGTTAGTCTTTCTTCATAGTTATCCCTTTGAGTTTTTATTGCTTTAGTTTATTTTCTTGTTGTCACATTTGCTTTGGATTTAATTATCTGAAGCCATAAACCTATACAAACCAAATCTAGTGTTGGATAATGATGAAGTTTCGTTGAATTAGCTTTTGTGTTTTCGGATTGCAATCCCTGTGGATACGATACTCGACTTACCTTATACTTGCGCGTTTTTCGTGTGAGAAAAGTGAGCGATCAAATTTTGGCGCCGTTGCCGGGGATTGTTAAGATCACATAGGATTAATTTGACGATTTGGATTTATTAATTCAAGTTATATATATATTATATTATTTATTTATTCTTGTCAGAGTTAAGTTCTCTCTTTTTCTCCAGGTAGTTTATGATCACAAGGTCCCAGGGACCTCCTGAGCACAATCTTGACCCAGAGATCGAAAATTCCCAAAGAAGAAGGAGACGAGAGATAAGAGAGGCTGCAATGGCAGCAATTCCGAACAACGGGGGTGTTCCTCCCAATGGGGGTATACCTCACGGCGGTACTGCGTCTTGGCGAGTTCTGAGATGCAACGCTAGATGGAGAATATGGGACTCCTTGTCCCTGCCTCAGAGACGAGACCTCTGAACTACATATACCGACCTCCCATTGAGCAATTCCAAGGAGATGGATGGGGCCCATAAGTTAATGCAAATAATTTTGGTGAAACCAGTACGATCGGCATGGTTCAAGGAGAGCAGTTTGGAGGAGGAGTGACTAAGGACCCGAATGCTCATCTGGAGACATTCCTCGATATATGTGACACCATCAAGCAAAATGGGATGCCACAAGATACGATCCGGATGCGCATGTTCGGATTCTCTCTTGCGACCGAGGCGAAGATTGGTTAGCTTTGGACGAACCGGATAGACAGTGGGAAACTTTGCGAAGTTCCTTTCAAAATACTTTCCGCCAACCAAAGCACGAAGATCATATCGAGATCTCCCACTTTTGCCAACAAGGAGGCAGTCGTTATTCGAGGCATGGGAGAGATTCAGGGGCTTATTGAAAAATGCCCTCAACATGGATTTTCTAGAAGCGATAGATCACGCATTCTATAGCGGTGACATCGCATCTGAGAAGCATTGTAGATGCATCGGCGGGAGGCTGCCTATTGAATCACCGTGTAGGGAGGCCGGCCGCATCATAGAAGAGATGGCGACCAGCGATTATCAATGGCGATGGAGAGAACACCGGTGGTCAAAGCAGTGCTGTTGAGATTGATTAATCTGACGATCTTATGAAGAAGTTCACTCTTTTGAAGAGCGGATCGAGACGTAAGAGGTCAATCATATCAATCGGAGGAACCATGGGGTAAATCCGGCATACCATCCGAACAACGAATTATCTGAATACATGGTATGCGACTCAATAACTTCCAACAACCTCCGTGCAGCTTCACCGTGCGAATGGTATGATTCGAGAGCCGAAGCAAGGTTTAGAGGAGTTGATCGTGAGCTTGGTTGTGAGCAACCAACAAATGATGACAAATCGAGTTTCGATGGCCGCACGGCAGAACTCGTTCATCAATAGCACTACTCGAAAAGTTGCACATCCGGAATCCACCATGACAACCATGGGCAAACACTTGAAGATCTTTGGAGAATCGGATCGGTCGGATGGCGCCGCGGAGAATGCCTGACCAAAGACGGGCCAATTTCCGAGTAATCTGAGTGAACCCTAAGAATCGATGCTTTGCTATCCGGTTGAGAAGTGGAAAAGCATATCGAAATGACACGGGACGAAAAAGACGCAGCGGCGGAGAAAATGAGCACCTCACGACCGAGCTCGCGACCGCGAGCCCGACCGCTGACCATCAGCGTCTAGTCAGTCCGAGGAGCACGCGAACGACCACGCGGCCGTGAATTAAAAGTACCTCACGACCGAGCTCGCGACCGCGAGCCCGGCCACGAGAGACCACGTAAAGATGCAGGGGGACGAGCCCGCGCCCGCGTGTCTGGACGCGAAGAAGAGAGCCGAAGTGGCGCAGGTACCTAGCGATCGCCCTCGTGATCGCGAGGAAGGCCGCGAGGGACGTCCTGTTCTGAATTTTCCGACGTATACACCTCCAATTTTGTTTCCGAGTCGTTTGGCCAAGCCCAAGCAGGATGATAGATTGACTCAATTTCTGGAGATGTTCGAGAAGGTGAACATTAATATTCCTTTGCTTGATGCACTCAAAGATATGCCGGGATACATGAAATTTCTCAAGGATGCCGTTACCAATAAGAAGAAGCTAAAGAAATTCGAGGCGGTCAATCTGTCTCGAGAGTGCGATCTTGTCTTTGCAAAGAAGTTGCCAGCGAGCGAGAAAGATCCGAGCGACTTCTTGATACCGTGTGTCATTGGAGGGCATACCTTCTCCAAAGTGCTGTGTGATTTGGGGGCAAGCATCAATTTGATGCCGTTGTCCATATTTAATAAATTGGAGATCGGAGAATTGAAGCCTACTACTATTACTCTCCAAATGGCGGACGCATCTGTCACAAGGCCAAAAGGGATAGTGGAAGATATGCTGATCAAAGTCCAAGGATTCATCTTCCCAGCGGACTTCGTAGTCCTCGATATGCCAGAGGATGGGAACAAGCCTCTCATTCGAGGAAGACCGTTCTTAGCTACAGGCAGGGCTCTGATCGACGTGCAGGAGGGTGATCTCACATTCCGTGTGAACAAAGATGAGTTAACGATCTCGATTTATGATGCCATCACGAGAGGAAGACTCGGCATATGAAGAGTGCTATTCGATCACCACTACCACGGCCGACCCATTCTTGAGCTCGAATTTCAATAGACCATCGACGAGCATCTGCCGAGGAAGAAGTGGACTCGGTATAAAAATCCGAGTGATTCGTTCAAGCTCGATGGAAGCCATTCTTATTCAATTAGTGGGCTATTGTAAATGCTAAGTACAAGGGCAAATCGAGGTTTGGAAAGGCATCGGTTGTCAAATAACCCGATTGATGAGAGGTACCGTCGAGCTAACGACGGAAAATCTAACTGTGGTTGGGAGATAACCCAACATTTTACATGCTTTATGTTTTCCGTTTTGTTTTTTTTTTTTTTTTTTTTTGTGTCTTGTTTGTTTGTTTTAAGTCCCAAGGTATATCATCAATGGCGATTCTATCCACCGCCGGAGTATGCGACATTTGAGGTAAGATCTCTCCCAATCACTCTCTTACAAACATTATTGTCTCCATTGCATCTTGTTGACAATAAGTTTGGGGAGTGGTCGAGTGTGATGTGGTTGAGAGTCCTTTTTTATGTTTTGCGTTGTTTTGTTAAGTTTTTATATGTTGGGGCTTTTGTCGTGTCTTTTGTGTTTTTGTTGTGTCGATCGATCAACGAGTTGAAGTGAAATGTGTTAATCCATATAGCCATGATGATAGAAATTTTACATTAAATATGTGATAGTGCACATGATATGTTAGAAAATGACGCATGGATAACTTGAGATTGCTTAGCTTGTTGTTTTAACCATTTGCTAAAACCGTGAGACTTGAGCTTCACCGTATACACATCTTATTCTGCTTTTATTTGTGTGATATCGTGCATGTAATTATTTTCTAGAACTTGCCATTTTTTTACGTATCGAGGTTTGTGATATGTGTTTTGAATATGGAAAGGATAAAAGGCCGTCTTTGTTAAACCACATATTTACCCAAACACTAGCCCAATGATATATACCATTTGTCGCCTTCTTTGAGCCTTTATTAGACTTTATTCGATGGGAGGTGAGGATGGATATGGGAATCAAAAGGGGAGTAAATTTGTTTTGATATTCTAAGTAGGGATAAAGATGAGAGAGTACCTCTGTGGTAAAGAATGGACCCTATAAGCTCTATTACAAAGTCAAGAAAAGAAAAATTTGAAAAAAAATGTGAGCATAAAGGAAGTCAATCATTATAGTATATGGTACCTTGGGTTGCATAAATGTTTAAATAGCATGTTGGAAAGGAAAATGGACAAAGTCCATATGAGTTGATTGTATAGATGGAAGTGCTTAGAGTATACTTGAGTCACTTAGCCATATATCATCCTACCTTAACCAATGTGCCTACAATACAACCTATGAAAAGTCCTTTTTGATCCTAATTTGAATGCATTTGACGTGGTGAAGATATTAGAGAAATGGCAAGCCTATGGTGAGATTTTTGCATTGCATTGATTTTTGAGTGCATACACGTCCCTTATTTCTTTATGAGTTGAGTGTACTCTATATATTACGCACATGCCATTGTGAGGGTTGAATTAAATGAGATTTTGCTTTCAATAATTGTACATTGTCGATTTGACTAAGTCGTCGTGTGCACTAATGATTTTGAGCTTTGAGATATTTACGAGGCTTTATTGGTTAATCATCTTTCTTGACGCTTCGTTGATCTGTTTGTGTCTCTCTTTCTTTTGGTCTTGTTTTGTTTGAGGACAAACAATGATTTAAGTTTGGGGGTTGATAAGCGCATTTTACACGCTTATCGTTGATTTCTAAAGATGAATTTAGATCGATAATGTGCGTTTATGTCTTGGATCTCAATGCTTTTACATATTTTGGAAGATCTCGCTCTTGGGTTACATTTTGGTGTTTTGTAGGCTTATAAGTTGAAAACCGAAGCATGGAGCGAAGAACGAGCGAGCGAGGGCGAAATGAGGGCATAGCGACCGCCTTGCGACCACTAGCCAGATCGCTAGCCGTCAAGCACGAGCGCCGAAGCGCATCTGTCACAGAGACGAAGGCTCGCTGACCGGCTAGCGATCGCTAGGTCGGCCGCGAGGAACACAACCTGGCGAGGAAAGACCATGGCACGCGAGACTCCCGGTGGGCGTGAGACATGCCGCGATGATTTTATGTGCGACGCGACCACACCTAGCGACCGCGAGGTGTGGCCGTGAGACGAGTTAGTCTGTGGCGCCACAGAGAAACGAAGGATGGCAGAGAAGAAGTGTTCCTCGCGATCGAGCTCGCAATCATGAGCCCGCCGCGGCATGGCGGCCGACGTGAAATTGGGGTTTCAGACCTAATTCTATAAATAGGGCATTACCCCCTCGCGCCCCCAACCTTACCCAACACGAATTTAGTCGTTTTTCCTCAGTTTTTCTCTATTTTCCATTTATTTTCACATTAGTTTTGATTTAGATTAATTCTAGCAATAGTTTTCCATCGTTCTAGCTTTAGTTCTTCGCATTGTTTGGAATGGTTTCGTCCGAACGAATTAAGTTCTTTTCCCGTTTTCCGCCGAGGTTGGGATTTGAACCCAACGATTGTTCTTCAGACGTCACCCTACGGGTTTTATCTATTTAATTCGTATTTTTATGATTATTTCGTATTTTATTTCGTTTTTTATGTCTAGCTAAATTTATGTTCTAATCCTAGGGTTTGCATGATTCTATCCTATATGTTGTGTTTCCTGCTATTGTTATTTACCTTCTAGGCATTGATTTATGATTCTTGGTGCTTAATTATATGTGTTGATTTCGATCATTCTTGATGCATATCATAGTTGCCGATTAATTACGTATGATTTTAATTGTCAATCGATCTTGAATGCATGATCTGGATAAGCCTTGAGTCGTAGGCGAGATAGGAACATTCGTAGAAGCATATTCTTTGTGATCCTTTTGGAGTTGCTTATTTTCCTCTAGAGCGTATGATAATAGGGAAAATTAATAATCAATCATCAATTAAATGAATGAAGTTGTTGGCTACATATGTGATCTTTCATCTTATGCGGATTAAAGCGATTAATAATAAGCGGGATAAACATCGTAGTGGATAGGATTAGTGCATCCCAAGGTTAGTCTTTCTTCATAGTTATCCTTTGAGTTTTTATTGCTTTAGTTTATTTTCTTGTTGTCACGTTTGCTTTGGATTTAATTATCGAAAGCCGTAAACCTATCTGAAACCAAATCATTCTTGGATAATGATGAAGTTTCGTTGAATTAACACGTGTTTTCGGATTGCAATCCTCGTGGATACTTGCGCGTTTTTCGTGTGAGAAAAGTGAGCGATCGAAGGGATCTCACATTTCTAGTAAATGATGAGGAGCTGAAAATCTCAATATATGATGCCATCAAGCAACACGATAGTCCAGAGCATGAAGAGTGTCCTTCAATCACAACTGTTGCAGCTAGCCAAATCTCGAGCTTGGATGTCAACCGACCAGTTGACAAGGGTGCTACAAGGAAAAGATGGACTCGACATGGAACTCCGAGTGATTTGTTCAAGTTTGGGGGAAGGCATCATTGTTCAGTTTTTTCGAGATTACAGAACACTCAATTTTTATTCTTTTCTTCCTTCAGCATTTAATTGTTTCCAGATTAGATTTATTAGTTTAGCTTTTGATTCCAATTTCCTTTTCAATTCCAGTTGTAGTTTATTTTATTGGAGCATTCAGATTTTCTTCACGGATTCAAGTGCTACATTGTTCTTCGTGGATTCCTACGATTTTATTTATTTAATTCAGTTTATGTTATTTTCATTTATTTATTGCTTTAATAATTTAATTATGTGTAGCTAAATTCCGTAATGATCTTATGGTTTGTATGTCTGACTAGATTTATATAATTTATCTGTTGATACTGTTTTGTCGTCCCATTCATGATTTATGATTCTTGGCTTAAATTCTCATGTGTTGGTATCTGGCCAATATTGATGCATGCTAGTTATGTGATTGATGTCCTGGCGGAATTAATTGCATAATCGATATCTTGAATTCATAATACAATTTTTGCCTTGAGACCTGACGGAGATATGTGAACTGTAGGAGGATAATCTTTGTGTGCTTTTGGTAATTAGCTTACTTCTCTTGAGACCCGACGGGGATAGAGTTTAGGCTAACCTACTACTATAGGCTATCCTGGCGGAAACTATAGTTACATTAGTGATCCTTCATAAGAATGCGGATAAAATTGGTAAACAGTTAATAGGTTAATCGTGTGAATCAAGTTAGGTTAAGTACATCCCTAGAATTCGATCTTCTATATCTGGTTTTATTCCTATCTTTATTTTCGAGTCTAGTATTATTATTTTCTTCTCTCTTGATAAATTGTTGCCTGAATAATAATCAAGATTCTGTGTTGATTAATTGTTGTGTTCTCGAGTCGCAGTCCATGTGGATACGATATATATACTTGCTGTTTTACTATCAATTTATTTTGGTAGAAATATAGCGATCAAATACCATTTTCGGAGGACGAACTATACCCTCTAAGGAGGAGATCTAAACGCGCGTGATGGGACCACCCCTAGCGATACTTCTTGCCAAATAAGGAACCCATACCTTCGTTTATTTCGAGGATGAATACCTTCGTTTAATACGAGGATGAATACCTTCGTTTATTTCGAGGATGAACTACCTTCGTATATTTCGAGGATGAACTACCTTCGTTTAATACGAGGACGAACTACCTTCGTTTATTTCGAGGATGAATACCTTCGTTTAATACGAGGACGAACTACATTCATTTATTTAGGATGAACTACCTTCGTTTAATACTGAGGATGAACTACCTTCGTTTATTTAGGATGAATACCTTCGTTTAATCGAGGATGAATACCTTCGTTTATTTAGGATGAACTACCTTCATTTAATCTGAGGGCGAGCTACCTTCGTTTATTACGAGGACGATTTACCTTCGTTTGATTACGAGGATGGAATATATCTGCGTTTGCTTAAAAAGGAAAATCAACACTAAAGCGTAAAAATTTGTTCTTATTTAGAGTATACAACGCGTACATTACGAGGACGAGCGAGGCCCGGAGGTGGGAAAAGCTAAGCCAATCCCTAGAGAAGTCGGGGTTCAACAACTCATCTATGCTAACCCTATCCCTACCTCTGCCTCATCCTCGATTGACGCCGGGAGTTCGGCGAGCTCGACCTCTTTGTCTCGCCGAACGACCTCGGCCGCTCGATGAAACACGACCTCGGGCTGCGCGATGGGCGATGTCTATCTTTCATAAAAAACTCGAGAGAAGTGTCGACATTCCAAGTCTTGGAGAGAAGAAGAAGCCTCGGCGGGAGGAAGAGCATGACGGAAGAAAAATCCTCGGTCGTCGAGCAAGCACCCACTCGAGGAAAGGATGACGATCTGACGATCTTGTAGAGGCTACCTACTTTCTTCGGTCGGCATCTGCTCACGAAATTGCCAGAGTCCCGACGTACTCTTCCTATACCTCCAACAAAGGGGTCATGAGCTCAAACTTTAGCTTCGGCCTCGGAGATAGTCATTCCACCACCTCGGCGGATAACCGCTTCGTATTCAGCATGCTCATCGGCGACCGATTTGGCCTTATCCTCTACGATCTCGACCTTCTCCTCCAACTCCAAAAATCGAGCCTGAAGTTCGTCAAACTTCTCTTGAGAAGCCCTGAATTGGACGTCGGCCTCCTCCCGCACATGGCCAAGCTTGCCCTCTAAGTGAAGGACTTCGACCTCTTTAGACTTGAGAGCCCGAGTCAACATTTTGATTTGATCCAACCAAGGCGACACATCAAAAAGTTCAGGAGAAGACTGGAGACAAAACAAAAGACAAGATTTCTTCCATAAAAATTGGGGAATTTTATTAAAGCCTTTTAAGGCAGGACTTTGTCGAAGTAAATTTACATTTACAAAAAGAAAAAAAAAAAAAGGGAGGATCAACTGACCCCTCCGCCAGCTCCTTGCTCAGGCTCGACAGCCTCGGCCTCCTCCCGAGCTCCAGAAGCCTCGGCCTCTTTGCCAGCTCCAGCCTGCGCCACCTCTGTCTCTTCCGCGACCTCGGCAGCCACTGCCGTCCTCGGCCCCTTGGACAGATCGGCCATTATGATCTCGATCAGAGGGTCCCGGTCCACCGAGCACGAGCAATTGACTCACGATCGGCAAGGTCGGAGGGGCGCCTGAGTTCGCCAAGACGGGCAAGCTCTTCAAGCCGCTAGCAAGGACCTCGGCATAAGCTCGCAGTAGGGCCTCATTCTCCATCACCTCGTACCGTGCTTGGATTTATCCAAATGCGGGTAGTCCTCGACAATTTCATCGAGAGTGGCCGCTACCATGCGGGTGTTCAGGACCTCGGCCAAATCGCCAGCCAACCCAGAGAAACTCCTCGACAAGAACAACCTCTCCGCAAAGGCGCGGAGAAGCTCTCCTTGCGGTGCCACCACCTCGGCCTCCCGACGTCGAGCGGCCTCAACCTCGACCTTTAACAGGCCGACTTCAGCCTCCGCAGCCTCGGCCCTCGCCACCGCCGCCTCGGCCGCTTTCTCCACCTTCACTGCCTCAGCAGCCGCCACAGCCATGGCCTTCTTCTTGGCCGCATGCCGAGCCTTCGCTTCAGCCTCGGATATTTCTAGTACAAGGAGGGCCTTCTCCTCCTCCAACTCCTGGGAATACCGGGCCACCTGGTCGAACCGAGCGACGGCGTCACCCAGATGTTCCGCCGCCCTTAAAAGCTCGGTCTTCACGACCTCGGTCCCCTGTGCAGATGTCACCGTGTCGACAAACTACATCAAGACAACTAGGTGGCATATAACAAATGCATTACCTCGGGGAAGGATCGGCGTGCGGCACGAGCAAGCGATCTCGCGGTCATCATCGTCGGCGGGAGGAGATGCCACGCTTTTCCTTGACGAGGCATGGCTTAGGCGGGGGCGGCGAGCTTACTACAGGTTCGGCTCTCCGAAGCGGCGGTCTTGGGACTTGACCTTCTCCAAGAGGCCTCGGCCACGCCGTCGGTGCAGTGGAGGCTCGTGACGAGGCTCGACCTCTTCCTTTTCTTCCCTTTAAGGAAGTCCACCAGAGAAAACAATAAATTCCAAGTTAGCACAAAGGAGAAACAAAAAATAATTCATCGAGATGAAGTGAAAGAAGAGGGCCTCGCCCTTCACCGCATTAGAAGGATCATAAGGGCTCACCCGAAGCGTGAGCTCGGCCTCGGTAAACTCTTCGTCAATTGGGCGACCCTTTGTAATGCCTCCCGAGGTCACCAAAGCTATCATCAATTGCTACATCCGCCACCATCGGTATTCGGATGAAATGAAGGAGTCCTCGAATCGGCAAAGAAGAACTTCTTTTGCCGGTTCGAGATTTTGACTTCGTTTTACTTTGAAGCCACGACGGGGTGATCGTAATACCACCCCAAGCTAGATTTAAGTTTGAAAAACCTAAGGATCAACCACAGGGTAAAGGATGATTATGCGATAGCCATAGATGCGAGGCCGTCAACCGCCGAAATGAGTTTGGCGTTATTTGGGTTAGAGGTATGTCGAACATTCGTTGAAGTTCGGCATAGACGGAAGGAAAAGGAAGACGGGGCCCGCCCTTAAGGCTGTCTTCGTAAACCGTAACAAATCCCTCCGGAGGGGCGCAAGCCCTATCCTCCGGACAGGGGACGACCAACCCGACAGAGGGTGGGACAGAAAACCTAGCAGCAAGATCCATTAATTCAGAGGATCCTACACACGAAGGAAATGTACTAACATTACCAAAATCCCTCAATGGCGGGAAAATGAACTACGAGACATAGTGATGGGAGAATCAATCAGTATAGACTTCTAAAGCCACCGGGCACCCGTGGCGATCTGACACAACGCGCCATCATGGCGTGAGATTCCTCGAGAGGAAGAAGATAAAGCCATTAAAAATAACTACTCGGTTTTGGGTGCGAATCGAGGAAGATGGCACGAATCTTTGAGAGCGACAATGGCGACAGTTGAACTCTTTCTCTCGAAGTCGAGAGTTTGAGGAATTTGAAAAGTATAAGCGGATAAAGTGATATGAGAAAAGGCGTATCATGGAAGTTATTCCCAATATGCACTTTATCGGGAACCCAACCCATTATGCGCATTAAATGCGCATTAAATGCGATAGCGAGATCTCGTGTTGAACATCGACAGGACATCCCGTGTTCGACCTCGTCACAACGCTACTCATTCAACCACAACGTCGTATATCCGCCCTCGGCAAGGTGAAGCCAAGCAACATGTGACTTCGGCATAACACCTCGGTAAGGTGAAGCTAAGCGACATACGACTTCGGCATAACACCTCGGCAAGGTGAAGCCAAGCAACATGCGACTTCAGCCAAGCGACATGCGACTTCGGCATAACACCTCGACAAAGCGAAGCCAAGCGACATGCAACTTCGGGATCACAAACCTCAGCGAGATGATGTCAAAGCACTACCCCTCATCAATTACGACCTCACTTCTACGTCTTTTTGGGGGGGATGTGATAGGATACGGCCCAACTACTAGGCCCAAGCATCAGGTCCAATAAAAGTGGGTCCCGACATTAAGCTCGCCTATGTGAGTTCGGCCCAAGAGGACTCCTAAACCAACTACAACTCAAATCTCGCAAGTGGAGACTTAGAAGATTCGGATATCTAAAGGGATCCTGGGTGCATATCTAAAAGAATCCTTATAAAAGAAGACTTTGTATTAGAGTCGAATTGAGGATCATTGTGTATAAATAGAGGCTAGATTAGACGGAAAATGATCATCTACACTCTTTGTAATCGCTTCTTACGCACTCAATACACACATACTCTCTTGCTCCGTGGACGTAGATCTAATTCAAAGATCGAACCACGTAAATCCCTCGTGTTCATTGCACATTTATTTCCCTAACGAAATTAAGATCGATCATTCATTTTAGATAAATCAATTAAAGTCGTGACATTGGACATGCTCTCTGTTTTTTCTACAAATTCTTGATTTTTAAAGCTAGCTCTCCACACCTGTATATCCCCTTGGAATCCCCCCAAAAAGTTGATTCCAAATAGATATCCATATTCTATGATGAGTTAAGTAATTAATTTAAGAGTACATGATAATTAATAGAACTCTTATCAGGATAAGTACATAAGGATTTTATATATGCTGGCCAAGAGTTTTTATCTATACAACTTATTTATTGATATTTAGCTTTTATAATAAAATAAATATTAAATCATACTGTTCTAGCTAATTAGTTTCTACCACTAATTTATTCAATCACAAACTTGTAACTTGCCTACTATCAAGGCTCCTCAACTCGTCCAAACTTCTGTCATATTTGCTAATGCAATCTTTATCAGTCCCTCTTTAATGTTCTCCAAAGTCGGTGGAAACCATTTTTCAACAAAACTATGTTTTATTGAGTATGGATTGGTTCATTCTTACTGATATAAATGAAAACATTATCACACTATAAATAGAACATTTGGGAATGATCATTTAGTGAACAAATAGGCCTCAAGCAAACTATGCAGAAATATTACCACATTCCATGGCTTGCATTTTCCGAGATATATATAAAAATAGTTGCATAAGGGAGAAGATAGCTTTCAACGTAGCAAACAATAGCAAAACATTTCACCAGTAATCACTGCAAGAACAAGCCCCTTCCTTGAAATGGTGGAAGCGATTTGCATCACGAACAACAAGCACCCTTTCTGTGATCAAAGACACAAATTTGATGAAAGTGTGACAGTCACCACAAACTCTAAGATTTTTCGTAATCCTAATGGGAGTTCCCTCTGGTGTGGAAATTAGTCCGTACGCAATAGCCAACTTCTCACTGTGTGTGTGCAAAATATCGAACTTCAGCTCCTCATCAATGTCATGTAGCACAAAATTCGTATTGGGGACATAGCCTGCGAACTCGATTTTCTCACTCAAACACTTTAGTTCCTCGTATATCTCTCTTGACAAGGCATGTGTATGGTCTCCAACGCCAAACTTATGAATCTTGTCATCCACTTCAATCCAAGTCCAACCCGGGATTTTCTTTATTCGTTGATGAGTCATCAGTTCCCTAACCTTGGCCACTTCGTTCCATCGACCAGCTTTGGCATAGATATTCGAAAGTAGTATATAATGCCCTGCATTCTGAGGTTGTAATTCGAGGAGGGACTTTGCAGCCGTCTCCGCGAGCTCTACATCACTATGGATCCTACAAGCGCCAATCAGCGCGGCCCAGAGCCCCACATCTTTTTCAATATTCATATCATCAATTAATTTCAAGGCGCGTTCAAGTTTTCCAGACCGTCCAAATAGATCAACAACACAAGTGAAATGCTTCATATCTGGCCTCACCCCGTACCTCTCCTGCATTAGCGAGAAAATTTGAAGACCCTCGTCAACCAAACCCGAGTGACTACAAGCGTGTAAGAGGGAGACAAATGTGATGTTATTAGGCAATACTCCACTTCCCAACATCATGCCAAACAAATCAAGAGCTTCCAGACCTTCCCCGTGGTACCCGTAAGCTGCAATCATCGTGCTCCATGACACAACGTTTCTCTCCTTCATCCCGTCAAATTTCTCCCTCGCCAACTCCAAGCTCCCACACTTTCGCGTACATATCAATCAAAGCAGTTCCAACAATCAAATCCAAAGAAAACCCCATAATCTTCACGTAATCATCCACAATCCTCGCCTTGTGCATCGACCCTAACTTTGCAGAAGCATTCACAACATTCACCATTGCAATCTTGTCCGGCAAAATTCCTCCCTCTCTCATCAAATCAAACAACCCCAACCCCTCTTCTGGATTCCCACATTCAGTATACGCCCCGATCATCACAGTCCAGCTTACAAGGTCTCTTACCGGCATTTCATCGAACACCTTCCCCGCATCCCCAATTGCCTTGCATTTTGCGTACATATCCACGAGCGCTGCAGCCACAAATGTATAAGAAGAAAACCCACACGTGTAAACTAAACTGTGCAACAATCTACCCATTTGCAAGTCCATCAACTTCCTACAGATCTTTATAACCACAGGCAAAGTATAGTCATCGGGCCGATCACCGGACCTCATGTAATCCCTAAGAACTCTGTAGCAACTCAAAAAGTCACCAGCTTTGGCAAACCCATTAATCATAACGCTCCAAAAATAAGAATTTTTCTCCGTAACCTCACAAAACAATGTGCACGCACTCTCTATATCTCTGTGCAATGTGTATGAGTGAAGGAGCTTATTAGCAGTGGAATGCTCTGAAATCAATCCGCTAACAATCAGCTCGCAGTGCAGTTTGCGCAATTGGGAGATATTCTTACACTTGGGAACTGAGGAAAGATTGGATTTTTTTGAAATTTCAGAAACTGGGGCATCTTGAATTTCTGAGTGAGCGGCAATTTCCAGCACTGATAGGAATCGGCGGCATCCATGATTTGGAGATGCAAGAAATTGGAGTGTGAATTTGAGCATTGTTTATGTTTTCGGGCATTGAAATCTCAGTTGTCGTAATCTAGCGGAATGAGAAATAAGTACTTCAGATTTCCAAATCAATTCACCGGCCACAACCGAATTAATGTGGAGACCCCAACTCGAGTGAATAGGAATTAATTGTAATTTTCTCTAAACAAAAAAAAGGATTGTAATTTATAATCTATAATTTTATTAAACAAAATAATAACAGTATATAGATGGTTTTTACAGCGAAGGAAAGTCAATCGTACTACAAGGTTATAACTTATATGAATCCATGTTATCCAACGTTTATCAAACTACAATAAAGCCTTAACAAAAAAAATCAAACTACAAGAAAAATGAATAATATATATTTCATCCGTCCCATTTAAAATGTCTTATTTTTCTTTTTGAATTTTTATTTATTTCTATTTTAGAAAACAATTAAGTTCTTTAATTATCTTTGATGGTAGGCCCAACTACTCTAAACACATATTAATTACTTTGACTTTTATCTTGGAACACAAACCTTTTTCCTTTTCTCTGTGAACGGTCGTATCATCTCTCTTTCTTGCTCAATCCATCGAACCATTTCTCTTCCTCCTTCAATCAACCAAATCTTTTCTATCTCTCTCTCAAAGATGGAATTATACCTAACTAAGCCATCTCTCACTCTCTCAAAGATTGTATCATATCCAGCCAAGCCCTCTTTCTCTCTCTCGAAGTTACATGTTCGAAGAACACTAAAATCAAACTCGGAGATGTCGCCGTCAACAGTGAAAAAGAGTCGATCTCTGCAAAAATACCGGTTGACGAAACACTATCTCCGTGGTCGGAACTCGGTTGGCCATTTTTGAGTCGCCCACCCCTCCATTAAGTATTTTCGAAACAGAGGACGTGTAGATGGAGGAAATGGAACTTGAATATGAATGGTGTCCAGAGATGCAAGAAACAAGGCAAATCATGCTTCGAATTTTGGTTTCTACTTTGTTTAAATAGGTAATTTCTACTTCTTTATTTTAGTTTTAATTTTAAATCTTAATTGTGGTTGATTTTGTAAAATTATGGTGATTGACTGTGGTAATTTTGTGAATCGGTGGTTGATGATCTTGTGAGCCTTGATTAATTGTGGTGTGTGGCTGATTAATTGTGATAATTTTGTTAATAGTTGGTTGACGATCTTGTGAGTCTTGATTAATTGTGGTTGGTTTTGTGATTGATTTGTGGCTGATTAATTGTGATTGACGAATGTGTATTCATAGTGACTGATTTAGTGATTGTTGTGAAACCTTATAATTTGAATGATATTGTGTTGATGATTTGTAGATCTCGAAAACTTCAAACCATATATGGTGGTTGTCATTCTTCAAAAGTTTACAGTTTAATTAGTATTCAAACCATGGTCTTTTATTAGACTTTCAATACCATGGTCTTCAAAAAGTTTACAATTTACAAATAACGGATTCTTCAAAATATTTACAATGCAATACCTAGGTCTTTCATTATATCTTCATGGTGACTGCTGCCTGTTCAAAAAAAAAAACATTGGCATGGTGGTTGTCAATCTTCAAAAACTTGCATTGGTGGCTATCATTCTTCTAAAATCAGTCTCTTTAATATGCATATTCAAAAAAATCACCAAGCTTCCATTCTTTACATCATTAGATCTCCATGGTGGCTGTCATTCTTAAAAAAAAAAAATTTAGGAAACCATGGTGACTCTCATTCTTATCATGGTGGTTGCCTCTTCAAAAAAATTTACCATAGTGTCTGCTATTCTTCAAAAATTAGTTCCTTTAACACCCATCTTCAAAAAAACTACCATGGTTGTCATCTTTCAAATAATGTTGTCATTCTTCAATTCTTGCAACACCTAGGTCTTTCATTAGATCTCCAATGCCTTCCAAACTCCTTGCTTCGATCAATAGGTTATGCATTCCCGTACTAGAATCTCTAAAACTTCCAAGTCCACCGGAAGCCTTTCTTCTCTAATCAGTGTTCCTTTTTCATATGTGGGATCTTGTAACAATTCTGGCCCCTAACATTCATAATCTCTATCATAGAAACTTGCAAGCTTACGAACACATTATTCAATATTGTTGGTGATAACTGTTCAAATGATAAATCCACTGCATTCACCAATTGATCTACTGTGTAGGCTACCGACTCAATTTGTATTGATTGAATTGCTCTAAACCAACCTAAATCATTCACATTAGTGTATGGAGAATCTGGTGGTTTATGTACCAATATTATGTTAAAACCATCTGAGCATGTTGCTATCCTAAATTCAGGATCATTATCTTTGATATGTGTGTAAGGAAATCTGATTTTAACCCTCTCCCGAGGATCTATCTTGGATGTTTAATTCACCATACATTGATTATATGCCTAGCATGCACCTATATAATTAATTGCAACACGTAAGAGTTTTCTCGTGTTTACCTGCGAATCTGTCGGGGATGAATAGATCAAGACTCGTGCTTTGATCTTCCGAATCGTATCCGGTTGCCTAATCTCCAATGTCGAGTGAGGACAGTCTATGGAGAATGCTATAGAAAATCACCCTCTTTCTTCTCACAAGATTTTCAAAATCTCTCAATATGGAAATAGAATTCTCGAAAATATGGAATGAGGATTAGCCTCGATTTTCTCTCACCTTATATTTATAATGCACTCCCAAATCCTATCTAGATAGGATCTATGAATATCTAATAAATATAATAATATCCTTTAGGATAGAGAGGATCAAATCGAGTCCCGTATGACTAGGAGAGAGAGGGGCGATTTTCACCTTAGCCACGCCCTGGATGGGCCAAAGACAGGATCAAATGCAAGGAATAAAGATGAGCCTCAAATAAATTAATTATCTTATGTTCAAATTGTAACATAAATTAATTCATAAACATTTATTCATGCCACTAGAGAATAAATGCCGACTTACCCTTTATTTTCAAGTTGAGTCGGGCTCAGACTTAGACTTTACGAATCCCGTATTTAAGATATCAGACGTCCATTAATTATTTACAATGCTCGATCGCTTAAAATAATTAATATCTTTAATTCCTTAAGTAGTACCACTCAACCTTATTATTGTACTTGAGATAACTCAACCGCGGGGTTTAGTACAATAAATATTTTGAGCTCCTTAAGGGTACGTCATCATCCTAAACGGATACGGTGACTGACACGATAACTAGTATGACATACAAGCACCGCCACCACCAAGATGCAGAGAGTCTTGTTAAATCATGTAACCTCACCCATAACAAGTCAAAGTGATGGTCAAGAACTCATACTCACCTAATATCTTATCGAGGTTTAGATCATCGTGAAGTCACCGAGATCTGTGTTCTTCACGAAGGTCAAATAGAAGAACTCATCTCACCGTGATCCATCAATACGCCGAGACGCACCGATATAGACAAGCAACCAAGTCAATTCACTTCTTATCTATACCGCAGCCTATACCGACAAATCGTCCTTAAGTTGTCTCACCAGTGATACTTTTATATCTCATTAAACGACCAATCATACGCACTTATGTGATCTTCTCGCACCTTCGTATGATCTAACTTATATATGAGATAAGGGACATAGATATATGCAATCAAGTAATCAATTCGGATAGGAGATTGTAATAGTGGTAACAGAAACATCAGATACAAGCTCAACCAAAACGCCAAGATACAAATCCAACAATCTCCCACTTATACTAAAGCAAACTTTAGTATACAATGTGTCTCTACTAGCTATTACAAACAAACCATCACTTTGCTTCTCCCACTTATACAAAAGTTTCATTTCTAAGTGGGTGCCATCTTGCAATCCAAGTCCTCGAATGTGAACTTCAGAGATTTTTGCGGCGTGCTCTTCGTGAATGGATACGCTAGGTTATTCGTCATATCAATCTTTTCGATCAAGACGTCCCTCGCTCTAACGATTTCTCGATGACATGGTACTTTCTCTCTATGTGTTTGGTCGCTTGTGGCTCGTGGTTCCTTCGAAGTTTGCATCGCACCGAGTTATCACAAGAAACTATGATACTCTTGGGCAAACCAGTACCACACCTAGATCCATGAGGTAGTTCTCGAACCATACTGACTCCTTAGATGCCTCCGGCGACTACATATTCGGCTTCCATGGTAGAGTCCGCAATGCATCATCGCTTGCACTCCAGATACGGCTCTACCTCTTAAGGTAAACACATACCGAGGTGACTTTTCTCATCACGGTCGACTTGAAAATCCAGTCTGAATAACCCAAAGGCATTAGACTATCCGCATGGTAAACTAGCCTATAATCTCGAGTCTTTTCGTGTACTGAGTATATGATTTCTCGCAGATCCAATGAGCTTGTCGAGGTTAGATCGATATCTAGCTACTATGCCTACCGCACAGCGTATATCGGTCTCGTACATAAGATTGCAGTACATGAGACTTCCTACGACTCAAGCGTAAGGAACTTGTCTCATTTTCTATCTCCTTGCGGTCATAGGTGACCGCCCTTAGATAAAGGAACGCCATGTCCGAAAGGTAGCAATCCTTTCTTGGCGGTCTCGCATACTAAACGAGTAATTACAAGATCAATGTAAGACGCCCGAGATAAGCTCAATATTTTCCTCTTGCGATCTCGGTAAACCTTGATCCCAAGAATGTACGCGATCTCCTAAGTTTTCATTTGAACCGATCGATAACCAACTCTTTACGCCCGATAACAACTTCACATTGTTGCCAAGTAGAAGAATGTCATCTACGAAGTGCAAGAAATACCACATCACCGCTGACATCTAAACGATACACACAACTTTCGCTAGGCAACCGGGTAAACCCATAGGACTTTACCACCTCTTCAAAGCGTAAGTTCGAGTGATCGTGAAGTTTGCTTAAGTCCATAAATGGACTTCTTAAGCTTCTAAACTAGATGCTCTTCACCTTCACCACATAACCTTCGGTTGTTGACATAGATGTCTCTATCTTTTCAAGGTAACCGCTTAGAAAAGCGGTTTTCACATCCATTTGCCAAACCTTAAGGTTTATGGGTCACTATGGCGGTAAGAATTCGATGGACTTGAGCATTGCTACAGTGAAAAGGTCTCATCGAAATCGATGCCCTCAATCTAAGTGTACCCTTTCGCCACAAGTTCGGCTTTAAAAGTCAAACCTCCATCCGAATCTCTTCCTCTCTTGTATACCCACTTGCTACCTACGGCTTTTTTGCCATCCGGTAGAGGTGTCTTTTGTATACCGGTTTGATCTTCCGAACTATATCCCGTTGCCTAATCTCCAATGTCGAGTGAGGACACCATGGAGAATGCTATAGAAAATCACCCTCTTTCTTCTCACAAGATTTTCGAAAATCTCTATATGGAAATAGAATTCTCAAAATATGGAATGAGGATTAGCCTTGATTTTCTCTCTCACCTTATATTTATAATGCACTCCCAAATCCTATCTAGATAGGATCTATGCATATCTAATAAATATAATAATATCCTTTAGGATAGAGAGGATCAAATCGTAGTCTCAAGAGGACTAGGAGAGAGAGGGCGATTTTCACCTTAGCCACAGTGCCTGGACGGGCCACCAGGATCAAATGCAAGGAATAAAGATGGGCCTCAAATAAATTAATTATCTTATGTTCAATTTGAACATAAATTAATTCATAAACATTTATTCATGCCACTAGAGAATAAATGTCGACTTACCCTTTATTTCGAAGTTGAGTCGGGCTTGCACTTAGACTTTACGTAATCCCGATTTAAGATATCGACGTCCATTAATTATTTACGCTGCTCGATCGCTTAAAATAATTAATATCTTTAATTCCTTAAGTAGTACCATTCAACCTTATTATTGTACTTGAGATAACTCAACCCACGGGTTTAGTACAATAAACCTTTTGAGCTCCTTAAGGACGCCATAATCCTAAACGGATAGGGTGACTGACATGATAAATAGCATGACATACAAGATCGCCACCACCCAAGATGCAGAGAGTCTGGTTAAATCATGTAACCTCACCCATAACAAGTCAAAGTGATGGTCAAGAACTCATACTCACCTAATACCTTATCGAGGTTTAGATCATCGTAAGTCACCGAGATCTGTGTTCTTCACGAAGGTCGATAGAAGAACTCATCTCATCGTGATCCATCAATACGCCGTAGACGCATCAAGATAGACAAGCAACCAAGTCAAGTCACTTTATCTATACATGACTTTATACCGACAACTCGTCCTCAAGTTGTCTCACCAGTGATACTTTTTATATCTCATTAAGCTTGACCAATCATACGCACTTCGTGATTTTCACACACCGTATGATCTAACTTATATATGAGATAAGGGGACATAGATATATACAATCAAGTAATCAATTCGGATAGAGATTGTAATAGTGGTAACAGAAATATTGTATACAAGCTCAACCAAAACTGCTTTCAGTATACAAATCCAACAATGTGGTCTTGCATTGTCTTGTTATATAAAGATATTTTTACTTGCACATGTTGGCCATTTAGCCTTGATGGCTGGTATAATCTGGAAAAATGAAATGAAATGTAATGAAATATATTTGTATATTAACTAAACTAATGAAAAATGCTTACATTAATTGAATTTTCATAGCTACTTTATGTTTGAATCTAATTGCATTTCATGTAATAGATTCTTACAATGTATACATAAATGATTACTTTTTCAAACCTGATTTATCAAGCAGTTTTTGATCACCTCTTCAGTAATCGATTCTATTGGTTTTGTTTCAATCCAGCTGCTCTATTTTTGCTTTTTCTTTGTGTCGGAACCTGTTGTATGAATGAAAAAATGTCTATCTTGCCATCAAATATTAAGCTCCCATCAACGACAAACATAGGTTGACACACAATACACATAAACATGACCATGGCTATGAATTTCTTGCTCTTACATGTTCTGTGAGGATCTGATTCTCCCGGGATCAAATAAAATTTATGTGTTGCTTTAGTTATGTAAAATCATTTTTCATCAATGTGAATTGTGTTATGTATGCTCCTAAATTTGATAAACTTGAGAATTCTGTTTTCTAGTGCTTCAAGAGAAAACTTTAACCTTAACAACTTGTTAGGAGAAGTTAAGTCGCTTTATAGACTAGTGTGAGCTTTAATCAACCCTTTAACACCCATCTTTCCACAAAGGTTTTACTACAATTGATGTTCATTGCTAATTTTCTTATAGTGCCTCTTTTGAAAAGATCTAAACTTGCTATTGATTCCAAATCAATATGAATTCTCTTTTTTCTATCCATATTTATCTTACCATTTGTTAAGTGTATGACTTGACCTTCATCTTGTTGTTTCTTTGTCAGAGCCCGTAGTCGACTCACTGTCTTTCTCGTCACTAAAAGTTGAGCTGCAACTTCATCAATTTCCCTCAAAGGTTTCCTCTTTCTTTGTTTTGAAGAAAAATTGGACACTTTGATTTCGTTGAAGTTATTAGATTTTTCAAGCCATCAAGATGGTGAACTTGTGTATAGCTAATTTTGTAAGCTTACTTATTATTGAACATTTAAGCTTATTTAGGGGGAAACCATCTTTGTCATTTTGATGTACATGTAAGTGTTCGAAGTTTGAATTTGAATTAAGCAGTACTTTTTTATTTTGATTTGTTTGGCGCTAATTACTTATTAATTTGGAGGGAGATACTTTTAGCAAGCACATGGACTGTCTGACTTCTTTTCAATTTAGTGAGATTCACGTGTGATGTACACAATGCAGAGGAGTCATTAACTTCTGATCTATTTTTCCTAAATAATCATGTAATACCCCATACTTTTTGGAGAATTTTCTTTAAATTATCTTTAGTCGTTTCGCACTCGGAATTTTTTTTTTATTTCTAATCATATCTAGATTATAAAAGTATTAACTTAATAACCAACTTAATATCAAAGTATTTAGATTCCTTTTTTTCTCGAATTAGTACAAGGACCTCAATTCACCCATGAGTCTTTTGCTTCAAATGAGTCCTCAAAACAGAGGATATTTATTCCATTAAGATTTGTTTAATCAATTGACTGTTATACATTCTCGCCACGATACCCCGAGCCTCAATTCCAACCTTTATAACCTTCTTTTCATTTTCCCTTTACCATGTTCGATCTCTCCTCTCGATAAAGAACTAAACCATCACTTTCAATTTTTCTTTCCATTTTTTCACTAACCCCTTGTTCGCTTGTTTTGCGAAGGATAAAGTTGTCTCACCTCCTCTTGAAAAGAAAACAACAACTATTCCATTTTCGAAAAGGTCTATCCTCTATCTCAATCAAACAACCCATCAAGTTATGAACTCTACATACATACACATACATAAGGAAATATGAAAACAGAGGAATAAGATCTTTAGAACATAATATTTTACTCTTGTGCTTCATACCTTTACCTATTACAAACAAACTATTAAACACAACAACAAACATACATCTTTAGTTTTTTTTCAGCAATAAGATCACTGACGAAATTAATACAACATGAAATGCAAGAAATGAACATTTTAAGAAGAAGAAGACTAATAGCTAACGTAAAATTAAATAAAAGATAGAGAATGGGGGCAAGAAAGAGGCGAGAGGAGAAAAAAAGAGGGGTGTGTGTGTGTATATGTTTTCCAATGTGTGTGTGCATGTTTTCCAGTGTGTGTATGTTTTCCAGTGTGTGTGCCTGAGTTTGGAGAAAAAGAGAGGGATGAGGACAAGTGGCGTTTCCCGGCGAGACGGTGGTGGTGGAAGGCGGCGCAGGAGATGAGAGGATGCAAAGGCGGTGGCGAGGAGGGGAGGGGAGGCGGCGGCGGTGGCGAGGAAAGGAGGCGGTGGTGGTAGGAGGAGAGGCGGCGGTGGCGGTGGAAGGCGGTGAGGCGCATGAGAGGAGGTCGGCGGCGCAGAGAGAGGAAGGTCGTTCGGCGAGAGAGATAGAGGTCGGTGGCGACGGGTGACAAGTGAAGAGGAGGAGGAGCGAGATGTAAGGATGAAGGAGAAGGGGATAGGCGGTGGTGGTGGCGAGAGAGGAGGTGGCGGCAGCAGTGGTGGTGGCGAGAGGGGGTAGGCGGCGGAGGCGAGAGAAGGAGAAGGCAACGCGGTGGAACCAGGGGGGAACAAAAGCGAAGGAAAATTTGAGATTTGGGTTCTGGGGAAGAGAACCGAGAGCTTTTGAAGGAGAGAGAGAGTCTTTTTTTTAATTTATTTCCTTTCTTTTTCTTTCCTTTTCTTTTCTTTTTCTTTTTGTTTTGTATTAATATTATTTGAATAACTAATGGTTTGGGGCCTAAATATAATTGTTGGGCTTATCTTTGCAAATGTTTACCTAAGATATGGTTGAACTTAAATGGACTTTCATTTGGGCCCAAATCAAACTTATGATTAAAGGTGGTCTAATAATTGAATCTTAATTTTGTTTAAACTTATCATAATATTTAAATTGTGATAAGTAGATGTTTAGAATTGGAAGAAATTTTATTAAGTGATGCTTAGTTTATAAAATTTTACTTAATAATATAATTAATTAATTATGCTAGTATATATATATATATCAACTACTAATAATTTTGTAATTGATAATTTGATTTTCCAAAATCAAATTTTAGTTTAGAGGAAAAGTCGAACGAAGGTATCATTGGCACCCTTAGTTAAGTTTTGATCCCTATAACTTTTCACTAAAGCTTGGAAAATCCGGACTTGGGAATTTAGATATAGTAGTCTTACTTTATTTGTAGACTTAAGGCTAGTATTGCTAGACCTTTTAAGATTAGTTTATCTTGTAGGTTTCGTTGACCAAGGGGATTAACTTTGCTTTACCCAAGGCGAGTTTTAAACCGTTGATTCTTCAGGTTTGACTTTTTGAGGTGGGTTTACTTTACAAAAGTATTTTTAGTTATATGCTCTGATAGTTCTACAATGCGAATGTTTATCCAATACAAATGTTTTTGTTACTCTCTGCTCTGTTTAATGATGTTATATGACAATTGTGGCTCTTAGTCGGTCTAACACACTTACTAAGGTTAGTCTTGCGGGCTCGAATCGCGGTGGGTTGATCTCCACTTGCGAAACGGCCAAATGAATGGCTTCACCAATTGAATGGTTTCACTGAATGAATGGTTTCACCCAGGATCCGACGGTGGCTATGTTCCCGGGATCGAGATCCATTGAGGGCGCTGCCCCGGATCGAAAATGAATGTATAATGATAAGAGTAACAGCAGAGAGCGTGATACTGGCGCCATAAGAAAAAATAATTTTTTTTACATAACTGGGGAAGTGGCTTTTAGTTTTGAAACCTTCTTCGTTATGTGGGATATTGATAAACTGCTTTGATCTTGTGAAATATTTTAAAGTTGCATGCCCATCGAGTACATTAGTACTCACCCAAAAATACTTTCAAATGTTTTCAGGTTGACTGGATGGTGTTGACGGGGCGGAGCGAGGCTAGGGTTCCACTTCACAATCTTGACTTCTGCTTAATGACTAGCCATTATCTAGTTTTCTAATCCTTCAAATATAAGACTATATTATATTTCCTAATGTCTTTCTATGTTGAGTTTGAACTCAAATTTCCCTTTTTCTGTTTTATCTAATGTCCTTTGTGGTTATTATCAGAGTACGAAACTAAACTTTTGATCTTGGGGACTAGTTATATATTGTTATTTGAAATAACATTTCTTATCGATCCTTTCCTCGAAAATTTAGCTTCGTCAAATTTGAAAGAATCATTTTTCATTCCTCCTCCAGTATAAGCAAGGTTTCAAGTCATTTCCCTGTTATCTATTCATTTGAGTTTTGGGGTGTGACAGAATGGTATCAGAGCCCATGTTTTCTTTCGTGTCTCTGGTAATCCCTATTTTATCATCAAGTCCATAATAGTATTCCTAGACTTCTGAAATAGTTCAATAGCCCTCAGCTTACCGTCCCGCTGCCTGGTCAACAATGGTTCTTTTTTTAAGGGAATAATAATAATGGTTATTATGTGGGTCGCAAATTGTTTTCCATACGCGTGTTGAGAATTTCTAATCCTTTCGTAACTATTATGTGAGTCATTGAACTTCAATGATTAAATGATTGTTGTGTTTGGGGCGAACTGAAACCCATGACGACTCAAGTGGAATAAGAATAACGAGATGGATTCTTTGGTATTTCTTTGAACCAACAAAGTTTAGTATGTGTGAGACAATCTAGTGTCTCTACATTGAAGGTTTCAAGTGGAGAAATGAGTATCACATTGTCATACTAGGATATGATCACTTTGTCAATCAAAATGCTTTGATTAGAATAACCTAGAACGACTGATAAGAGAATAGATGTTTATGTAGAAAACTCTTGAACATAGGAACAATAATCTAATGTTTCAGATTTTGCTTAAGTTACATCGTTGTCATTAAGAATTTTCATCTCATGAACAACTTATTCTTTTAGATGGATCCACCTCGGACTTCACCATACTACACGCCGAATGTACCACCCACGGACTACTGGTTTCGGCGTTTATGGAAGGAGGAACGTCTGAGATGATTTTGGACATTCCGGATGGATCCCACTGAACTTCTCGGGGTTTTCTAGCCCGCTTGCCTATCTCGGCGGGAGGCTCGCCTTGCTGGACTCGATGATTACGATGCCGGGGTAAGGCTAGTGAAACTCCTCCCAGAAGATTAGAAACCATGGGTTGATGCACAACTGGACGACACATCGCAACCTGAGCTATTCACGAGTCGTCCTTCTGGGAACATTTTAGCATTTGCCTCCGTGATCTTCGAGAGATGGATGAATCATGGCTCAGGTACCCCTTTACTTGATGAAATTCCACCTGGTATCTTTTACACCGATCGCTTAGTACCAAACTTTCCCGCAGCATCACATACGATGATACCCACTCCACCTCCTCCAACCCTACCTCTCGGGAGGAGAACGACATGAGGGAGGCCCATCTGGGGTTTCCCTGGATGATGAGCAGAGACTTGCGACTCTGCGACCACATATCGAGGAGCCCCCACGATAGCCTTCAGACTACTAGTCTCACAATGGCTTACCCGTAGCCCCTCCACGAGTCAGGATACGTCGAGAACATTGCATCGACCTAGCGGAATATGGACAACCTTTTGCACTACCTCCAGCAGACCCAGCTGACCTAGAAGAACACTTTGGGTCTATTCTCCTTGCTGTCCCTCTACAGAGCCAAGACCCAAGTCACAGGTGAAGAAGAAGACCTGCAAGAAGACCCGTAAGAAGAACCAAATGAAGACCAAGACAAGACTGTCAATAGAGAGTATGTTTAGGGCACATGTTAGCCCTTGCTTTTCTATACTAGTGTATCGTAGATCGTCAGGAAAGGTGTTTAGTTTCTTAGTCTTGATGTATAGATCAGTTGGCAAGGATGATCCCTTTGTTGGGCCCTCCAAACCTTTTTATCGTGAAGTTGCACCTTTTGCTCACTGACTTCACTCGACACCCCGACCCTAGACGACTTTTGTAATCTTTGTACTAAATCGGTCCTCACAGAGGTAATTATATATATATATATATATATATATATATGTGTTATGATTTGTGTGTTGTGTGATTTTATCTTATGCAGATCATTTTTTTTATGCATATGTATGTAATTATTCACTGAAAAGCCTTGGACTAACTTCCATAAAAACTCAATTTAGAAAATGGAAAATGAAGGTGAGGAACGTGGTGTTGGAAGAGAACAAGGACGAGGACGTGGACGTGGACGTGGGAGAGGACCCTGACACTTTTTCTAACACGAAAACGCGTAAGTATAAAGGTAAGTCGAGTATCATATCCATAGGGATTGTAACACGAAAACACAGAAGATAATTCAACAACAATTCATCATTATCCAAGCAACAGATATAGCTTTGTAAAGGTTTTGGGACTTCAAATAATAAATTCAAAGTCAATAGCAAAAAGAACTAATAAAGCAATAAACATAATTAAACAAAAGCTCAAAGAAATAATAAGATAGAAAGACTAACCCTAGGGATGCATTAATCCTACCCACAACGTATGTTTATCCTACTTCCTATTAACCATTTTAATCCAGACAAGATGGAAGATCACATATGTAACCAACAATTTCAGTTATGACAATTGTGGCAGTTGATTGCTAATTTTCCCTATTACTGTTACGTCTCTAGGTGAAAATAAGCAACTCCAAAAGGATCACAAAGAATATGCTTTCTACGAATGTTCTTATCTCGCCACGACTCAAGGCTTATTCAGATTATGCATTCAAGATCGATTGATAATTAAAACGGTTAAGTAATTAATCGGCAACTAGATATGCATCAAGATTGATAAGAAATTAACACATATAATTAAGCACCAAGAATCATAAATCAATGTCGGAAGGTAAATAACAATAGCAGAATCACAACATTTAGATAGAATCATGCAAACCCTGTGATTAGAACGGAAATTTAGCTGACATAATAAACGGAACAAAATACGTAAATAATCATGGAAATAGAAATTATATAGATAAAACCCATAATGTGGCGCCTGAAGAACAATCGTTGGGTTCGTATCCCAACCTCAGCGGAAAACGGGAAAAAGATGGAATTTGTTCGGACAAAAGCGTTCCAAAGCGTTAACAAATCGTAGAACTAATGTAAAACAATGTAAAAACTAATGCTAGATGGATCCAAATCAAAGCTAGAGTGCAAAAATAGGAAAAACTATGAAAAACTAAGTAAAAACGTGTATTTTCGGTATGGAGGCGCGAGGGGGGCGAGGGCCCTATTTATAGGCCAAGGGTGAAAACCCTAATTTTTGGCCTAGCCGCTGCGCTTCGCGGTCGAGCTCTGATCGCTATAATTCCTACCAAATAAATGATAGTAAAACAGCAAGTATATTATATCGTATCCACAGGGACTGCGACTCGAGAACACATCAAGTAATTAACACAGAACCTTTATTATTATCCAGGTAACAAAATATCAAGAGAGAATATTATAAACTAGACTCGAAAATAAAGATAGGAATAAAACTCGGATATAAAAAACTTATCCTAGGGATGTACTTAACCTAACCAAATTCACACAATTAACCTATTAATATGTTTACCAATTTAATCAACATTCAGATGAAGAATCACTAATGTAACTATAGTTTCCGCCAGACACCTACATGTAGTAGGTTAGCCTAAACTCTATCTCCGCTCGGGTCTCAAGAGAAGTAAGCTAATTACCAAAAGCACACAAAGATTTAACCTCCTACAGCTCACCTATCTCCGCTCGGGTCTCAAGGTAAAACTGATTATAAATTCCGATATCGATTATGCAATTAATTCCGCCAAGACATCAATCACATAACTAACATGCATTAATATTGATCGACACCAACACATGAGAATTAAAGCCAAGAATTATAAATCATGAATGGACGGCAAAACAAGATCAACTCGATTAATTATATAAATCTAGTCGACATACAAACCCTGTGATCAATACGAAATTTAGCTACGATAATTAAAATAACAAAACAATAAATAAATAAGAATAACATAAACCAATTAAATAAATAAAACCGTAGGAATCCACGAAGAACAATGTAGCAGCTTCGATCCGTAAATAAAATTGAACTCTAAAATAAACTAAGCTAAAAAAACTGGAATAGAACTTGCAAAAGAATAGAAAGAAGAATTTGTGTTCTGCTATGGAAATGGTGTCTCTAAGCTACAGCTCTATCTCTCTATTTATAATAAAACTTATGCTCCGCTTTCTCGTGAATTGCCCATCCTTTTCGGACTCTGATTCAGAAATGTATACGGACTCTAACTCTGCCTCGCGAGGCGTTATCGCGACCAAAGGTCGCGAAGGTATGTCGCGAAGCATCAAAGCATCCGCCTCTCTAATCATCTTCGCGAGCTTTGCTTGCGAGATACACTCGCGAAGCAAGCCGCGAAATCAATTTGTAAATGCATATATGCTTCCTCTCTACCTTGTGCGCAATAGAACCGCAGGTGGGTCGTGAGGCGCTCAAATGTGCTGCCAAACAATGTTTCTTCGCGAGCAAGCCTTGCAACCAAAGGTCGCGAGCACGGCTCGCGAGGCGCAATTCCTGCGTCGCCGACTTACGCTTCGCTGCTCTCTCTCGTCCGGACCCCGAATTGCGATCCGTTTGCGCCTACGAACTCCTATCGAGATGCTATTTAACATAGTCAACTTTGAAAATCCATCCTTATCAAATCCATTACGTCATTTTCAACGTCGTTTTCAAACAGTTCTTCTTTGCATGAGCTCATGATCGGGCTATTGATTCCTCTTTATCGTGATCCACCTTTTTACATTAAAACCTATGCTAAAATGACATGAAATACACACGCATAATATCTTCCAAGGTAAACATAAATATATTAAAAGATAACTCAAAAGATCACTTATCACTTAGAAACGAAACGAATATAGCCTTATAAATCATGTAAACTGAGGCTTATCAAGCTCGCGATGCAAGGAATCTGGTCTTGGCGCTCCGGCTTAAACTTCTTGGTGGACTTGCGGTCGCTAGCGTGCTTCGCGACCGGCTTTGCGGTCGCTAGCCTGGCCGCGAGAAAATGGGCGAGTTTTAAAAGGCATTGCACGCGGTAGCTCGTGGTCGCGGTGTGGTCGCGCCGAGTGGTTTTTTCGCTGCCGACCTAGCGGTCGCTAGGTCGGTCGTGAGACATCGCCCAGCGGTTCATCTGCAGCTCGCGATCGGGCTAGCGGTCGCGGTGACCGCCGCCCCTGCTTTTGCCCTTCTTTGCTCGTGCTTCGCTCCATGCTTCGATTATCATCTTATAAGCCTACAAAACACCAAAGAGAACCCAAGAGCGAGATCTTCCAAAATATATGAAAGCATTAAGATTCAATACATAAACGCACTTAATAGATCTAAATTCATCTTAAATTATCAACAATAAACGTAAAAATCGCGTTTATCGGACCCTTCAAGAGCGGCCCCACTAACAAAGACCGAACCGCATAATATAAGAAATTTTTGCAAAGAGAAACCCCAACGCTCGACGGCTTAGGCGACCCTACGATGCGTAAAATGGATACGAGCTATAGAACGGATCTTTAATTATATCCGCTGTGAAGATAAGGAAAAAGTAACATGCGCTACTTACCAACTGGTGGAAGAAGCTTATTTTTGGTGGGAATCAGTAAAACGCACAAGAATTGAGGAAGAACTGGAAAATCTCACGTGGGATGAGTTTAAGACAGAACTATATGAGAAATACATACCGGGTTGTTACCGACAAAAGAAACAAAACGAATTCTGTAATCTTAAACAAAGGACTGGAACCGTCACCGAATATGATAGGGTTTTCAATCAACTGTCGAGGTATGCTCCACATCTGGTGGACACTGATCAAAAGCGCGCAGAGAAGTTCGTAAATGGTCTCATGCATGAGATATCGATCTCCTTAGCGAGTCAAGGAGATCTTACTTATTCACAGACACTGAGCAGAGCCCTCATCATTGAGTCACTCTTACCTGGAGAGAAAGGAAAAGCTCATGTGCAGCCTGGGTACATCCCACTACAAGATCTTGGAAAAGGGAAACGAAAGTGGGACGAATGAAATGGAGGAAACTTAAATAATGGAAAGAAACTCGTTTGGAAACCAAAGCGAACCGCCACAACAACAAGATCCGCAAAGAACCTCAAACTAAAGGACGTGCACCGCCTAAAATGCGTGAAGGTTCACCCAGGAGAATGTTTAAAAGGGGGGAACGTTTGCTTTAATCGTTGACAACTGTGGCATTTTGTCGCAACATGCCCAAAGAAGAATATAGATTTCCTCAACAACGAAACCTCGAAATCAAGAAGGAACCATGCAATCAGCAGCAGAACCCTAAACCAACCGCGGTAGAATCAAGGCCTGTGGCAATCGAGAGACAACGCCAAATGTTAGGCATATGCCCTAAACCAAATGACAAGCTACTGCACAAGGAAATCGCGTGTATGATTAATGTGACCGGTGTACCTATTGTAGTTTTGTTTGATCATCGAGCATCACACTCTTTATATCACATGTCGCTTGTCAAGATTAAGTTTAACTCCGATCCAACCGATAGCACCCTATTAATTAATACACCTAGCGGGACAAGAATGTCTGCTGAACACATTATCTCGAACTTAGAACTAGACATAGGCACTGAAAGGCTTAGTGCTGACTTATATGTCATCTCTATGATAGAATTTGACATAATCTTAGGAATGGACTGGCTCACAAAAGTCGGTGCCACAATACTTTGTGATAAGAGAAAGATCTCTTTCCAGTGCCCTGGGAAACACGAGACCTATTATCATGGCATAACAATGGGAAATGGAGTACCAATGATTTCTGCCATGAAGGCCATTAAGATATTAAAGAAAAGAGATTGCCAAGCTTTCCTAGTCACCTTGACAGGAAAATCTAAGGAGGAGAAAACGATCAGTAAAGTTCATGTGGTCAACGAATACGAAGATGTTTTTTCGGAAGAATTGCCTGGTATGCCACCTGATAGACAATTGGAGTTCACGATCGACCTGGAACCCGGAGCAGCCCCAGTCTCAAAACCGCCATACAGGATGGCCCCACCAGAGTTACAGAATCAAGATTCGCCATAAGAACCATCGATCTAGGATTCATACAACCTAGTGTATCACCCTGGGGAGCACCCGTCCTGTTCGTCAGAAAGAAAGATGGCACACTAAGGATATGTATCGATTACAGAGAATTGAACAAGCTCACGATAAAGAACAAATATCATCTCCCCAGGATAGATGATAGATCTTCGATCTGGTTACCACCAACTTAGCGAGGAAAAGGACATCCCTAAGACAGCTTTAGGACACGCCATGGGTATTACGAGTTTACTGAATGCCGCTTGGCTTAACAAATGCCCTCACCGTTTTATGGATCCGATGAATGAGTGTTCCATCAAGACTCGATAATTTTGTCTTAGTGTTCATTGATGATTGATGACATTCTCATCTACTCTAAGACAGAAGAACAACACAAGGAACACCTGCGCGCTATACTCGAGACATTACGCATGGAGAAATTATATGCCAAATTCAACAAGTGTGAATTTTGGTTGAATGAAGTCATGTTTCTTGGGCATATCATATCACCGAGGAATAAAAGTAGACCTGCTAAAGTAGAAGCGACAAAGGATGGAAAACTCCAATGAATGCCCATGAAATCGAAGTTTCTGCTCATGATACTATAGAAGATTTATCAAGGATTTTCAAATCATGCGAGGCCAATGACACAACTGCTGAGAAAATGAATCAAGTATGCTTGACCAAGATTGCGAACAAAGTTTTCGTGAGCTCAAACTAGATTAACTATTGCTCCAAAGGTTAGCAATCCCAAGGTAAACGAAGGATTTGTGGTTTACACAGATGCCTCAAAGTTGGGACTAGGTTGCGCATCGATGCAAAACAATAAAGTTATGGCATACGATCTCGACAATTGAAGCCCCACGAGCTAAACTACCCAACCCATGATCTTGAATTAGTCGGTCGCACATGCTCTAAAAATTTGGCGACATCATCCGATGGGTTAAATGTGAAATCTTTACGCATCATAAGAGTTTACAATACTTTTCGAGCAAAAGATTTAAACACGAGACAACGAAGATGGCTCGAATTAGTAAAGGATCACGACTGCACTCATCAACTACCACCTGTGGAAGCAAATCAGTAGTAGCGTATGCTCTAAGCCGAAAAACTAGAGCTAAACCGGGATTTTTCATTACTCAACAAGAAAGGCTAATACGCGACTTTGCGCGCTTTAGTCTAGAGATAGTTCACTCCCCGCACACAATTTCAACTTGTGTGGCCAGTTTAACCTTAGTGCCTGACCTACAAGAAAGAATCATCGAAGCTCAAAGAGGAGATTGGTTTTTGGAAAAGATGCGTCTTGCTGCAAGGACAAATGATTCCAAATGATTTACGGAAGCTAAGGATAACGCCTTGATGTTCGGCGAAAGATTGTGTGTGCCCCACAGAGAAGACTTGAAAAATGAAATTTTGAGTGAAGCCCACGATACACCTTACACAGCACATCCTGGAAGTACAAAGATGTACCAGGATTTGAGAAAGAAGTTCTGGTGGAAAGGGATGAAAAGGGACATCGCGGTATTTGTCGAACGATGTCTTGCTTGCCAACAAGTTAAAGCAATATATCAGCGACCCTATGGGACGTTGCAACCATTGCCGATTCCATAATGGAAATGGGAACACATCAACATAGACTTCGTAGTAAGTCTACCAAAGTCAGTACGTGGAAATACTGCCATCTGGGTCATAGTGGATCGACTGTCAAAGTCAGCACATTTTCTACCAATCCAAATGACGTTTGGATTAGAAAGGCTTGCAAAGTTATATGTCAAAGAGATAGTACGTCTGCATGGCATACCTGTGTCAATCACATCTGATCGTGATCCCAGATTCACTTCACGATTCTGGAAAAGCTTACAAGAAGCCATGGATACCAAGCTAAATTTCAGCACAACATTTTATCCTCAAACCGACGGACAATCCGAAAGACCGATCCAAATTTTGGAAGATATGTTACGAGCTTTAATAGCCGACAAAGGAGGAAATTGGGAAGATTTGTTGCCCCTCGTGGAATTTACTTATAACAACAGCTATCAGGCAACGATTGGAATGGAACCATATGAAGCGTTGTATGGATGGAAATGTAGGTCACCCCTTTATTGGGATGAAGTGGGTGAAAGAAAGCTTTTGGGTCCGAAATTAGTCCAGCAAATGGTTGAAAAGGTCGACCAAATCGCATGTAAGATCAAAGAAGACAGACGTATGTAAGTCTTACGCCAATAAACGACGATCGGATTTGGAATTTAACATAGGAGACCGTGTTTTTCTCAAGGTTTCTCCTTCTAAGGGAGTCATTCGTTTTGGAAAGAGGGGTAAATTACGACCTCGTTACATAGGGCCCTTTGAGATCCTAGATAGGTTAGACCATGTGGCCTATAAGCTAGCATTGCCACCTAGTATTGGAGATGTTCACAATGTGTTTCACGTCTCTCAATTAAGGAAGTACGTGTTTGATCCAAAACACGTAATAAAACATAATGATGTGGTTTTAGCCAGGACTTGAGTTATGAAGAAAAACCAGTTGAGATACTTGATCGAAAGGTTCAAGTTTTGAGGAATAAGCAGATTGCTTTAGTGAAAGTAAAGTGGAACCATTACGGGGTAGAAGAGGCCACTTGGGAACTGGAAGATAAAATGAAAGCTCAATATCCCGAGCTAAATTATTAAAGTAAGTAAATTTCGAGGACGAAAATTTTTTTTTTAGAGGGGAGGGATGTATTACCCCATACTTTTTGGAGAATTTTCTTTAAATTATCTTTTGTCGTTTCAGACTTTGGATTTTTTTTTATTTCTAATCATATCTAGATTATAAAAGTATTAACTTTATAACTAACTTAATATCAAAGTATTTAGATTCTTTTTTTTCCGAATTAGTACAAGGACCTCAATTCACCCATGAGTCTTTTGCTTGTATGAATCCTCAAAACGGAGGATATTTATTCCATTAAGATTTGTTTAATCAATCGACTGGTTATACATTCTTCCACGATACCCCGAGCCTCATTTCCAACCTTTATAACCTTCTTTTCATTTTTCCCTTTACCACGCTCGATCTCTCCTCTCAGAAAGAACTAAACCATCACTTTCAATTTTCTCTTTCATTTTTTCACTAACCCCTTGTCCGCTTGCTTTGCGTATGATAAAGATGTCTCACTCTCCTCTTTGAAAAGAAAACAACAACTATTCCAGCCAAGAAAAGGTCTATCCTCTATCTCAATCAAACAACCCATCAAGTTATGAACTCTACATACATACACATACATAAGGAAATACGAAAATAGAGAAGAAGATCTTTTGAACATAATATTTTACTCTTGTGCTTCATACCTTTACCTATTACAAACGAACTATTAAACACAACAACAAACATACATCTTTAGTTTTTTTTTCAAGAATAAGATCATCGATTAAATTAATACAACATGAAATGCAAGAAATGGACATTTTCGAAGAAGAAGAAGACTAATAGCTAATGTAAAATTAAATAAAAGATAGAGAAGGCGAGAAAGGGGCATGGGGAAAAGGAAAGAGGTGTGTGTGTGTTTTCCAAAGGTGTGTATGCATCTTTTCCAGTGTGCGTGAGTTTGGAGAAAGAGAGAGGATGAGGACAAGTGGCATTTCCGATGAGACGGTGGTGGTGGAAGGTGGCGCGGAGAGAGGAGGATGCGACTGCGGCGGTGGCGAGGAAGGGAGGCGACGGCGGTGGCAAGGAAAGGAGGCGATGGTAGGAGGGAGAGGCTGTCGGCGGCGGTGGAAGGCAAAGAAGGAGCATGAGAGGAGCGGTCGATGGCGCAGGAGAGAGGAAGGTCGGTCGGCGGCAGGAGAGATAGAGGTCGGTGGCGGCAAGTGAAAGTGAAGAGGAGGGAGAGCGAAGACAGAAGGGATGAAGGAGAAGGGATGGCGGTGGTGGTGGCGAGAGAGGGAGGTAGGCGGCGGCAAGTGGTGGTGGCGAAAGGGGTAGGCGGCGACGGAGGTGAGAGAAGGAGAGAAGGCAACGGTGGAACCGGGGAACAAAAGCGAAGGAAAATTTGAGATTTGGGTTCTAGGGGAGAGAACCGAGAGCTTTTGAGGGAGAGAGAGAGGGAGTCCTTTTTTAATTTATTTCCTTTCTTTTTCTTTCCTTTTCTTTTATTTTTCTTTTTATTTTTTGTTAATATTATTTGAATAACTAATGATTTGGGGCCTAAATATAATTGTTGGGCTTATCATTGCAAATGTTTACCTAAGATATGGTTGAACTTAAATGGACTTTCATTTGGGCCCAAATCAAACTTATGATTAAACGTGGTCTAATAATTGAATCTTAATTTTGTTTAAACTTATCATAATATTTAAATTGTGATAAGTAGATGTTTAGAATTGGAAGAAATTTTATTAAATGATGTTTAGTTTATAAAATTTTACTTAATAATATAATTAATTAATTATGCTAGTATATATATATCAAATACTAATAATTTTGTAATTGATAATTTGATTTTCCAAAATCAAATTTTAGTTTAGAGGAAAAGTCGAATGAAGGTATCATTGGCACCCTTTGTTAAGTTTTGATCCTTATAACTTTTTACTGAAGTTTGGAAAAACAGATCTTGGGAATTTAGAAATAGTAGTCTTACTTTATTTGTAGACTTAGGGCTAGTATTGCTAAACCTTTTAAGATTAGTTTATCTTGTAGGTTTCGTTGACCAATGGGATTAACTTTGCTTTACCCAAGGCGAGTTTTAAACCGTTGATTCTTCAGGTTTGACTTTTTTAGGTGGGTTTACTTTACAAAAGTATTTTGAGTTATATGCTATGATTGTTCTACAATGTGAATGTTTATCCAATATAAATGTTTTTGTTACACTCTGCTTTGTTTAATGCTCTTATATAACAATTGTGGCTCTTAGTCGGTCTAACACACTTACTAAGGGTTGTGCGCACGGGCTCGAATCGCGGTGGGTTGATCTCCACTTGCGAAACGGCCAAATGAATGGCTTCACCAATTGAATGGTTTCATTGAATAAATGGTTTCACCCAGGATCCGACGGTGGCTATGTTCCCGAGATCGAGATCCGTTGAGGGCGCTGCCCCGGATCGAAAATGAATGTATAATGATAAGAGTAACAACAGAGAGCGTGATACTGACGCCATAAGAAAAATTAATTTGTTTTTACATAACTGGGGAAGTGGCTTTTAGTTTTGAAACATTCTTCGTTATGTGGGGATATTGGATAAACTGTTTTGATCTTGTGAAATATCTATATACTATATAATAACAACACCGGGATTTCCGTATATAGTAAGTTAAGCTTTTCCCTATTTTTGTTATTCCATTTATGGAAATAGTTATATATATATAGATATTGACTGTTGAATATATGCAATTAATACAAAATATTTTAAACTTTTTTATCATAAATAATTTATAATGATCAATATATTCTATATAACGTTTCATATATGTATTGCATCATTATATTTTATATAACTAAGAATTTCAAGATATATGTATTATATTTTATAAAATTATATGTTCAGAATCTATATTTATTTTGTTAAATATGATATTATATATATATATATATATATGTGTGTGTGTGTGTATGTATATATGTATATTAACATCACATAAATAGAGTTTCATTTTGAAACCACCGTCCAAATCAATTTTAATTGATTGTTGATTTGAAACTATTAACCTTTAACTATAAAATAGATAGAATAGATGGACCATTAATTTATGCTAATTGAACAAAACTGTATTATATTCTTTAAAATTCATATTTGAAATATGCTACACTAAAATTTAACATTATATATCCGAATTGATGGAAAAATGGGTACCTTCCGTAAACGTGGAGATATCATATCACTATAATCGATTATATTTAGAATTACGTATTCATATTCCTATCACCGCAATTGTCCTTGATCCTATGTGGAATTTTAAGAATTTATTTATTTTGATTTTTCTAAATTCTCTATATTATGTCTTTTTAATTCTAAATTTTATTCCTAATAACTATCAATCAATTGATGTTGACGTTACAATAGCATAATTCATGGTAATATATTAATTACAATATGATTTCATTGACATTTTTATACTATTTGTGTGCCTATAAATTTCAGATTTTGGCATCCACTAACACTCACACAACTTCACTGTATCCCTACCACCATGAGTTCCCAAATCACTTTCGTGCCTCTGCTGCTTCATTCGTCTTCATTCCCCTTACCTGACCAAAAAAGACACGATTTTGATCTATATTTGAAATCTATTGATACAACATGTTAGTTGCATGTGTATTCAAATTATACACTCACAGATAGGTGTATGAAGTAGTGTATATGTACAAACAAGCTCACATAGATTTAGTTCACTCACCATCTTCGTCGTAGTTTTTGACGGCCAACATCACCCCTTCATGTACACCACTATCACCACCACCATCGTTTTCCAACCTATTCTCCACATCCATTGTCGCCGTTGCAACAACTTTCCAATCATCATGTTCAATTGTCGTCCAATGATGTTTCCTGTGTGTTTTTTTCATTTTCCAATCTGAAAAATATCACAAATGTTCAAATATTGGAGAAAATAAATGATAAATAAAAGATTTAGCGCTATAAGATTCATGCATGGAAAATACACATAAAAAGTACTAATGTGTTGAGGAAGAAGATTTTGGGCTTTAGAGTTATTCTGAATGTGTTCTAAGCCGTACTGCTGCAAATAATCAAAAAACGGGTGTTCACTGTTGCGATTTTACGTATTTTATGCAGAAGATTTATTGTTATGGTTAAGGAGTTCCAAAATTAATTTCCAACTTTTATAGTTTGGGAGTTGTTAAGAAAATCGTATTAAACAAGGAATAATTGTTCATTAAATTTGGATATTTTAAATATTTCTAGATTCCCATTATTAAAGGGTTTTTTGTAAATAAATATTATTATCCCTTTGGTGACATCCGGTAATTACAATTGGTTAAATTAGGATATTTTAAATATTTGTAGACTCCCAATATTAAAGGGTTTTTTTGTAAAGAAATATTATTATCCCTTTGGTGACATCCGGTAATTACAATTGGAATGCAAATAAATATTTTTTCACTAATATACTATTCGGTTTGTACGATGATATGTTGAAACAATATAATCTTTGATTTTTCACTTAGTATTTTTTTCTTCTTGGAAAACAAATATATGAATATTTAGGTGCATGTCTTCGATCATGTTTAGACTTTGATACACTTTCTCTTTTATCAATTTTTTTTATGCTTATATATTTTATTTTAGATTGTTCCAACTTTATAAATATGGATCTTAATATACGTGTATGTATATTTAGTGGAATATATGGATTAGTCAACAAATTATAATTATTTATCTATTTTCCTATTCAAATATCTATTTAGTTACGTTATATAGTATATCTGTATATACTAATATACATATATATCAATCAATATAAAATAAATTTATATGTAAACGTATGTAAAGAGATTTATTATGTTATGTATCACGATTCTTAATTAGTTACAATTAAAATCGTATCATGTTAATAATGTGATTAATATTGTTTTTTGTAGTTTAATTTGTGTACTTTTGTATACAAATTATATTGCATTACTTTTGTATATAAATTATATTGCGTTACTTTTGTATATAAATTATATTGCGTTACTTTTTTAGTTCACATTCATTGTGACACTTAATTTACTATCTATTATCGATTTCCGTATATTTCAATCAATTATTATATCTATAATTATACAAATTATACATATTTTATGTTATTGATACTTGATAGATTACGTCGCTTTTGGTGTTATTATTTAAGTGAATTTAAATTTAAAATTTACTCTGTTTTATAAGTTCTATATTTAGAGCTGAATTTTTCTTTGTTAGTTTTTATCCTACAGCTATATATTATATATCTTAGTTTTGACGTAGGATTTCAATTTATATGTTTAATTGTTCTAAGACCATCTCCAACACTCAACATCAATATTTAACTTCATTTTGCAGTAATTATCTTATCAAACAGTAATTCATCTTCAATCTACAAACTCAAATTCTAACTCAAAATAATATTCTTTATATATTCCTCCTCAATTAATGGATTAGTTTCAATTTTCAAATAAAAAGAAATGCATTTATGAATAGTGCAAATGAGTTTGGAGGAGGGATAAAGCAACAAAACAACAAAATCAATATACGCTTGACGCTTCGCTTGAGTTATTTTCATCAGATTTTGAGTTTGCAGTTGGGTATTGAAAATGATCTAAACTATAAACTTCCAATATCTTGATCATATATTTTAGTTTGCTATATTTTATCTTTTTTTATTACTTAGTAAGTTCATAAATTGTAAAGTTTTATGCATTCATATATAATTTTAGAATTTAATTTAAAAATGACATAAAATGTTGCTTATGCATTGAACACGTGATGATCTACTTAGATTCTCATTAATTAATTAGTTAAAGTACTGAATTTATAACTTATATCTTAAAATGATTTATTTATAAAAAAATAACAAGTTATAATTATAATATTTGTGTATATTATATAAGTGTTGAAATTTTTCCCATGCATCGCATGGGTGGAATACTAGTTTTAAAAGTTGCATGCCCTCAGCCCAAATGTTTTGATCTTGTGAAATACTTTCAAATGTTTTCAGGTTGACTGGATGGTGTTGACGGGGCGGAGCTGAGGCTAGGGTTCCACTTCACAATCTTGACTTCTGTTGAATGACTAGCCATTATCTAGTTTTCTAATCCTTCAAATATAAGACTATATTATATTTCCTAATGTCTTTCTATGTTGAGCTTGAACTCAAATTTCCCTTTTTCTGTTTTATCTAATGTCCTTTGTGGTTAATATCAGAATACGAAAATAAACTTTTGATCTTGGGTCTAGTTATATATTGTTATTTGAAATAACATTTCATATCGATCTTTTCCTCGAAAATTTAGCTTCGTCAAATTTGAAAGAATCATTTTTCACTCCTCCTCCAGTATAAGCAAGGTTTCAAGTCATTTCCTCGTTATCTATTCATTTGAGTTTTGGGGTGTGACGAATCATGTCCAAAAGAATATAGACGTTTTAAACAGGGAGGGAGTACAATTGAAACATTCCCTAGTGGGGCCTGCTAAAATTTAACTTTTAGGCTAGATAATGTATATATATACTATCGGGTCAATTCAATAATAGAAGCCTGCCTACCTATATATATATATATATATATATACACGCCCATACTTGGGTATTTAGGCTAGATAATTATATTAAGCTTATTCCTTACTACTAGAAGTAATACAAGTTATAGTACATATGTAATTTACATAGGAATTTCTTAATCATAATCATAATCAATAAACATATTTATATATATTTTTGTTTAGAAGTATATAGTTAGGTAACAAACTTGTTTATGTATGCTTAACACATAATATATATATATATATATATATATATATATATATATATATATAGAGGGTGGTTCAGTGTGAATTTTATAAGTGTAAGAAATTATAATATATCACATCCACACATCTAGTCCATATCAACAAATCCGTATTGAAGAGAATTTAGTTAATGATTTTATATTTTATTTTATTAAATAATTCGAATAAGGTAAATTAGGTATAAAAAATTATTTTCTTTGTCACTCTAGATGTAAATCTCATAACTTCTCGATAATCTCATCATTTACCGAAAATGTAAAAATTTTATAATTTGCTCAATATAATGTTGCATAAACTAACAGTTCTATAACACATATTTAATAAATATGTGGCACACATTACAGATCACGCAACACAATTTATTGTTGCACTACTTACACTTTCTGTAGAACATATATAATATAAATAATGCACATATTTAATAAACATATGACACACATTATACATCACGTGTCATAATATTTTATAGTACGACAAATACTACGAATGTATTCAACTAGTGCAACAAAAAAATATAATCTATCTAAAATAAGAAGTTACAATATAGATTACAAAAAATCTGTAAAATCAAGAAAATAATCGTTTTTAACATAAAACAAAATTATTGATATAACTTTTAAATAAATCCTGCGAAATTAAAGTATAACATATATAGTAATGTACTGTAGCATGACGTAAATTAGCAGATGCACAAATGCACAATTATATGCAGAAATGTGCATATAACTAATTCAGATGTACACTTAAATATAACCATCAGATTTTCAAATCTAATGGATATGATTTATTCTCATTTATGTATGTATATGAAGCAATTCATATAGGGAAGAGATCAAATAAAAACTTATTTTTTGAAAAAATCTAAAAATCAATGCATTTTATATACAAAGTTAATGCACTTTATGTATAAAGTTACTGCATTACGAAATATTGATAAATAGGACTGTCTTTTACCAGAACCCAATTGTGCATTTTTTGAATTCATACACTTACATGACGAATTTAAATATATATATATATATATATATATATATAATGGTTCAGGTAGGAAATGACTATTTGATAAGAAATGAGAATGAATCTGGGCCTTTGATTTGCTGGATCAATGATTGAGATTTAATTTATGTTGTGCTATAGTTTTGTGTGCTACTCGGATTACAGTGCGACACTAGAACCCTTCTTGTGCTACGCTGCAATGAAAGATATGCTAAACTAACATGTGCAACATAGTAATTCTGTTTGTGCTACACAAATATGAAAGATGTGCTAGACTTACATATCTATTCCTATTTCCATTACTAAGGAGCTTTCTCTCCGTAACTCACATATATATATATATGGGGGTTAACGTGAGAACCATTTTTATCGTGAGAACAAAAAAATGATGAATTCGATGTGAAACTTGACGAATCCGCTAGGAAAGTTATTGAATCCAAAAATATGGAATTTTGCCTCTCAAGAGATTCAAACCCTTGGTGAAAATTCTAAATTTTTGGATTCAGTAACTTTCTGATCGCTAAATTTCTACCAAAATAAATTGATAGTAAAACAGCAAGTACATTATATCGTATCCACAGGGATTGCGACTCGAGAACACAGCAAATAATCAACACAGAATCTTGATTATTATTCAGGCAACAAATTATCAAGAGAGAGATAATAATAAAACTAGACTCAAAATATAAATAAAGACTAAAATCAGATATGAAAGACTGACCCCAGGGATGTACTTAACATAACCAGATTCACACAATTAACCTATTAATCTGTTTACCAATTTAATTTGCATTCATATGAAGGATCACTAATGTAACTATAGTTTCCGTCAAGATAGCCTATAATAGTAGGTTAACCTAAACTCTATCTCCGTCGGTTCTCAAGAGAAGTAAGCAAATTACCAAAAGCACACAAAGAATAACCTCCTACAGTTCACCTATCTCCACCAGATCTCAAGGTAAAAACTGTATTATGAATTCAAGATATCGATTATGCAATTAATTCCGCCAAGACATCAATCACATAATAGCATGCATTAATATTGATCAGATACCAACACATGAGAATTAAAGCCAAGAATCATAAATCATGAATGGGACGGCAAAACAGTATCAATAGATAAATTATACGAATCTAGTCAGACATACAAACCCTATATCAATACGGAATTTAGCTACGCATAATTAAATTACTAAAGCAATAAATAAATAAATAAAGCATAAATTAAGATAGATAAATAAAACCGTATGATTCCATGATGTAACAGCTTTCGATCCGTAAATAAAACCGAATTTAAATAAGAATTGAAAGCAAACCGAATCAAAATAATCGAAAAACTAAAACATGAATCAAATGTAACTTGAAAAGCTAAACTAATTTTATTCTATCAATCGGAACGAAAAACGCAAAAGAAATAAAACTAAAAGATGTAATACCCCGCTTTTAAGCTTCGCTTTGCATGGTACGCTTTTAGAGAAAAGGTCAAAGGTCGACTTTTGTTTCGTGATGCGACCGCCACGAAACCTCGGCCGTGGAAGAGTGTCTTATGACGAATTCATAGACACTAAGTATGCGTGTTTTCGACCACCCATGAAGGTTCGCACTCGGAAGTTATCAAAACCGGACTTTTCATCGATCTTTAAAAGCATATCTTGTTTATAGTCATTGTGTCGGGTATTTTATTTCGTGTCCATGGGTACCAAGTTTGCTAAATTTGGAGTCCGTTTGCAAAAGTTGCGCCGGTTTTGCGTTTTCGAAAAGGGCGGTCTTATAGCAAGCAATGCACCCGCTTTCCTATAAATAGGAGGCTAGGGCCTTCATTTTCAACGCTCATTTCCTTCGCCTCTCGTGTTTACTAAGAGCCGAGCAGCTCGTGCACGCGAGCGCGGAGAGTGGGGATCGAGCGGGAGGCTCAATGGCGCGCCATTCTTGTTCTTCTTGCCACCACCGCCGATCAACCACCCCGGCAGCCCGCTTTCGGTTTTGTCCTTTTCTTGTTTTGATTCCGCCTTTAGTAGATCGATAGCATAGAACTCGGGAATCTAAAGGACGGACGGATATCGGCGGAGGCCGCCAATTTGGCCAAGAAGTTCACGAATCGCCGCCGCCGAGTCGTTGTTAGCCGATTGGTGGCCGACGAGCCACCTTTGCTACGGTCCTTTAGGTTTTGAGTTCCGGCCATGCATTCTACTAAAGTACCGATTCCGCTTTTACTTTTTCGCGTTTACATGTCGGATGTTTTCCGTTGCTTGAGTTTTCTAAAGGAAGACATGCCCGTTATCCATTTTCAACGCCGCTTGTCATTCCATGTTCGCCGTTATGCATATTGCTTATGTTTCCATTTTCATGCATCGATTTTGGATGGTTTATCCTAGATCCGAGGATAAGCATCGATTTTTGAAGCTTCTTCACGCTAAGATTTGAGTCAACTCGCATGCATGCATATTTTGAAGGTACCCTATTATAGATCTTGATGCCACGAATATATTTCCTTCGCATCGAGTTGATTTGAAAACCCGAGAGTGCCAAATGGGTTCGTAAAGTCGAAAACCCTAGTTTTGCTACGATCGTCGCTTGATCACGTTGTTGCTTTGCTTTGTGGGAAGTGACCCCAAAAGTTGTTCCGCCTTGTTACCGTGTACCTACCAAAGGCGATCGGTGAAGTCATCGGATCCGTAGATATCTCCCGCTGACGCTGTCTGCTCGTGTTGGGTTATATATGCTTATTTTGAGTTATTTACTACGATATTTCAAAATAAAACATGTACGCCAGAAATGTTTTGTGAAATTATTATCGTTCTCGATCCAAGATATGGTTCTATCATGGTTGTGCACGTATCTCTATTCGCGGGTTGATCACCATCTCGAGTATTGATCATAGGGGATAGACCCCAACACGTGGTTATGGTTCGAAGGGGATAGACCCTAAGTCCACACGAAATGGTAATGAGGTGGTTATGGTTCCGACGGGATTCAACCAAGTCCACACCGAGTTAGCCTACCGGATACGCTCCGGCGTGGGCCGATCAATATGTTCCGGCCGAATGAATGTCATGTGACGGGTGGCGGATACGCCCGAGCCGTGATTCATGGTTCTATGATGGGAGTAACAAGAATAACGGATCGTATCGAAAAATGAAAATCTATTTTGCTTACTTAGAAGTGGATTTACGCTTTAAAACCTTCTAAGGTAAGTGCTCTAAACACGGCTTCATGATTCTTTTGATTTATGATAAAACCCCACCGAGTGCGCTAGTACTCACCCCAAACTCTTTTCAAATCTTTTCACGTATGGAGGAGGTCGGACCGGCGACGGAGGTGGAGCTGGGGTTCTTCATGCTATGCTTCCGCGATGTTGTGTTATATACGCATTCGATATTGATGTACTCTTGTCCCTTATTTGCTTTCGATTGGGAACAAGATTTATTATGTTATTCTCCGCGAGTCTCGATATGAGCATGCTACGTGGTTGACCGGTCTAGTCGACGGGATGTAATGCTATTTTGCTTTCTTGCATTACTTATAATAAACCAAGATCATGTTTTTCCGAGGTTATGATATCGATATTATTCTTGGTGGATTGTTTGTGCACCCTCCCTTCGTGATATGTCCTAGTTATAGAGGAGATCTCGCCCGATTTCATGGTCACATCTTCTTATCGTATGTTATATGTATCCCCTTCTTCCCTTTCTTAACCCTCACCCTAATCACACCCCAAGATCCGTGCCTTCCTGAATCGGGCGTGTGACTGTATCGAGCGCTCGCTTTGGGTATGTGTTCATGTTGTTTGATATCAAAGCGCTTCGCTTGCTTTATATCATGCGCGTTTTGAAATTCGATGTTTAGAACTTGTTCTTCTAAACTGCTCATCGTGTCTGCCTACCCTCACCACCGTCATCCGCCTCCTTTAAAAGGGATGAGGTATGTGATTATTGCCGATGCTTTATGTGGCTATGTGATGCTTGATATGATCTTGGTTTCATGTGCTTGGCATGGTAAGAGTTTACGTGATGTAAACGTGATGTGGATGAGATGTGGTTGGATGGTGATGTGGACGTGGAAGTGATTGTTGATGGAACAAAGAGGCCGTGTGGTCGTGATATGAAAATCGCTTATATGATATGATGTGATTGATGTGATCACGTATGGTTGATGTAAGTCTATGTGTTTACATAGCAATATATTGTTGATTGAAAATCTTGTTTATTTTGATAAACGAGTGCTTGTAAGTGAATCAGATTTGCTTACGTAATTATATCGATATTGATATCGATATCGATATGTGTTGAAATGAACATGTGTATGAGATATGATTACCCGGATGATCGGGATGGTAAAGGAAACGTGAATATTTGTTGTTGTTTTATGGTGAACTAACATGTAGGTTTATGGATATTCATGGCCCGCATAACGTTGGTTAAGATCTCACGTAATGGACGAGCATATCCGAAATTCGTGGAATGTACCCGAATATTCATGAGCCATTGGGAGTATTTCAGGAAGATTTGTTGGGTTATGGAGAAAGGTTAGAGACGGTGGGAAAGTGTCGTAATCTGAGGCCTACTATCGGATGACCGAAAGGCTACCGACGGGATGGCGTACCGTGGGCGAAAGCAAGGACATGTGTTGTTCAGACGGATCCTATCACGAGGCACCTTACCTGACTTTACCGAGTTCGCCGCCGAGTATGGAGACAAGGGACAGACCACCGAGGTATACCATCCGAGGAGGATGTGGTTGCGAGACACCGAGGATCGATCCGATCGATGATAGGGATGATGTTCCCAAGAGCCATTGGGAGAACAACCATCAATCGTGCGATCGCCAGCATCGAGATACACCAGCCACTACACCTCCATCGACGATCCTTACCTTCCGAGGACCCGAATGACTTTGAGGCGAACTTCCGTGACGAGAGATATTGTCCGTCCGGCTGCTGGCGTGAAGAAGCCCGTAATCGAATCTTCATGCCACCAAACCGCGTCGCCGGCATCCGGGAAGACGACTACGAGGAAGAAGAGGACCCGATGAGAACGAGGAGGATAGTGAGGATTCGAGAACCCGTGATCCAAATAGCCGGCGACTCGACGAGATCGGGCACATTGAGGAAGGCAAGCGCCGAGAGGCAGGGACTCAGCACGCTTTCACCGATACTGTGCAATCGAGCACGGCTTGATGGGATCATACCCAAGAGGCTTGCTTCCATGCAGATCGCTTTTACGGCACCCAATTCAAGCCCCGATTGGAAGGAAAGAGAAGATGAGGAGAGAGAATGGAACCGCCGGGACTAGCGGGAATAGTGGATGGATATGGAGGACGAGGATCTAGGTAGTCGGTGTATGCGGTGGCGATCAGAATCGCTAGAAGCATGAACAGAGCGGCATCTTTCGACAAAGGACCGAGTCGATTCTTTTGCTCATATCTGACCTTTTTGACTGACATACCTTGATCTTGTATTTTGACGGTCCTTCATGGACACTGAATATTACTGATACTAACGTTGTCTATGACAGGATGTTTATGTTTGATGCTTATATGTGATATGAGCTATGCCATGATGATATATGATCTATGTGATGTGTGATGATAATGTTATGTGAAATGCATAACGATGATATGTTGACAGGATTGCATGATTATATGTGATCGTGCGTGATATGTGATATATGTGATGATATGTGATATGGGCGATGATATATGTTATGCGATGATACCCGTTATCTATGCGAAAGCGTTTCTAATGTTTCAAACGCCGGTACGTAATGCCGAGAACAAGGAATCGAGGAACAATAACGTGGAAGAAGCCCAGAACCACCTTTGGTTCGCGGCATGCGATCGAGTTTTCGCAGCGTAATCCCCACGTTCGACGGTCTCGCGAACCGATCGACGCCGAGAACCGGATACGATCCACCGAAGGATCTTCAATACATCGGTGCGAAGAAGCGTAAAAGCTGAATTGCGCGATCTTTCGCCTAACCGATGAGGTCGATTTACGGTGGGAACTGTGAGAAGGACCACAACACCGTGACGATGGGCAAGGTATCGTGGGAAGATTTCGAGGAAGAACTCATGGAAAATGCGTGCTGGCGTTCACAGCGTAAAAGGCAAAACGAGTTCGAATCTTCGCGAGGAAGAAGGACGGTCACCGAGTACGATCGCCGCTCAATCGCTACATCACGTTATGCTACGCACTGGTTGGTACCGAGGTCGCCGAGGCGCATGTGTTCGAGAGAGGACCACCGAGATCGAATTTCGCCGTCGACCGTGAGATCCGACGATGCGCAGCCCTCAACCGGCATTAAACATTGAGTCAATGTTGCCCCAAGAAAGAACGATGCCACCCGACAGCCATCCGACGGAGGAAGAGGTAAGAGGAAATGGGAAGATCGAGGAAAGGCAATCGGTGTTCCAAGGAACCAGAAGGTCCTGTGATTCCAAGGAATCAAGGCATTCAAGAGAGAAAGGCAACCTTGGGAAGGAATTTCCAACCCATGCGGCAGGAGTTGAAAACCTTGGTGCCGTAAATGCCAAAGGAATCATTTCGCGAGTGCGTGCAAGGTAGCACCGAGTGCTATCGTTGTAAGAAGTCCGACATTACGCCGAGATTGTCCGTTAGAGGCTGCAGGCAGCACGCCAAGAAGGCAAGCGGCCCGCTCCGCAGAGGCGTAATCATGCTCATGAGGACAAACAACGGAGCAGAGGTCACCCTAGGCCAACAACCAAAGGCCACCGCAGCAAGCAAGGGTGTGCGCTTGAATCGCCAGCAGCAGCTCAAGCTCCCGGAAATCTGCGGTATAATCCATATGAGTGATATACCGTTTCGCTTTGTTTGATACAGAGCCTCACATTCTTTCGCTTCGAGAATCGCGTGTGAGAGGTTGGGTTTGGTACCCAAGAAATCACAGAGTACCTCGAAATTAGCATCCCGTCGGAAGTGCTAAAGGCGAAAGAGATATGCCGAACCGTGAAGTAGAAATCGTGAGCGTAGGTCTTTGTCAATTTGCATGTCATCGAATGGAAGATTTCATGTCATCTTTCGCATGGATTGGTTGAAAAGCACATGGCAACTATACGTTGTCTCGAGAGAGAAGTTGCTTTTCGGACAGTAGAAGGAGTGGAAGTTTGTTTCACGGCATAAGGATGGGTGTTTGCGTTAACGATCTCAAAGACCGAAGGCGGTGAGGATGATCGAGGAAGGAAGTCAAACTTTCTTGGTAAGTTTGACAGGCACGATAAACAGTATAAGCGATTGCAAGAGGAGCCAAGGTGTGTGAATATCCGGACGTGTTTCCCGAGGACTTGCTGTGTTTACCACCGATAGACAAGTGGAATTCACTATTGATCCGGAACCGTGAGAAGACTAAGATCAAAGGCACCATACGTAATGGCACCAAAGAATTGCAAGAACCGAAAGCGCAGCTTGCAGGAGTCGTTGATCTAGGTTTTATCCGACCTAGCGTGTCGCCGTGGGGGGCGCCAGCCTACTCGTCAAGAAGAAGGACGGGTCAATGCGATGTGCATTGACTACGAGAGTCGAATAAGTCGACGATCAAGAATGATATCCTCTTCCAAGGATCGACGATCTTTTGACCACCGAAGGAGCGAGTGTCTTCTAAGATCGATTTGAGGTCGCTACCATCACCAAGATCGTGAAGGAGGATGTTGCGAAGACCGCGTTCAGACGGGTATGGGCACTACGAGTTCATCGTGATGCCGTTTGGTTCGACCAATGCGCCAAATAGCCTTCACGGATCCGATGAATCGAAGTTTTCCATCGATGTCGGATAGTTTCGTCTCGGTTTTATCGATGATATTCTCATCTATTCCAAGAATGAAGAGTTGCATAGAGAACACCTCCGCACGCTCGAAACGTTACGAGCAGAGGTTGTATGCCAGTATAGCAAGTGCGAAGTTTTGCTCAAAGAAGTGATGTTCCTCGACACATCGTGTCCGCAAGGAATCAAAGTCGACCCAGTGAAGGTTGAAGCGCAGTAACCGGAAGGTTCCGACTAATGCCAATGAGGTTCAAGCTTTCTAGGCTTGGCGGATATTATAGACGCTTCATCGAAGGGTTTTCGAAGTTGGCGGGGCCGATGACGCAACAACTCGTGAAAGGAATCAAGTTTTCATGGTCCAAGCTTGTGAAGCAAGTTTCGGGAGTTAAAGAAGAAGCTAACAACCGCCCAAAGTTAGCCGTGCGGAAGGAACGATGGGTTTGTGGTCTACACCGATGCATCCAAACTTGGTTTGGGTTGCGTTCTCACGCGTAACGGAAGGTTATAGCTACGCGTCTCGTCGGTTGAAATCGCACGAGTTGAGCTACCCAACTCACGATCCGAGTTAGCGGCGATCGCTCATGCGTTGAAGATTTGGAGGCACTATCTCTATGGAGTTAAGTGTGAGATCTTCACGGATCACAAGAGCCTCAAGTACTTCTTTGAACAAAAGAAATGAACATGAGGTAAAGGAGATGGCTAGAGTTGGTAAAGGATTATGATTGCTCCATCGCTTATCACCCGAAAAGCCAATGTCGTAGCGGATGCTCTTAGTCGCAAGTCGAGGCGAAGTTGGGATATCTTCTTCGCAAGAGAAAGAGCTTATTCGAGATTTCGAGAAGCTCACCGAAGTGATTCACCCACGGAATCGGTCAAGGATTCATCGCGACTTTGACAAACGAACCGATCTAAGAGAAGCCATCGTGAGTCGCAGAAGAGACGAATTCTGGAGAAGATGCGTTTGAAAGCAAGGTTAGAAGATAGCAAGGTTTCACTAAGCGAGAGATAACGCGCTACTATTCCGGAAGGTTATGTGTGCCACTCAATAGGAATTGAGAGATAAAATCATGAGTGAAGCTCATGAGGCACCGAATCTGACTCATCCGGAAGCACCAAATGTACAGAGACCTTAAAAGGAACTTTTGGTGGGAAGGGATGAAAAGGATGTAGCCGCGTTTGTGAAGCGATGTTTGGCTTGTCGCCAGTGAAAGTCGTGTACCAACGTCCGTCAGATTGTTGCAACCGCTACCAATCCCGTAATGGAAATGGGATCATATCGGTATGGATTTTGTGGTGAGTTTTCCAAGGTCGTGAAAGGAAACAACGCTATATGGGTTGTCGTCGATAGATCGACGAAGTCACTCATTTCTTACCGATTCGGACGACGACGGGTTAGATAAGCTTGCTCGACTTTTACGTCAAGGAAATCGTGCGGTTACATGGTGTCGGTATCGATTACGTCGATCGTGACCCGAGGTTCACGTCGAGGTTTGGAGAAGTCTGCGGAAGCCGTGGGGACCAAGTCAATCTTAGTACGGCATTCCATCCTCAAACGGACGGTCGATCGGAAAGGACGATTCTGTTTGGGAAGACATCTTGTGCGATCGTGGTAAACGAGAGGAGGAAATTAAAGAGATACTACCTTTGGTAGAGTTTGCCTATAACAATAGTTATCGAGCCACCATAGGAATGGCTCCCTATGAAGCGTTATGCGGAAGAAGTGTCGATCGCCACTTTATCGGGACGAAGTGGGCGAGAGGAAGATGTTAGGACGTAGATGGTTCAACAGACGGTTGAGGTTATCGATCGATCAGCGAAGGATCAAGGAAGCTCGGGAGCGCGAAAGTCCTATGCGGACAAGCGTCGTCGGATCTTGATTCATGATCGGAGATCGCTTTTCCTTAAGGTTTCCCAAGCGAGAGGAGTCGTTCGTTTTGGGAAGCGAGGTAAATTACGACCGAGGTTCGTTGGACCTTCGAAGTTCTTGAAGGATAGGCCCGTTGCTTATAAGTTAGCTTTGCCGCCTAGCATCGGAGATGTTCACGACGTGTTCACGCTTCTCACCGAGAAAGTACGTGTTCGACCCAAAACACGTGATCAAGCATGATCAGTGGTTCTTGCTCGTGATCCGAGTTACGAGGAAGGCGGTGGCTATCTTGGAACGCGAAGTCGAGGAATTGAGGAACAAGCGATTCCGTTGGTGAAAGTGTTGTGGAATCACCACGGAGAGGAGGAAGCTACGTGGGAGTTGGAAGACAAGTTCGGGCTCGGTACTCGAGTTGTTTTCTCCACGTGCTTGAAATTTCGAGGACGAAATTTTTATAAGGAGGAGGATGTAATACCCGCCTTTTAAGCTTCGCTTTGTTGGCACGCTTTTTGAGAAAAGGTCAAAGGTCGACTTTTTGTTTTGGTGTTGCGACCGTCACGAAACCTCGGCGTTGTGAAGAGTGTCTTATAACTAATTCATAGACACTAAGTATGCGAGTTTTCGACCACCCATGAAGGTTTGCACCAGGGAAGTTATCGAAAACCGGACTTTTCATCGGTCTTTAAAAGCATATCTTGTTTATAGTCATTGTGTCCGTATTTTATTTCGTGTCCATGGGTACCAAGTTTGCTAAATTTGGAGTCCGTTTGCAAAAGTTGCGTCGGTTTTGCGTTTTCGAAAAGTAGTCATTATTGTGAACAACAAGACCCTCTTTCCTATAAATAGGAGGCTAGGGCCTTCATTTTCAACATTCATTTCTTCGTCTCTCTGTGTTTATGGAAGAGCCGAGCAGCTCAGTGCTGCTGCAAGTCACTGGAGGAGTGGGGATCGAGCCGGGGAGGCTCAGCGGCGGCGCCATTGCGCTACTGCCGAGCCACCACCGCCGATCAACCACCCCCCGGGCAGCCCATTTTTCGGTTTTTGTCCTTTTCTTGTTTTGATTCCGCCTTTTAGTAGATCGATAGCATAGAACTCGGGAATCTAAAGGGACGGACGGGATAACGGCGAGGCCGCCAATTTGGCTGACAAGCTCACCGAATCGCCGCCGCCGCCGTGTCGTTGGCCGCCGATTGGTGGCCGACGAGCCACCTTTGCTCTGGGTCCTTTAGGTTTTAAGTTCCGGCTATGATTCTACTAAAGTACCGATTCCGCTTTTACATTTTTCGCGTTTACGCATGTCGGGATGTTTTCCGTTGCTTGAGTTTTCTAAAGGAAGACATGCCCGGTTATCCATTTTCAACGTCGTTTGTCATTCCATGTTCGCCGTTATGCATATTGCTTATGTTTCCATTTTCATGCATCGATTTTGGATGGTTTATCCAGATCCGGGATAAGCATCGATTTTGAAACTTCTTGTTGCTAAGATTTGAGTCAACTTGCATGCATGTATATTTTGAAGGTACCCTATTATAGATCTTGATGCCCGAATATATTTCCCATACGCATCGAGTTGATTTGAAAACCGGAGAGTGCCAATGTGGGTTCGTAAAGTCGAAAACCTAGTTTTGCTACGATCGTCGTTTGGATCACGTTGTTGCTTTGCTTTGTGGGAAGTGACCCCAAAAGTTGTTCCGTCTTGTTACCGGTACCTACCAAGTCGATCGGTGAAGTCATCGGATCCGTAGATATCTCCCGGTTGACGCTTTCTGCATTCGTTGAGTTATATATGCTTATTTTGAGTTATTTACTCGATATTTCAAAATAAAACATATGTACGTAAAATGTTTTTGTGAAATTATTATTGTTCTCGATCCAAGATATGGTTCTATCATGGTTGTGCACGTATCTCTATTCGGTGGGTTGATCACCATCTTGAGTATTGATCATAGGGGATAGACCCCAACACGTGGTTATGGTTACGAAGGATAGACCGGAAGTCCACACGGAAATGGTAATGAGGTGGTTATGGTTACGACGGATTTGACCAAGTCCACACCGAGTTAGCCGGTGGATACGTTCGGGCGTGGGCGGTGAATATGTTCCGGCGAATGAATGTCATGTGATGGGTCGGGATACGTTCCGAGCCGTGATTCATGGTTCTATGATGGGAGTAATGATAATAACGGATCGGTATCGAAAATGAAAAATCTATTTTGCTTACTTAGAAGTGGTTCGTTTTAAAACCTTCTAAGGTAAGTGCTCTAAACACGGCTTCATGATTCTTTTGATTTATGATAAAACCCCAGCTGAGTGCGCTAGTACTCACCCCAAACTCTTTTTCAAATCTTTTCACAAATGGAGGAGGGCCGGACGGGCGACGAGGGGTGGGCTGGGGTTCTTCATGCTATGCTTCCGATGTTGTGTTATATCGTGCTCGATATTGATGTACTCTTGTCCCTTATTTGCTTTCGATTGGGAACAAGATTTATTATGTTATTCTCACGTGAGTCTCGATATGAGCATGCTACGTGGTTGACCGGTCTAGTTGATGAGGATGTAATGCTATTTTGCTTTCTTGCATTACTTATAATAAACCAATATCATGTTTTTCCGAGGTTATGATATCGATATTATTACATTGGTGGATTGTTTGTGCACCCCTCCCTTCGTGATATGTCCTAGTTATAGAGAGATCTTTGCCCGATTTCATGGTCACATCTTCTTATCGTGTATGTTATATGTATCCCCTTTTCCCCGCTTAACCCCACCCCTAATCACACCCGACATCCGTGCCTTCCCGGAATCGGGCGTGACAAAGATGTTACATCTGTCGAAAACAAAAGTTTAATGCCTCGATGTAAAACGTGCACCTCCTCCCGCTTCGGCGTCGAATGCTATATATGCAACCCTAGGGCGCTGCTTCTCGCGACATGCGCTCGCGAGCAAAAGTCGCGAGCGAAAGCCGCGAGCAAAGTAAATTGTGCGCAACCAATGTTCCTCATGAGCTTTGCTTGCGAGATTAACTCAAGCAAAGCCGCGAACTCTCGAATGTCTCAGACTTCATTGCTCCTCTCTAGCTTTGCTTGAGAGAGACTCCCGCGAAGCAATGTCGTGAAGTCTTCAAAATTGCTGAAATTCCATAGTTCCTCGCGAGCAAAACTCGCGAGGCGTGTTTTCCCTCGGCTGCGCATTGCGCGAACTTCGCTGTTTCGCTTCGTTCTCTCTCGTCCGGACTCCGAATTGCGATCCGCTTGCGTCTATGGACTCTTATCGAGATGATCTTTAACATAGTAAACTTTTCACATCCATACTTGTGATATCCATTTCATCATTTTGAACGTCGTTTTCAAACAGATATTCTTTGCGTGAACTCGCGACTAGGCTAGCGATTCCTCTTTATCATGATCCACCTTTTTGACATCAAAACATGTGCTAAAATGACACGAAATACACACGGCATAATATCTTCCAAGGTAAACATAAATATATCAAAAGACAGCTCAAAAGATCACTTATCAATTATAAACGAAACGAATATAGCCTTATAAATCAGGTAAAAATGAGGCTTATCACTTTCCCAACAGATTCATTAATTTCATAGCAAATTTATTTTGTTCGTAAAGGATTTTTGTGGTTCTTAGTTCTCACGTTAAAATTGGTTCTTATTTGATCCTCACTATATATATATATATATATATATATGTTGAGTTATAATAAAACCTATTTTTTTTGTAAAACCTAAAACCAATTCATTTTATGTATAAAGTTAATGCATTTTATGTATAAAACTAATACACCATTGAGATATGATAAAAGCCAGCACTATTCATCAATATTTTGTAGTGCAGTAACTTTATACATAAAGTGCATTAATTTTATACTTAAAGTGCATTGATTTTTAGGTTTTTACGAAAAACTAGGTTTTTATTTGAACTTTTCCTTATATATATATATATGGAGTGATTATTATAAAAACCATCCTTTACCTATAAACTACGAACTTCTGAAATCGTCTGAATTCACCATGAAAGCGTATGAATTCGTCGTGTAAGTGTCTGAATCAAGAAAATTAAAAATTCGTCCTTCATGGGATTCGAACTCATGCGTTTGAATCCATCAAGTAAGGTGATGAATTCACCGTAGATATTTACGAATTAAGGGCTGAAAATAGTTCTTATTTTATACTTTAAGATTGGTTTGTATTTGATCTCGTTCCTATATATATGCGCGTATATAAATGTTTATGTGTGCGCGTGAGATGAATGTAGTGTATGTGTTATATGCATGCATGTGTGTGTTGTGCATGCACGAAGGTAAGGATTTTTGTCGACTCGACTGCGTCGTCGCTCTTTACGACCGAACGAGGTGGCTGACGACCACTTGAACTCCAAGGCTCTTACCTCCCCCTTGAATCCATCAAGTAAGGTGATGAATTCATCGTAGATATTTACGAATCAAGGGCTGAAAATGGTTCTTATTTTATACTTTAAGATTGGTTTGTATTTGATCTCATTCCTATATATTTATATATATATATGCGCGTATATAAATGTGTATGGGTGCGCGTGAGATGAATGTAGTGTATGTGTTATATGCATGCATGTGTGTGTTGTGCATGCACGAAGGTAAGGATTTTTGTCGACTCCTCCCTCTCCATTTCTCGTCCTCTCTCACTCTTCATCTCTTATCGTGACTCTCCCCCTTGGCCCGGACGAGCTCCTCTCACCGCCCTCTAATTCTCATTGCGTCGTCGCTCTTTCGACCGAACAAGTGGTGGACGACCACTTGAACTCAAGGCTCTTACCTCACGTCTCGTCTTCTCAATGCCGACGTCGCGATCCTCGACTAAGATCAAGGTAGTCTTGGCCACCATAACTTAAGGTGATGACTCCTCTTGTATCTTCCAACTTTATCTTATGAGCTTAGCTCCTCACTCTCTAATTTCCTTCCAAGAACATCCTTATCTTTCCATGTTGAATTAGACTCAAGAGGACTCGATCGAGCTCTCTTTGATGTAAGAAACGGCAAGCTCCAAATCCGAACCGCGACTTCATCGCTTCTCCCTCCTTCGATGTTAACTAACATCGTTCCCAAGGTGAAAATCTACGCCCTTAAGCTTGTGGGAACCAAACTAGATACATACATGCATGTACCTTGGCTTGAAATTGTTTATTCATGCGTGTATGTGGTTGCATGTGTTGATTTCTATAGGTCTAGCTCGATTAGTAGTTGCACATTGATGTGAGAAGATTTCATGTTGATCTTGTGGCTTGGAAATGAAGATTTGATGAGTTGTTTGGGTGATAAGCTCACCAAACACGTTCACTATAGACGCACGTAAGGTGTTTGATGAAAGGCAGAAGGATAGAGTGAAAACATGAATTTGTGGATATAGATCCCTCTGCTGGGAATTACACCCAAACACCTAAATATGAAAAATAACTATTACGCAGTTCTAATAAAATGGAAATGCATCCCATAATATATATACCCAAAATTTGTTTTTTTTTTTTTTTTAGAACCTGAAAGCCGCCAATTTCTTCAACAACACTAATTATAACCCCCACTCTATTAGCTGCAAAACCTAAAGCCAAATGCTTCTACAATATATTAAGTTGACTGGCTCTAAACATACTTTTCTCGCCACAACACCAAAGATTTATTCCAATTGAATCATAAAAAGGTCACGACAACAACAGTACACCATGCAACGAAATCAAACATAAAAATCCTATCAATATGTTTCCAGCGAAACGGAGACCTCTCACTGATACTCATTGCACGTACGTAACCACCTGCGGCGCATTGTTCCGCAACGAAATCAAATCGACAGGCGACAAGAATTCAGTATAAAAAGCCCTACTTTCAAGTTAATGCACGCTACCTGCAAACGAAGGAGAACCTGAAAGTTTAAGATTTGTTGTCAACTTCGGAATCTCATGGTTGCTCCACACAGTCTTGTATGTGTGTAGGGATGTCAATGGGTGGGTTTCCCGGGCGTAACCAATAATAAATAATGTGGTTACGGTTGAACCGACCCATTAGACATTGGATCCTGACCGACCGGACCATCAACTATGGATCTTAAGCGGTCCGGATCTTAGTGGGTCCGAAACCGTAACCCACCGCAACCGCAAGAACCGCAGAAGAACCGTAACTAGAACCGATCGTTCTTTATAATTTAATGTGTTATGAGTGATTTTGAATTATATGGATAAAACTACCTCGTTGACAGTTCTATTTAAACTTAAGTTTGTCGATGACGGGTTTCTTCGCACTGTAACCAATAAATAAGTATTGGCTGCGGTTGGAACCGTAATCGAGATCCCTGACCGGACGGCACCATCAAACTATGGATCTAAACGGTCCGGTCTAAAGCGGATCTGAACCCAACCGTAACCGTAATCGCCGCTTAAAATTTAAAGGGTTTGAACAATTAGGATCGGTCCCAGATGGCACCCATTGACATCCCTACGTGTGTGGTGTAAGAATTGAGAAACGGAAAGTGGAGTGGGATGAATATAGTCTGATAATTTGAATTTCGAAGAGCCGCTCACTCTCCCTGTATATATAGACGTTACAGAAATTGTAGCTGAGTCGGATCATGAAATTGAGATCCGACGGTTCGTGTTGTCTCAGAATTTGAAATTACTTAATTGACATATGACTCCTCGCATTTTCGGCCTTAGATTTAATTGGATCAGGCCATTGATCAGAATTTTGTGGATTTGTTGTGAGTGGGCCATTGGATTGGACTTGATACGTTATATAAATGTGGAAGCTATAGAAAGATAGAGACAGATCTCTGGAGCTGACGGTCGCACCATGCGTCAGAAAATTAAATCTTAATTGACATTTATTTAGAATTTTAATGATGAATTAATAATATTCATAGTGATTACCAAATTCTAATTAATAATATAATATGATATGTGAATGTCCACACCCGAATTTTCGTCAAAAGAAAATTGAGAGTTGTGAATAGAATTACCTCAAATTTTCGTCAAAAGAATAATAAACTCATTTATGCATATTTCTTTTGCAAAACAAACTACACATATTTTTGTATGCGCACTTTCAACCTATTCTATTTCTTATAGATTATTATTTTTAAATTTTCATTGCTGCAAGGGAAAATTGTCGATCGCTAATCTAAAAATGTATGCCAAGTTTAGTGCATTCTCAGAGGATATACGAAATAGAAAATCGAACAAATGGATCTTTCACGAAAGTCGTGTAACACTTTCGGATCAAATCAATCGAAGGTACTATCGAATTATTCGATCGGATACAATTCAAAGTTCGAGCGTTTTGTATGTTCTTTGAGTTTCAAAATCATTCAATGATCAGAGAGCTTTTCCTTTCTCAAGCGACGTATATCGGTTTTGAATAAACCGTTTTTAATGAGTTTTGCAATTATTTTATAATTGCAAAATAGTCCTCGTAATTTCGAAATTAAATTTCATGAAATTTCAGAAAGAAATTCTGTAAAGTTTCAAAGATTTTGCAATTATTTTAAAGTAATTTACCTCGACCCGGGCGGTATTTGTCAGCCGCCTCGCTTGCTTCGGGCGTGCCCCGAACCCCCACCGACATAATAAATTCATATAGCGTGCCGCACCACCCAACTTATATAAAGTATTATTACGACGACATCGATCAAACAAGTCAATCCAATTACACTAAAATATCCAACACATTCGACCTCTAAGATTTATATGTAGATCAAACTTAATTGTCATTTGTTATAAATGATATTTAGGGAAAGTATGGTCCGATTAACCGTTAAAAGTACAAATGAAAAATTGTTATAGCTATTAACCTTCAAATTGGATCAATTAATTGATTATCCAACTATTAACAATAACACAAAAAGCTACAATTTTCTTTATTTTATAACCTTCGAAAACTATTGTATTTGAATATGGATTCATACAATTTACAAAAATACAAATCATAAAGCATTCACACCTTTAAAGTCAAAATAATATAAAACTTTAAGGCATAACACCAATATAATAAACTCCATAAATTAGTACATATAATATATAATTATTGAAATTACAAATTTTTAATGGGACTGATACGTACGGTTCGGTTAATTTTGATTTTTTATTTTCAGAAAATTAAATTGCATCGATCGGTTCGGTTAATTATATTTTTTGTGCAGTTTGTTGGTTGGTTTGGTTCTTTTAGATTTTTTTCCTCAGCCCTAATGATATTTGCATGTTTGGTTCATTGTAATTACAATATCATTATTATATATAAAAACATTTAAATGAAAAAGATTAAGTAGTATCCAAGAATCGCTCTTTTTTCAAATTAAATTTGATACAACAATATGACAAGAGTGTCTGTATTTTATATTAATTGAAAGCATTACACGTGAGAAATGTTGACAATCTATCTAGGACTTCTTAGGCATCAAGGGAATGTTTGGTCGTAAGTTGACATAATCGAGAAAACGTGTGCCGTGAAAGCAATGTCTAATTGATTTTTCAGGACCACACCTTGTATAGGACATACTAGAATGTATCACTATATCTATACCTTCGAAAATATATCTCAATTGTAGCCCATTATGCAAGGAAAACATATATTATAAGTTAAATAGAAATGTCAATTCGATGCGAAATTGATGAGTTGGTGCAAATAGAAAAATAAAAGAAAGTTTATAATCTAAAATTTAAATAAAATTTTGATCTGATTGGCTCAAACTTCCAATGAACCGAAAGTTAGTGGATTTGCTGGCTCTAGACATCCCTGTATATTATGCTAAAATCTAGCACACACATCCAATATCAATTTCAAATTATATGGCAAGTTCATAATTTGAAACTTGACTCCAATTTTATCCAAGCTCGTTTCTCTAAAATGGAATTGTAAATGATCGTAATAAATTTTAGGTTTTGACTCGACATGAAAATGCTAAAATAAATATCAAGTTTAGAACTTTGAAATTAAATATTTTTATATTGAGTACAAAACATGGAAATATTTATAGATTTGATAAGGCCAATAGTGTAAGTACAAACCGGAATATGGCACCAAGAGGTGGAATAAATGAAATTTATGAGTTGTTATTTTTTTCTTTATGTTGTTTGAGTTGGGATGAAGTGGATAGAAGTGAATTAACTTGAGTTAAATTGACATTTAAAAAAATCTTTTTTTTTACTATTCAATTCTATCATTTGCCTTGCTTACATTTCTAAAAGATATTATATGCTTAAATATAACAAGTTCATTCAAGCCATCAGAAACTAGTGTTGCGTTTTATATTACATCAAAATGTCACTAGACTTCTTTTATCTATATGGCCCCAATCTTATTTAAGTCCCAGGTAATGTAAACTATGAACCATATCTTAGAGTAAACCTAACACCTATTTTGCAAAATGATCGAACTTAATTAGTTGAATTTCAAAATCAACATCAACTTTCCATCACACCCTCCAAATAAGAACCATTTTAAAATGTAAATATGAGAATCAAATGAATTTACTGTGAAAGTTGACGAATTCACCGAAAAAGTTATTCAATCCACAACATTCATTTTTTTTGCTATGACAGTTGATGAATCCTTAGAGAGTGCATCAAATGAGAACTACATTTTTTTTTGTGAACCATCGAACCATACACAATATGATTTCACTTTAAAATTGGCATCTTGTCGTCAACTTTAGAGCAAAATCATTGTACATCAACTTTATACGAGTTGTGCATAGTTTTCATATTCACAAAAAGATATAGTTCTCACAATAACCAATATATATATATATATATATATATATGAGGGATTAAATAGTACCCGAACCTGATGCAATATGTAATACCCAATCTCATCCACTCATCTCATAGATCCAATGGAGAAGATTTTTTCAGATTTTTTAAGCTTAATTTCGCTGATTTCGTTACAGTAAGGGTAGATTAATAACTTGATTTGGTATGTGATTGCGAAAAAAATTGTGACGACCCGACTTCTCAAAGAAGTACGGATCATAAGGATCGTCACTGGTATGATAATACAGCAGATATTTACATAACTGATTAATAAAATTAGCCATTAAACTACGAATAATTGCATGGACTGAAAGGAATAAGCTGTTTCAATACAAACCCAAGTCACAGAAGGACTCATCAAAAGGTTCAACATCAAAATATAACTCAATTAGGGCGCAATTTAAGGAACGAGGTATGACATCAAGTTTAATACGATAATGAAACGCAGTTATAATCAAGACATCAAAATAATATCAGAGTTATGCAGCAATAAACGTGTGGACATGCATATGACGATACATGCCCAAGGTTCTAGAAATCATTTCTATTAAAGCAACAAAAACAACTGCCACTCTGCACCACCTCGCACTCATCATCAATCCCTGCTCAACCTGCACATCAAAAATGAGATGCAGGGCTAAGTACAAAAGTACTCAGTGGACTCATTGCCGAAAACATTTTCTTTGTAAAGTTATTGAACTGCCCACAATAGCGCATGAGGATTTTAGTTAAAAGAATGATGCCTATCAAATATTTTATCATTTCCCAAAAGTGTCTGGCGGACTATTTCATCCACATTGTTCCATATCTGATCATTCATTCATTCGCGCACTATGGATGTGGCCACCTACACATAGTCACCGTGACCGATCGATGTAGTTAACCTTAACACACAATTACACGTGTACACAATCTGAGTTAGTCCTTAACTAAGTCGGATCCGATCGTTACCCTTTTTTTTTACGTTGGTGGACCAACTCATTCACATACCACATTGGATATACCAATCTCAGATAGGATCACAACTAAACATAAACATTCGACAGTCAATAACAGTTCATGTAATAGTATTTCATAAAGCTTTTGTAAATCATGCTTTAAGTTATGCATAACATTTTTGTTTCAAGAAAGTCCACCTGCTAGTCCAAAACTAATAGTTCTAAGTGAGCAGGATGTGATTGTCATTCCTCGCCAACTACGTCGATCAAACCCTTCATAAGAAAATAGCATTTCTTAGATTCTTTCTATCGATCGAATGTCGTTTATAAATTACGACTTAAAGTTTCCAATTAGGGTTTCTTTATGATTTCATGTGATGGTTTTTAAGATAATTTCTATTATCTTACATTCTCAATTTTCAAACTATATTACTTCATCTTTCATAGATGAACCTCAACTTATGAGTCATATACTCTGAGTCTATCCTCGACTCTTAGCCTTAGTGTTCTTCTAAACGTTTTTACGTTATAGATTGTTAGTATTCAAGTTATTATTGGTATATTAGGATATTCTCAAGCCACTTACTAGACTTACAATTATAGTTACGTCCTAGTAGATTATGCTTGATGACTTGTCGTATTAACACGATGAATAAAGGGGAGTCTTGACTTATGATTCAAGTGATCACATACTATTATCTAAGTAAGTACTTAGAATAGATGAAGTTCTTTGTGAACACTCGACCTTTCAGACATAAGGATCGACACCTTATGTTCGAACCCTTGCTTGCACTTTACGACATTGTTTGTTTCTCTTAACTCGTCGGAGACCATGTAAGTTATATCGTTATTTGTTGTCGAGTTGTCTTAACGCTCGATCTAATATCGTATTAAGTTGTCGTTGTTGAGTATTAACGTTGTGGTTTCTTTAACTTTAGGAACTCACATTTGCGTATCCTATTACTAATAGAAAACCCTAATTCGTGTATAACTTCGATTCTCATTAATTCCTTCTTAAGTTATCGGAATTGGTCGATTTCTTTTGGATTCTCGTACATAAAATACTACGTTGTTTACGTTTGGGGTTTTGTTTGTTGGCACAACATAAATATAACCATTCAACACCATACACAACATATACTATACTAAAGCATTAGAAAACCCTAATTTCTAACATAATACAAAATCATTGTGTATGTGTGCATAAGTGTTCCAACTCAATATCATCAAATAAAATTCAAAAACATGATTAACTAAGCATATAGTTTTCGGTAATTATGATTTATTGAACATTGGTGTTCAATAAATTCCACAAAAATCATATCATGCTTATATCATATACTAAACATGAAATATCATCTCATATCATACATTAAAATTAAAACATATGCTTATCACTATATATATGTTTCGGTAACTATAATATATATACATATATATTCAATAAATTCCATTCACTTCACAATATGTTTATAATATGCAATAAACATGTAATATTAACTTTAAACCTCAACTAAATATTTAGAATATGAACTAAATGCTTGGAATTCTTTTTGTCCTCACACATATATTGTATATGTGTTCAATAAATTCTCAACAATGCATATTAGGTTCATATTATTTCTAAACATCACATATCATATTATTTTCAACAAATAAAAATCAAATAAATCCTAAATATACACATCTAGTTTTCGGTCCAAATGAAATAAATATGAGAAGTGTTTCAAAAATTTCAAGATTAATATATGATGTTCATATCATATATTTAACACTATTCTCAACTATTTTCCAACAATGAAATCAAAATAAATCTCAAAATATATATATATATATATATATATATATATATATATATATATATATGTTGGATTTGTATCTTGAAAGCGCTTTTGTTGAGTTTGTATACAATGTTTCTGTTACCACTATTACAATCTCCTATCTGAATTGATTACTTGATTGCATATATATGTGTCCCCTTATCTCATATATAAGTTAGATCATACGATTGTGTAGAAGATCACGAAGTACATATGATTGGTCGAGCTTAATGAGATATAAAAGAATCACTACCGAGACAACTTGAGGACGAGTTATCGGTATAGGCAGCGGTATAGATAAGAAGTGACTTGACTTGGTTGCTTGTCTATGCTGGTGCGTCTACGGACGTATTGATGGATCACGGTGAGATGAGTTCTTCTATCCGACCGTCGTGAAGAACCTAGATCTCGGTGACTTACGATGATCTAAACCTCGATAAGGTATTAGGTGAGTATGAGTTGTTGACCATCACTTTGACTTGTTATGGGTGAGGGGTATATGTTCTAACCCAATATTCTCCGCATCTTGGGTGGTGACAGTGCTTGTATGTCATGCTAGTTATTTGTATCGAGTCACCATATTCGTTTAGGATGATGACGTCCCCTTAAGGAGCTCAAAAGGTTTATTGTACTAAACCCTGCAGGTTGAGTTAGCTCAAGTACAATAATAAGGTTGAGTGGTACTACTTAAGGAATTAAAGATATTAATTATTTTAAGCGATCGAAATGCTCTAAATAATTAATGGACGTCGATATCTTAAATATGGGGATTCGTAATGTCTCGAGTGCAAGCCCGACTCAACTTGGTAATAAAGGGTAAGTCGGCATTTATTCTCTAGTGGCATGAATGAATGTTTATAAATTAATTTATGTTACGGTGAACATAAGATAATTAATTTATTTGAGGCCCATCTTTATTCTTTGCATTTGATCCTGGTGGCCCATCCAGTTCGACTTAGTGGAAATCGGCGCTATCTCCTCTCTATGGTAATGATTTGATTCTCTTTATCCTAAAAGGATATTATTATATTTATGGGATATGCATAGATCATTTTCTTATGGGATTATGGTAATGCATTATAAATATAAGGTAAGAGATAAAATCAAGGTTAATCCTCAATTACACATCCTAAATTCTAGAAAATCACTATAGCCTTAGTGAGGATTTTTCGAAAATTATTAGAGAGAAAGAGGGTGATTTTCTATAGCATTCTTCATAGATTATCCTCACTCGATATTGGAGATTGGGCAACCGAGATACGAGTCGAAAGATCAAAGCACGAGTCTCGATCCGATCCACCTCGGCATTGAAAGGTAAACACGAGAAAACCCTACGTGTTGCAATTAATTATATAGGTGCATGCTAGGAATATAATCAATGTATGGTGAATTAAACATCCAAAATAGATCATCGGGAGAGGGTTAAAATAAGATTTCCCTACATATATAACCTTCGGTATTCTTAGAAAAAATCGGAGTAGTGTCTTAATAATTTCAAGATTAATATATGATTTTCATATCACATATTAAACACTATACCTCAACTATTTTCCAACAAATAAAATCAAAATAATCCTTTAAAATATATACAACTTTCGGCCCTTTTGAAGAAAAATAGGATAAGTGTTTCAATAATTTCAAGATTAATATATGATGTTCATATCATATATCAAACACTATATCTCAACTATTTTTCAATAAACAAAATCAAAATGATGGCTTAAAAAGCCCTAAAGTTCTCGGCCCTTTAAAAAAAATACAGAAAAATTCTAAAAATTCTCATATTTATTCTACATGCTCCTAATACATCAACAAGCAACAATATGAAATAATATTCACAAAAAGCATGATTTATCTCATATAAAAAGAAATTATAACAAAATCAAAAAATAACAAATATGCACCAAAAATTCCCAAATTTTAAACACAATCTTAGAACATATTTCTAAGCATATTGCATTCATGGCTTGAGAGCATTTGGTGGCTCAAAAGCCACGAAATTGAAGGGGTCGAAACTAGGGTTTCAAAATAAAGAAAAATTCTAAAAAAAAATTCACTCCATTAGGATGGAAGATGATGATGAATGATACCTTTGTATGGTCTTATAAACTCATTTTGATAGTTGGAATGAGTTGAAATGGGGGATTGAATCTTAGAACTTGGAAGAACAAAAGAGAGAATTTGAATTTATAGAGAGAAATTGATTCCCAAAGTGAGAGATGCTAATGGAAGAAATGGGTCTGCATTGGAGCAGAAAAAGAGCTGTTATAAGCTTATTTGGGGTCTCTTGGTGGTAGTTGGGAGGAGGAATTGTCAAATTACCCGATTTGGCATGTTAATACCGATTCTTTAAGGTTTATCGCGTTTTCGATTGATTTCTCGAAACCTTAAGGTTTTATTTTCTTAAATATCCTTAAAAATACTTATTTTATAGTTTATAATAATTTCATAAAGTTTGGATGGCATCCGGTAAGTCAATTCTGAATTATCGCGGAAAAACAGCGTCCGACGATTAAATTACCCTCATTCGAAATTCTATTGAATTCTCGAGCTTTCATAATTAATTTGAGTCTTATAAATCATTTCTTATTGATTTAGACCCTTGGTTCGAGTTTCGGTTCGTTCGGATCAGTTTAGGGTTTTTTCCGGTATATATTCCCGTCGTTCGGTTAAGTTCTTCAGGAATTTCGTTCAGAAATTGATTCTTATTAATTCTAAATTCATAATAATATATTCCTCCATGATTTTGATTGTTATTATAAATTTTCATGATTAGCACGGACTAGAAGTTGATCCGGCTCGTGAATAGTACTTTTCAGACTGACCGGACGAGCATGCCCGAAAATTCCAATTCTTTGGCTTATCACATCTTTTCGCAAGAAGATTTTAGAAATGAAATCATTTTGTTGAGATTCATTCTTGATTTTTCATTCTATGTTCAGGCTATTCAGAAAACCCTAATCCGGTAGGACTAGTCACTAGTTTTTTATTTCTCTAGTTTTCGATCTCCGAATCGATTCTAATTCATTTCGTTGGTCACCTTAAACATAATTAAGGTCTTAACACTTTAAGTAATTGGTTTAAACATTGCTAATAAAAGTTTTAAATTTTTCGGGTTATTACAAAAATCCATGCATTTAGTTGAAGTGAAAAATGCATTTAAATGAACATAAAAATGCATGCAGTTGAACACAAATAATGCATGTAGGTTGGAAGCACGCGCTCGTGCTCTCACGTCGCCTCTACGCGCACTCGCGCAGCTGATGGCTAATAATGCATTTTTACGTTTTGTAAGATGCATAAACATGTTTTATTAAATGCATGAACGTATTTTGTTAAATAAATATTTGTATTTCATGCCACAATGCAATTTTATGTTTTGTTAAATGCAGTTTTATGTTTTTTGACAGCAAATCTTTCATCCATCATTCTCCGTCAATTTTGCCGTCTCTTTCCCCAATTAATCGATAAATTTCATCGTGAACCACTAACATAGCCACCATCTCTCTCAATTCTTCAATCCTTATTAAATTCATCTTCTATTTTTTCTCAAAATCTATCAATTTTGTTCTCAAAAAAATTTTCCTTCTTTTTTTTTTCTTTCGATGTTGTTTTTTGTTGTTCGTATGTATTATTGATGTTGTCCGTCTTTGCCGCCGTAAATCGTAAATCACCGCCACCGCGCCTTGTAGAAGAAGAAGAAGAAGAAGAAGAAGAAGAAGAAGACTGATTTGTTTTCTTTCCATTTTGCCCCTTGCGAAAATTTAAAAAAAAAAGAAAGGAAAAGGAACTGCCACGTGTCAGTTTGTGGTGTGATCATATGTTCAAAATGTTCGGTCTAGATTGGGTACTGCATACTATCTGGGGACCGAGTACTACGAGAACCCAATCATATATCCTTAGATAATATGTCCAAATCTGAACCACACATTGTGCTCATGAATTTTTTTTATTATTTATTTCAATTTTCATTTAGAGGCAAGAAAATAATAATTTCTTATTCTTCTTCTTCTTCTTATTCTCTTTAAATTGTTATTGTTCGTCGAAGAAGAAGGGAAGTAAGTGGCAACGGTGGAGTAGTGGAGACGATCGGACGGTGGCTGATCGTTTCTAGCTGCCTGAAATTGAAGAAAAATAAGATGACTTTGAGTAAAGATTGAAGGATAGAGAGAGATGGTCGTTATTGTGGTGTTTGCGGTGAACTTCGTCGAAAATCGGAGAATGAGACAGTGGTTTGCAATGGTGTTCGTCAGAAATCGGAGAAGAAGGTGACGAGCTAATGGACGGGGGAGGAATTTGCTATCGAAATTGAAGCATGCATATTACAAAAAGTAAACATGCATACCACAAAATAGAATCATGCATACTACAAAATATAAACTTGCAAATTTACAGACAAAACTTATGCATATTACAAAATCGAAACACTCCGAAACTTAAACATCCTTTACGATAAATACCATATTTGTGCCTACATTTCCTTTACGGTACATCCCCTGAATTTGTTCATTTGTCATTTATGAATACTACTTCACAAAAAAAATCTCTACTACCAGTTATTTATATAATTTATCATTCATAGTCAACCACTATCCCTACTTATAACCCTTAACAACGTCACTTATTTATATATTTTATCACCCATGACACACCACTAATTAAATTAACAATATATAAGACCTCTTATCCACTCATAATACACTCCATAATTTTTATTAAAATTCATACCAAAAATTCTAGACAAAAAAATGAGAAATCTATGATTCATCTCCACTGTTCCTATTTTCCCAATAAAAAAAGTAAGATTATATTAAAAAACATGGTTCGTTACGTTAAGGTCATGCTTGTATATTGAATCAAAGTTGAACATTAGTATTTTATTAGTATATCAAATTTGTAATCGAAATGGTACATTTTAAAAAATAGTATATTAATAGGTATGAACTTATCCACTAGAACAAATCCACCAAATTTAATCATAAGTTCCTAACCACAAATTTTTGGGAAGAACATGAGTTAGGGCATTCAATCTTCTCAAAAAAAAAAGAGTGAGGGCATTCAATGCTCACATGAATTGCAAAGTATTTTATTTTATAAGTATAGATTATTCATATAATATATATCTAAATCTAGATCTATATAATTACAACACGTAGATTCTGTTATCTAATTTGAGCAATTGTAATAATTAGGAATGGATGATTTAACAACAATTCAAGGCCAGTTTACATTAACATGCATGTTACACTGTTTTTAGATATGAAAGGTTCCAAATTAGTAGGCATTACTTCGTTGTTGCATGGTTGAAATCAAATCCTGATTTCCAAGATAATTATGAGGTTATTGTATGGCCCCAAATTAAGTTAATTTGGATAATATGTCTATAGCATGTTATGAAACTTCGAAACTATAGGCTTAATATCTGCAACTCTCAATCTTCTAACCATTCTTGTAACTTCCTGAAATGCAAGATCATATATAATAAAGTTTCATTTGATATATATTTCGTATTGCCACAAAATAAAATAATAGCGAAAGGAAATAAAATATAAGCTATCAAGTGTAAATGAAAAGAGGCCAGGGTAACAAATAGTCGGTTTGCTTAGATAATACTCGTTTCGCCTATCAAAATAGGTCTATTTTTATTTTTCACGTAACTTAAGAAAATACATTTAATGTTATTTGAAAATGTAATTTATATGAAGTTATTTTCTTTTGTCCTTAGTTTTTTATCCACATATTTTGTTTAGAAACATTAAATAAGGGGATTTTAGTAAAATAAAATTTTAATATAATTTAAATTAAGAACGTGGAATATATTTTGGGACATTCCAAAAATGAATAGAGGACTCATTTCTTGGAATGAATGGAGTAATAAATAATAGCTACAAGTTTAAAAATATGTGATACTAGCCATTCTATAGTAAAGAGACAATATTGCCCTTTTAGTAGTATTTTTCTTATCATTTTTGAAATTTATTGTGAAGTGAACCCGCGCATTAGAGGCGTGGCGTCGCGACAATTTGGACTATTGTGCGAAGGTGTGAATAAAGAACCCTGTCGAATTTGAGTTTTCTTGTATACATTCTTTTTAACCTATGCCCGGCGACGAAGACGATGGTGAGGACGGGTGCATGCGCAAAGGGATCTGGAGGGGGGGTTTAATTTTATTTTTTTAATTTTGGGTAAATGAATTTTTATGTTTTATTTTACTAGGTATATGGGGGGGTTCAAGAATTTCTTACCATTATAAATTCATAAATTATAACTTTATTGTCAGTAGTGAATATTTAAAAAAAATATGAAGGACAAATACTTATACATCACTCGAATGAATAACTAGTTTTTATAAAAGTACCCATAATTTATATATATACTTCCAAAGTAGTGACTACTAGCTAGTATTGTTCTCTCTTTAGCAAATGACTATTATATTTTTTTGACTCAATATAAAGTAAATAAATGATACTAGGACCTAGAAGCTTGATCAAAATAATTAATAGGTATATTTTACCAATATATTTGCTTTATATGAATGGCAATGATGGTATATATAGAGTTGACATTAAAATTAATATTACCCACTCGAGAAAAAAAAATTAACATTATATATATCGATAAATATCGAGAAAATTGATTTGTCTAGAAGTAGTTGAAAAAGTCACGCAGCATAATTACTGAATATAGAATATGAAATAAATATTAAGGGTTCGAAGTCAACATATTGTATCGGTTACGCAAGATGGTATCAGTTACGGAAGATAGGTATCGTGTGGGCCTAATTATACGTGCCAAAGGGGTGTATATGCAAGAATTACACCTATGACCTAACTTGTTAATCGTGATATTAGAAACGCAACTTGATTACATAAACAAAAATTATAAAGTCTTTAGATAGGATGCATTAATAGTTGATATAATGCATTAATAGTCCATCATATACCATTTATGAATAATGTCAAAATAATAAGATAATTATAGCAATGTGATGATCAGGTTTAGGGATGACAATGGATCGGATATAGACCTGGACTATCTGGACCGAATTTTGCTAGGTCTAGATCCGGATCCAAATTTTTTTATCTTGGATCCGAATTCGGTCCAGATCTATTGGATCCAAAAGAAATTAGATCCAGACTCAGATCTATAAGATCCGTAAGATCCAGGATTTAGACCTGAATCCACATGTTTTCTTTTTTAAAATAATACTTAAATCAACTATAATTCACAGAAACACCGTAATAATATCTAAATACACAATAACACTACAATAATTAATTAGAATTTCTACAATCATCACTATACAAGAAAATGTTAGTTATAAATTTACTTCTATTTTCATGACAACAAATAATATTGTAATAGAAATAGAAGAAGTAACATACATATCTTAGCAAATTATCACTCATATACAAAATTTCATCAAATACATGGTATAATTTTCTAATGTTATTGACCTACCATCCAATTTCATAACCTAGTTTATCCAACTTCGACTAGAAAGTGTTAGAGTTGGTTAATTCTGACTAAGTCTTCTCATTTTTAGGAGTTAGTTATTTTTAGTGTTTTGCTTTTTCTTCTCTTTGGTGTGCAAGTTACGAATGTTTCGCGGGATGCGATGGTAACAAACCGAAGAACACGGGAAACAGATCAATAGAGATCAGGGTTGACTAAGTCAGTTGTTCAGTTCCTATTTTCCAGGAGCAAGTTAAGCGACTAATTACCACGACTTAGTCACGTCCTAGTGGGCCAGATCGTGGTCCAAGACATGCACTCGAAGGCCTCTCATCTCCTATAAAAGGAGAGGCAAAGCGACAGCAAAAAGTGCACAACTCTTGAAGAAGTATCTGATGATCTGTTTATGTTGTTGAGTCTGTTTTAATAACATTTTCGATATCACACGAGTGTTTTAACTTCTAATGGTGTTAGAAGGTTGTTCTTTTTAGTACACGAGTGGTGTGAGAAAATCTTTAGTATTTTTCATATATCTTGATAGATAGTTTCTTAGCTTTTTTTCATAGATCTTGATAGATAACTTTTGTGCTCAACTTTCCGACTTTATCTTGTGATAAAGTAGTGAGTTTTATAACGTTCAACGTAAAGTTTATAGTGAATAATTTAATCATATTGGCATCTGATTTTAATTTTAATCAGAGAAAATTTACCGGTGTTCTTCAAGTTTTTAATTATGTTGTTTTACTCTGTGTATGGATAAATGTCTACATAACAGTCTTGTGTTTAGGCGAAGCAACACTTTTAATTGGTATCAGAGCTTACACTCGATATCTTGGTGAGATCTGTCGGTATCTTATTATTATTTCGCCATGGATTCAAACAATGTTGGTTATTATCGACCACCAATCTTGGATGGATCGAATTACTCCTATTGGAAGACCAGAATTCGCTCATACATAAAGTCCATTGATGTCAAAGCATGGCAGTCCATGGAGAATGGATGTTCAGTCCCAAAGACCACTGATGTTCAGGGCGATGTTACCCTAACACCGTCTGCACGGTGGACAAGAGATCAGGTTGACGATGCGAACTTCAACGAGAAGGCCCTCAATGCCATTTACGCATCCGTGGACATGACAATGTTCAAATTGATCAAGAACATCGCGTCTGCGAAAGATGCATGGGATGTTCTTCAACGGCATTATGAGGGGGATATAAGTATAAAGGAGTCTCGACTTCGCATTCTCACTTTCAAATTCGAGAATATGAAGATGTGAGAAGAAGAGAACATCAACGATTACACGAAGAGAATATTGGATATTGCCAATGAATGCGAAGATCTTAGTGATCCGATAAGTAACAAGTTCTTTGGTGTCGAGCTCTTGAACCTTACCCAAGATTTGAGATGAAGGTCACGGCTATTGAAACATCTCAAGCGGTTGCGACCATTGATTTCATGGATCTCATGAATTCACTCAAGACATCTGAGATGAATCTGGAGGAGAAGGTGCGATCAATAAGAAGCCGATTGTGCCTTCACTTCTTTGGCGCAACATCAGATGGAACATCGCGGAGATAATTGAGTTAGATGAAGAAGAGGCTGCAGGAGATCAATCTTGGCGATGATGTTGCTCTAATCACCAGGAAATTCAACACTATGGTAAGAAAGATGAACAAGGAAAAAGTTCAAGCTAGGCCTATGGATCAAAATCATCGAATGGTAGAATATCCGTCTTCAAAACCTCAAAGCTTCACTCCACCAAGACTAGTGAGGAAGTTCTTTTCCTCAGACACGTTTAGGTATGATTCCTCTAACATTGATAGTATCCAATGCCGTGAATGCAAAGGGTATGAACACTATGTGAATAAATCTGCGAACACGCTAAAAAAGAGAGGAAAGTCGTATTGGGTATCATGAAGTAATGATGAAGCTGAGTTCTTCGAAGAGGTAAATAACGGCAATGACAAGCTGCGGCGATTCTGTTGCCACAACACTCCACGTTGCAGTTGCCAAAACATTATCAGACGATGAGGAAGATGCCAAAACACAACACTCCACGTTGTTTTGATCGATGATCAACGGTATGGTCTCGACTATTATTCAAGTTTGTTTTGCTTAGCGCTCTTGTGAATGATCTGATTGTGAGGCGATTATCTTTGAAGACACTATCTCCATAGTACGAGATGAAGAAGTTATCTGACGAGCTACTTGAAAATGAAAAGACAAAGTCGAGATCTTGAGCTCACATCAAGAGAGAATCTGAGGCCGAAAGCATCTCGGCTAAGCTTGAAGTCTTGGTAACACAAAGGGAAGTCGAACTAAACAAGGTGACTTGTCGACTTGAGTGGCACAAGGTAGTTCGAGAAAGTGGAACACAGTGCGTCTAAATTAGATGATGCTTTGTTAATGGGTAAAAGCAGATACTCTTGGTTTAGGTTTTACATATGTTCCTAACAACATTGTTCCCACAATTGTCGCCACAAATGGGAAACCATTCGTTAAAGAAGGTGAACCGGTAAAAGGATAAAAATGACACGAAGAAAACATAGAAAATACGTATGTCATTCTTGCTCTACACTGGTCACATTAGCCTTTACATTATAAGCGAGGCTGATTTTAATGGACATAGGATGATGCCTAGGTCATATTATCTGAACACTTGATGCACCGACCCGTAGGCGCTCCAAGCACACTTCAGCAAACACGACCTATTAAAATGTCATGTTGTTTACACTGCATTGAAAACTAACATTTCAGGTTCATGGTATTTTGATAGCGGTTGTTCCCGTCACATGACTGGTAATAGAAGCTGCCTTTCCAACTATGAGTCGTATGATGGGGGTAGTGTATCATACACGACTGGTAATGCAGTGTAAACAACATGACATTTGTTTGATGAGACATGTGTTCTTACCATTATGAAAAATCAGACACGTTTGAAACGTTTAAAATCCTCTTTGCTAGAATTTTTAACATGTTTGATGTTCAAGTGTCAAGGATCCGATCAGATCATGGAAGAGAGTTCGAGAATATCTCTTTCACAAATTTTGTGAGAAAAAAAGGAATTTTCTAAGAATTCTCCGCGCCAAAAACACCTCAACAAATGGTGTAGCGGAGCGCAAGAATAGAACTCTAATAGAGATAGCACGAGTTATGTTAAGCTCGAAGGTGCATCCAAACGTTTTGGGCGGAGGTCATTAACACCGCATGTCATATTAACAATCGCGTGAACATTCGACGGGTTCCTTCAAAACCCATATGAAATTACGAAGGAAGGAAACCTAATCTCAAATATGTTCACGTGTTTGGGTGTGTTTGCTACATCTTGAATGATAGAGTATCTCACCAAGTTTGATGAGAAAAGCGATAAAGGAATTTTCGTAGGGTACCCTCTAAATAGTCAAGCATACCGTGTGTATAATCTGAGATTACGAACCATTCAAGAGTCCGTAAATGTTTTTTGATGATCTCGCTAATCTCGCGGGGAAAATGCAAGATGAGAATGTGGTGAATTGATAGAAGATCCGAGAGAATCTGTCAGCAGGGATGTTAGTAGCGATGATGTCCCCACTTTGAAGCCACGACCATGAAACATCTACACAAACATCGAAGGTTTCGGTGACACGGAGGATGAAGTTGGCCGGCGTCCAACAACAAGAAAGGCGAGATCATCCGGAAGAATACGTAAGAATCATCCAATATCTCAAGTCATAGGTGATGTTCAAGATGGTGTTCGAACACGAGTGCAAGACCATTAAACTACTGAGAGAGATGGTATGTTTTCATCCACATGTGCTTCAATGCTAGGTTTTATATGAGTCATCTCTAAAATAGAGCCTAAGAACATAAAAGAAGTTTTGGGTGATTGATCGACAAAATTTGATCGCATGCGAAAATAACGCGATGTATAAGGTAAGTCGACTATCGTATCCACGAGGATTGCAATCCGAAAACACGTAAGCTAACTCTAATCCTTCATCATTATCCAAGCAACGAATATGGTTTGAAAGGTTTATGGCTGAGATAATTAAATCCAAAGCAAAGGTAACAACTTGAAAATAAACAAAGGCGATAAATACTCAAAGATGAATATAAGAGATAAAGACTAACCTAGGGATGCACTAATCCTATCCACAACGATGTTTATCACCTTATTATTAACCGTTTTAATCCGCACAAGATGGAAGATCACATATGTAGCCAACAACTTGATTCGACAATTGTGACGATTGATTACTAATTTTCCTATTACATTACGTCTAGAGAAAATAAGCAACTCAAAAGGATCACAAAGAATATACTTCCTATGAATGTTCCTATCTCGATTCACGACTCAAGGCTTATTCGTATCATGCATTCAAGATCGATTGACAATTAAAACAGTTACGTAATTAACTAGCAACTATGATATGCATCAAGATTGATCAGAAATCAACACATATAATTAAGCACCATGAATCATGAATCAATGTCTGGAGGTAAACAACAACAGCATGAATCACAACATATAGGATAGAAACAGGCAAACCCTAGGATTAGAACAGATATTTAGCTAGACATAAATAACGAAATTAAATACGAAATAAACATAAGAACAAGCATTAAATTGATAAAACCCGTAGGAAAACGATCGAGAACAATGGTTGGGTTCGTATCCAAACCCAGCGGAAAGCGGAAAACGATGGAATTTGTTCGGACAAAAGCGTTACGGCGTCGATAATCGTAGAACTAACGTGAAACAATGAAAACTAAGCTAGAATGAATCTAAATCAAAGCTAGAGTGCAAAAGAAGGAAAATAATGAAAAAGCGGACAAAACGTGTAAAATAGGTGCAGGGAAGGTTGGGGGCGCGGTGAAGCCTATTTATAAATTAGGGTTGAAACCCTAATTTTGGAGTCTGCCGCCATGCCTCATGATCCTGACTCGGTCGCGAGGAACACTTGCCTCGGCCAATCTTCATTTCTCGGCGGTCGCTCGTGCACGGATTCGCCTCGCGGTCGTTAGGTGTGGTCGCGTCGCATGAAAAATCACCGCGGGCACGTCTCGCGCCAGGGAATCTTCGCGTGCTCGGCGTGTCTGGTGTTTCCTCGCGGCGACCTAGCGGTCGCTAGGCCGGTCGCGAGCCTTCTGTCTTGCGTCTGCGCGCTTCATGAGCACGAGTAGTTCCTCGTGCCCGGTGGCGGCACCGGTGTCGCTAGGCCAGTTTTTGCCCTCGTCGCTGGTTCTTCGTTCCATGCTTGGTTTTCAACATAAGCCTACAAAACACCAAAAGCGGAACCCAAGAGCGTGTCTTCCAAAAATATGTAAAAGCATTGAGATCCAAGACATAAACGCACTTATAGATCTAAAATCATCTTTAAAATCAACAATAAGCGTGTAAAATGCGTTTATCAACCCCCAAACTAAAATCATTGTTTGTCCTCAAACAAAAACAAGACCAAAAGAAGAGAGACACGAAACAGGATCAACGGCGTCGACAAGGTGATTAACCAATAAAGCCTCGTAAATATCTCAAAGCTCAAAATCATTAGTGCACACGCGACATTAGTCAAATCGACAATGTACAACCATTGAAAGCAAAAATCTCATTGAATTCAACCTCGCAATGGCATGTGCGTAATAGATGGAGTACACTCAACTCGTAAAGAAATAAAGGGACGTGTATGCACTCAATAATCAATGCAATGCAAAAATCTCACCATAGGCTTGTCATTTCTCTAATATCTCCACCACGTCAAATGCATTCAAATTATGATCAAAAGGGACTTTTCATAGGTTGTATTGTAGGCACATTGGTTAAGGTAGGATAATATATGGCTAAGTGACTCAAATATATTCCAAGTACTTCCCTCTATAATCAACCATATGGACTTTGTCCATTTCCTTTCCTTTCAACATGCTATTTCGACATTTATTCACTCAAGGTACCATATACTATAATGATTGACTTCCTTTATGCTCATAATATTCACAATTTTTTTTTTCCTTTTCTTGTCTTTGTAATAGAGCTTATAGGGTCTATTCTTTTTCACACGTGTACCATACTTTATCTTTTATCCCCACTTTGCATATCAAAACAAATTTTTCTCCCATTTGATTCCCATATCCATCCTCACCTCCTATCATCCGGTTAACAAAAGAATAAGGTCTAATAAAGGCTCAAAGAAGGCGACAAATGGTATATATCATTGGGCTAGTGTTTGGGTAAATATGTGGTTTAACAAAGATGACCTTTTATCTTTCCATATTCAAAACACATATTGCAGCCTCGACACAGAAAAAACGGCAAGTTCTAGAAGATAATTACATGCACGATATCACACAAATAAAAGAAACTGTAACAAGATGTGTATACAGTGAAGCTCAAGTCTCACGGTTTTAGCAAATGGTTAAAAAACAACAAGCTAAGCAATCTCAAGTCATCCATGCGTCATTTTCTAACATATCATGTGCACTATCACATATTTAACAGAAAATTTCTATCATCATTGGCTACATGGATTAACACATTTCACTTCAACTCGTTGATCGACCGACAAAACAAAAACGCGAAAGACACGACAAAAGCCCCAACATATAATAACTTAACAAAACAACGAAAACATAAAAGGACTCTCAACCACACACTCGACCACTCACTCCCAAACTTATTGTCAATAGTGTGCAATGGAGACAATAATGTTTGCAGAAGAGAGTGATTGGGAGAGATCTTACCTCAAATGTCGCGCTACTCCGGCGGTGGATAGAATCATCGCCATTGATGATATACCTTGGGACTTAAAACAAACAAACAAGACACAAAGAAACAAAGAAAAAGAAGAAACAAAATGAAAACATAAAGCATGTAAAATGTTGGGTTACCTCCCAACCAGTGCTAGATTTATCATCGCTAGCTCGATGTTACCTCTCATCAATCGGGCGATTTGACAACTGTGGTCTTTCCAAACTTTTTCTTGCCCTTGTACTTAGCATTCACTGCAGACCACCAATGCGTGTGTAAGTAGCTTCCACTAAACTTGAGCGACTCACTCGATTTTTATGCCGGTCCACCTCTTCTTTCTAGCATCTTCATCGAATGGTCGGTTGTCCTTCGTCGCGAGACTTGACTAGCGATGCGATAGTGATCGAATAGCAATTTTCGAGCTCAACTATCGTGTTGCTTGATGGCGTCATATATTGAAATCTTTAGCTCCTCATCATTGACACGAAACGTGAGGTCACCTTCCCACATCAATCAAAAGCACGACCGGTTGCTAGAAAAGGTCTACCCAAGATTAGTGGTTGATGTTTGAATTGGGTATGTCTAATATAACAAAATCGGCAGAAAGACAAAGTCCTCAATTCTTACCAACACGCCTTCAACAATTCCTTAGGATATGTGATCGACACGTCGACCATCATCGTTATCTTTGTTGGCTTCATCTTCCCTAGCTCCAAGCGGTTGAATACATTTAACGGATCAGATGATGTCGCTCCCAAATCGCACAACACATCGTGGAATGTGTGCTCGGCAATCTCGCATTCTAGTGTGAAGCTCCCGATCTTTTTGCTTGAGAGGCAACTTCCGTTGTAAGATGGCACCGCATTCTTCGGATAGGTTAATTTTTCAAATTTACCCAATTTCTTTTGCTTGCTAATGCATCTTTCGAAACTTCACATATCCGGCATTTTTCAAGCGCTCAAAGAGAGGTAGATTGATATTCACTTTTGGAATATCTCTTTGAATCTGCGAACTCCTCGTCATATTCGACTTAGCAAGTCGACTTGGAAACTGAATTGGAGGTGTACGCCGGGAATTTCGGCTCTGGCGTCCTCGCGGCTACCCTCGCGATCGCGAGGATGGTCGCAGGGACTGCGCCTGTCGGCTCTCTTCTTGTGAACGGGATCACGCGCGGGCTCGTCTCCGCTCTTGGCTGGTCCTTGGCGGCTCGCTCGCGATCGCGAGCTCGATCGCAGGTACTCTTTTCTTCCTGGCGACACGGGCGGGTTCGCGAGCTCCTCGATATAGCGACGGTGGGATGTCTCGCGGCCGGGCTCGCGGTCGCGAGCTTCGGTCTCGAGGTGCTCATTCTTTCCGCCGTCTTCGCTGGGTGGTTACGATCGCTTCCACTTCAAATGCGGATGGCGGCATTGATTCTTTGGGTTCACTTCAGACATTACTCGAAATTGGCCCGTCTTTGGTCAGGCATTTTTGTGCGGCTATCGACCGATTGATTCTCCATCATCTTCATGTGCTTGCCCATGGCTGCCACGGTCGATTCCAACTGTGTTATCCTCTGCCCGTTGTACCGATGAATGAAGTCTTGTTGAGTCGCCAATTGTTGGTTGCTCACAACCAACTGCTGCATCATATCCTCTAGACTTGGCTTCTTCCTCTTGAATCACTCCATTCGAGCAAAGCTTCTTTGGAGGTTGTTGGAAGTTATTGGGGTTGGCGTCGGCGATTCGTGATGATTCTGTTGTTCGGATGGTATGCCGGATTTTCCCCATGGTTCCTCTGATTGATATGATTAACCTCTTCTGTCTCGATCTGGCTCTTCAAAAGAGTGAACTTCTTCATAAGATCGTCATATTTCGAGTCACTCTCTACAGCAGCTGCTTTCACCACAAGCGTTCTCTCCATTGGCCATTGATAACTATTGGCCGCCATCTCTTCTATGATGCGGCTGGCCTCCTCTACTCGACGGTTCAACAGGCATCCCCCTGCCGATGCATCTACAATGCTCCTCGTATGCAGCGTCAGCCCACTATAGAACTGCGTGATCTGTTGCTCTTTGGAGAATCCATGTTGTGGGCATCTTCTCAATAGGTCCCTAAATCTCTCATGCTTGAACAACGACTGCCTCCTTGTTGGCGTAAATGGGAGATCTCGGCTATGATCTTCAACGCTTGGCCGAAAAATATTTCGAGAGAAACCTTTAAAGTTTCCCCTAGTTGTCTATCCCTTGGTCCAGTGCTTGAACCACCCTTTGGCCCGGCAACAGAGAAATCCGGCATGTGCATCCGGATCGTGTCTTGTGGCAACCCCATTCTCGCTTGATGGTGTCACAAATGTCGAGATAAGTCTCGAGACGGGCATTCGGATCCTCCGTGACTCCTTCCCCAAACTGCTCTCCTTGCACCATCTTGATCGGGGCGGCTTTAATTGAATTTTTCGCGTCCATGTGCGGGCCCCATCCCCTCCTGGAATTGTTCAAAGGAAGGTCAATGCATGTAGTTTAGAGGTCTCGTCTCGGGGTAGGGACAAGGAGTCCCATATTCGCCATCTGTGTGCATCTCTCGCAAAATCGGCTAGCATGCGTGCAGCTTGCTCGGGAGGTATGCCCTGATTACGTGGATTAGCCGCCATTGCGCCCTTCTTCTCTCGCCTCCTTCCTCCTTGGGAATTTTCGATCTCGGGTCAAGATTTGCTCGGGAGGTCCACAGGACCTTGTGATCATAGACTACACGGAGAAAAGAGAGAGCTTAACTCGACAAGAATAAATAAATAATATAAAATATAACTTGAATTAATAAATCCAAATCGTCAATTATTCCTATGTGATCTTAACAATCCCGACGGCGCCAAAATTTGATCGCTCACAATTTGATCGCACGAAAATAACAGCGATGTATAAGGTAAGTCGAGTATCGTATCCACGAGGATTGCAATCCAAAACACGTAAGCTAACTCTAAATCCTTCATCATTATCCAAGCAATGAATATGGTTTGATAGGTTTATGGCTTGATAATTAAATCCAAAGCAAAGGTAACAACTTGAAAATAAACAAAGGCAATAAATACTCAAAGATGAATATAAGAGATAAAGACTAACCTAGGGATGCACTAATCCTATCCACAACGATGTTTATCACCTTATTATTAACCGTTTTAATCCGGACAAGATGGAAGATCACATATGTAGCCAACAACTTGATTCGACAATTGTGATAGTTGATTACTAATTTTCCCTATTCTTTACGCCTCTAGAGAAAAATAAGCAACTCATAAGGATCACAAAGAATATGCTTCCTACGAATGTTCCTATCTCGATTCTACTCAAGGCTTATTCGTATCATGCATTCAAGATCGATTGACAATTAAAGCATTCACGTAATTAGCGGCAACTATGATATGCATCAAGATTGATCGAAATCAACACATATAATTAAGCACCATGAATCATGAATCGATGCACGGAAGGTAAACAACAACGGCGAATCACAACATATAGGATAGAATCAGGCAAACCCAAGATTAGAAATGAATATTTAGCTAGACATAAATAACGAAATTAAATCTGAAATAAACATAAGAACAAGCATTAAATTTATAAAACCCGTAGGAAAACGTCTGAGAACAATGGTTGGGTTCGTATCCAAACCCAACGGAAAACGGAAAGCGATGGAATTTTTTGGACAAAGCGTTCGAGCGTCGACAATGCGTAGAACTAACGTGAACAATGAAAACTAAAGCTAGAATGAATCTAAATCAAAGCTAGAGTGCAAAAGAAGGAAAATAATGAAAAGCGGACAAAACGTAAAATAGGTGCAGGGAAGGTTGCGAGGCGCGAGGTTTATTTATAGAATTAGGGTTGAAACCCTAATTTTGGAGTCTGCCGCCATGCTCGCGATCATGAGCTTAGTCGCGAGAACACTTCGTCTCGGCCAATCTTACGTTTCTCGGCGGTCGCTCGCGCCGGATTCGCCTCGCGCCACACCTCACGGTCGCTAGGTGTGGTCGCGTCGCATGAAAAATCACCGCGGGCACGTCTCGCCGGCTAGGAATGCTCGTGCAGCTCTGGCGTGTCTGGTGTTTCCTCGCGGCCGACCTAGCGGTCGCTAGGCGATCGCGAGCCTTAAATCTATCTTGTCTCGGCGCTCATAGCTACGAGTAGTTCCTCGCACCCGGGTGGCCGTTAGGTCGCTAGGCCAGTTTTTGCCCTCGCTGCTCGTTCTTAGTTCCATGCTTTGGTTTTCAACTTATAAGCCTACAAAACACCAAAGCGGAACCCAAGAGCGATGTCTTCCAAAAATATGTAAAAGCATTGAGATCCAGACATAAGCGCACTTTATAGATCTAAAATCATCTTTAAAAATCAACAATAAGCGTGTACAATGCGCGTTTATCGTTGATGAGTTATGGGTTATTTCTATGAATGATGAACTTAACCAATTTGTTTGAAATGATGTGTGGTATCTTGTTTGAGACACATTGACGGGAATATTATCGAACAAAGTGGATTTTCAAGAATAAATCGGACGAATTTGGTGTCATAATTCACAACAAAGCCAGACTTGTCGCACAAGGATATACTCAAGTAGAAGGCATAGACTTTGACGATACATTTGCACCGGTTGCACGCGTTGAGTCCATACAGTTGCTCCTAGCCATTGCATGTTATTTGAACATCAAGCTATATCAAATGGATGTCAAATGAGCATTCCTAAATGATGAACTCAAAGAAGAGGTATATGTCGAACAGCCCAAAGGATTTGAAGATCCACATAAGCCTAACCATGTTTTCAGGTTGAAGAAAGCATTATACGGTCTCAAGCAAGCACCGAGAGCATGGTATGGTCATTTAACAAAGTTCTTAATTGATTCCGGGTTTGCTCGAGGGAATGCTGATAGAACATTGTTTATAAAACAAAATCAGCACAACATTCTTATCACACAAATTTATGTGGATGATATGATAGTTGGATCTATCACACAAAAAATGCTTGATGAGTTTGCAGGTGCTATGTCGTCTAAATTTGAGATGAGCACGGTGGGATAAATAACGTATTTCTTAGGTCTCCAAGTGAAGCAAATGGATGATGGAATTTTGTAGGAAAACATATGTTAACCCTCGCCCGAGGATCCATCTTGGGTGTTTAATTCACCATACATTGATTATAAACCTAGCATGCGTCTATATAATTAATCGCAATCACGTTGGGGTTTTCACGTGTTTACCTTTGGATGCGAAGAGGTCGATGGAGCGAGATGAAAGGATCGAGCGGATCGGGACTCGTGCTTTGACCTTACGGGTATATCCGATTGCCCAATCTCCAGCGTCGGTGAGGGCGATCTATGGAGAATGCTTGGAAAATCACCCTTTGCTCTCACAACAATTTTCGAAAACTCTCTCAATTGAACTATGAGGGGGCCGAAAATCTTGTGTTAATTATGTGAGCATTAACCTAGACTTTATCTCATACCTTATATTTATAATGCACTACCTTAATCCCATATGGAAATTACCATAATCCTATATGGAAATTACCATAATCCTATATGGAAAATTACCATAATCTTAGGATTATTTCCATACTCTCAGGATTATTTCCATACTCACAGGATTATTACCATAATCTTATATGGAAAGGATCTATGCATATACCATATGTATAATAATATCCTTGTGGGATAAAGAGAATAAAATTTTGCCATAGGAGCACATAGGGGCCGATTTTCCTCTAGCTACGGCTGGAAGGGCGACCAGGATCAAATGCAAGGAATAAAGATGGGCCTCAAATAAATTAATTATCTTATGTTCAGCCCGAACATAAATTAATTTATAAACATTTATTCATGCCACTAGAGAATAAATGTTGACTTACCCTTTATTACGAAGTTGAGTCGGGCTTGCACTTGAACATTACGAATCCCGTATTTAAGATATCGAGCGTCCATTAATCATTTATAGCAATCGATTGCTTAAAGCGATTAACAACTTCATTTCCTTAAGTAGTACCACTCAACCTTATTATTGTACTTGAGCTAACTCAACTGCGGGGTTTAGTACAATAAACCTTTGAGCTCCTTAAGGGGCGTCATCATCCTTAGCGGATCGGTGACTCGTCTGAGGATAACTAGCGTGACATCTGAGCACAGCCACCACCCGAGATGCGGAGAATCTTGGGTTAGAACATATAACCCTCACTCATAACAAGTCAGTGATGGTCGACAACTCATACTCACCTAATACCTTATCGAGGTTTAGATCATCGTAAGTCACGAGATCTTGGTTCTTCACGACGGTCGAAAAGAAGAACACGTCTCACTGTGATCCTTGATACGTCGAGAGGCGTACCGGCATAGACAAGCAACTAAGTCAGTCACTTCTTATCTATCTGCGGCCTAAGCCGACAACTCGTCCTTAAGTTGTCTCATTTGTGAAACTTTTATATCTCATTAAGCTTGACCAATCATACGGACTTACGTGATCTTCTACACCTTGTATGATCTAACTTATATATGAGATAAGGGGACATAGATATATTGATAAGCGATAAGCGCATTTTACACGTATTTAATTGATATTTGAAGATGAGTTTAGCTTTCGTTTAATGTGCGTTTATGTATCGATTCTTAATGTTTCATCTATTTCTAGAAGATATTGCTCTTGGGTGTTATTTTGGTGTTTTGTAGGTTTATGTGTTGAAAATCGAAGCAAGGAGCGAAGCACGAACCAAATGAGCAACCGACCTATTTCTAGCGACCGACTGGCGGTCGCTAAGGCTGACATGAACAAACCGGCGCCCGGAAAGAGCGGCGGCGCGACCTCGTGCCATGGCGAAGCTAGCGTCGAAATTCGCTGGGCGATTTCGCGACGATTCATAATGACTAGCGACCGCTAACTGGTCGCGAGTTCAAAGCAGCGCAAGAAAGCGGCGGCGGCGAGAAACAGCGAGACATACCTAGCGATCACGCTAGCGATCGCGAGTACCGGTCGCGAGGCAGCGGCGAAGGCGAAAATTAGGGTTTCAGGTGTTTCTATAAATAAAGCGACACCCTCGCCTCTCCGGACCCAGAGCGCCCCGAGACCTATTTTACTTGAGTTTTCCTCGGTTTTCCATTCTTTTGCTTTAGTCTTCGTTTAGTTTAATTCTAGTATTGTTCTTCGTTGTTTTAGTTTAGTTTATTGTTTCGTTATCAATCGGAACGTTTTGTCCGATCGTTTTCCTTTGTTTTCCGTTCGTTCGCTTGGAATTGGATTCAAGACCAACCATTGTTCATCCGACGCTTCCCTACGGGTTTTATATATTTAAATTTCGTTTTTATGATTAATTCGTATTTCATTCCGTTTATTATGTCGGCTAGTTTTCATTCTAATCCTAGGGTTTGCATGATTCGATCCTATATGTTGTGAGTTACGCTATCGTTATTTACCTTCCGGGCATTGATTCATGATTCGATTGTGCTTATTTATATGTGTTGATTTCGATCAATCTTGATGCATATCTAGTTGTCGGTTAATAGCGTACTTGTATTAATTGTCGATCGTTATCGAATGCATGATCGAATGAGCCTTGAGTCGTGGCGAGATAGGACATTCGTAGGAAGCATATTCTTAGTGATCCTTTTGGAGTTGCTTATTTTCCTCTAGAGCGTAAGCGTGATAGGAAAATTAGTAATCAAGCGCCATGATTATAAATGGCGAAGTTGTTGGTTATATATGTGATCTTAGTCTTGTTTGGATTAAAGCGGTTAGTAATAAGCGGGATAAACATCGTTGTGGATAGGATTGGTGCATCCCTAGGGTTAGTCTTTCTTCATAGTTATCTTTCGTGATTTTATTGCTTTCTTTATATTTACGCTTGGTTATCTTTGCTTTGGATTAAATTCGAAGCCCTAAACCTCTCATCCTTTATTACGTGCTTGAATAATGATGAATAGTCGTTGAGCTAGCTTCTATGTTTCGTGATACAATCTCGTGGATACGATGCTTAACACCCTGTCATTACACTTTTGCGTGTGAAAAGGGCGATCAAATTTTGGCGCGTTCTTAGGATTGTTAAGATCACATAGGAATAATTTGTGATTTGGATTTATTAATTCAAGTTATATTTATTATATTATATTTATTTATTTTAGTCGAGTGCTAAATTCTCTCTTTCTCGGTGGTTTATCGTACAAGATCTCGGGGACCTCTGAGTATTACTAGATCCGAGATCGAAAGCTCTCAAAGGAGAAGAGGGCGAGAGAAGAGGCGGGCTGCAATGGCGGCCAATCCGAGCAGGGCATTCCTCCCGAGCAAGTAGCGCATGCTAGTGACTTTGCGAGATCTGCGTCGGATGGCGAATATGGAATCGTTGTCCCTACTCCGGAGGAAGACCTCGAACCACATGTATCGACATCCCGAGCAGGTTCAAGGAGGCGGTTGGGGCCCTTGCGTAGATGCAAACAATTTCGAGCTCAAGCCGTACGATCGGTATGGTTCAAGGAGAGCGGTTTGGGGAGGAGTCACGGAAGACCGAATGCGCGTCTCGAGACCTTCTCGATATTTGTGACACCATCAAGCGAGAATGGGTGCCACAAGACCACGATCCGGATCGCATGTTCGGTTTCTCACTTGCTGACGGTGAAAGATTGGTTGAAGTTTGGACCGGTAGGCATCGACATAGGAAACTTTGTGAGAAGTTTCTTCGAAATACTTTCCGGCGTGGCGCGAAGATCATCGCGAAATCTCTCATTTTGCCAAAACCACGATGAATCATTATTGAGGCATGGGAGAGATTGAGAGGTCTATTGAGGCGATGTCCACAACATGGGTTCTCTAAGGGCAACAAATCACACAGTTCTACGGTGGGTGACATGGCGGGCGAGGAGCATGGTGGATCGTCGGCGGGGTTGCTTATTAAACCGACCGATGAGATGAGGCAAGCCGTATTGTAGAAGAGATGGCGCCAACAACTATCAATAGCCAGCGGAGAGCGCCATCGTTCAAAGCATTGCTTGTTGAGTGATTCAAAATATGGCGATCTCATGAAGAGTTCACTCTTTTGAAGAGTCGATTGAGACGACGTCGACCACATCAATCGGAGGTCATTCAATTTCCAACAACCTTGAGCAGCTTCAATATTCGAATTCGATTCGAGGCCGAGGAAGCCAAATCTCGAAGACATGATGCAGCGATTGGTTGTAAGCAACCAACAATTGGCAACGAATCGAGTCGTTCATAAGCAACACCGGGCGGAAGATAAATCACTTGGAGTCCTTGTGGCTATGGGGAAGCACGTGAAGATGTTGGAAAATCAAATTGGTCAAATAGTCGTGCAAGTGAATGCACTACAAAGATGGGCGAATTTAAGAGTGTCTGGTGAACCCGAAGAGTCGATGCTTCGCCATTCGGACGAGAGTGGGCGAGCCTACCCGAGCCCTACCGAGGAAGAAGAGCATGAGAGCACCTTGCGAAACTTCGCGACCGAGCTCGCGACCATGAGCCCGATCGCGAACCATCGAACCTTTCCCACGAAGCCCGCGACCGAGCAGCGTCCAGCGCGCCGACCGCGAGCCATCCGAATATCCGCGCGCCCGAGTTGTTCGCGGCGACCAGTACTCGTAAACCCGACCCGCGAGCAATCGGTCGAGCACATGGCGAGAAATCGTGCGACTCGCGCCATAGCTTCGCCGCGAGGAAAGTCCAGTAGCGGATTCTCGCGACCATCCAGGTGGTCGCGAGGTCGACCCGCGAGCAACCATAGAAGCTTATCCTCGCACGTACACTCCTCCGGTCCCGTTTCGAGTCGACTTGTCAAGTCGAAATATGACGAGTTTGCTCGTTTCAAAGTTTTTAAAAGTTGAGATAAATGTGCCTCTCTTTGAGCGTTGCGAAACATGCGGGGTACATGAAGTTCTTAAAGGCGCGCTTGCAAGCAAGAAGGCGGGAAATTTGAGAAAATTACCCTATCCAAGAATGCGATGCCGTCTTGCAAAACTCCTCTGAAGCGAAGGATCGGCGGTTTCACGTTGGAGTGCGAGATCGTGGCGGACTTTTCCAAATGTTTTGTGCGATTTGGGCGAGCATCAATCGATGCCGTTGAGCGATTTCAACCGGCTACACCTAGGAAAGATGAAGCCGGCGAAGATTTCAGCGATGATGGTGACGGTCGATCACATATCAAAGGTATCGTCGAAGGCGTGTTGGTAAAATTCGGGTTTTGTTTTCCTGCCGACTTTGTGATTTTAGATATTCCGAATTGAACAACAACCGCTAATCCTTGGTAGACCTTTCTAGCAGCTGGTGGTGCGTTAATTGATGTGCGGGAAGGCAATCTCACGTTTCGTGTTAACGATGAGGAGCTCGAATTTCTATATCTGACGCCGTCAAGCAACACGGCGTTGGAAAGCGGGAAGATTGCTGCTTTCGATCATGGCTGCTTCTTTTGCCGTACCGTCTCGTGCTTAGAGGGTACTCGACCACTCGAAGAAGCTGCGAGAAGGAAGAAGTGGACTCGGCATGGAACTCAGGTGTGTTCGTTCGAGTTTGGGGGCCCTTCCATAGTCGGTGGTGGTCGTCCGTGAATCTGAAGTTTAGAAGGTTCCACAAGTCGGGAAAGATGTCTGTTGCTACCAAAACACCAGTTAGCGAGGTTAGTGATGGTCTAGCTAAAGACGTTAAATAAGCACTTGTTGGGAGGTAACCAGCGTTTTCTTTGTTTGTGTTTTCGTGTTTTATTTTGTTTTTCGTTTGTGTTGCTTTTGTCGTGTTTATGTTTTCTTTTCGTTGTTGTGTCGGTCGATCAACGAGTTAAGTGAAGTGTGTTAATCCATGTGGCCAATGCGATAGAAAATTTTGTGAAATTTAATGATAAGTGCGCATGATATGTTAGAAAATGACATGAATGACGTGAGATGGCTTAGGCTTGTTGATTTTCACCATTTGCTTATCTTGTGAGACTTGAGCTTTCTTGTATAAACATCTTGATCTGATTTCTTTTAATTGTGTGATATCATGCATGTGATTATCTTCTAGAACTTGCCGTTCTTACGTATCGAGGCTGATATGTGTTTGAATTTGGAAAGGATAAAGGCCGTCTTTGTTAACCACATATTCACCCAAACACTAACTTGATGTTATATACCATTTGTCGCCTTCTTTGAGCCTTTATTAGACTTTTCTTTCGATTAACCGGATGATAGGAGGTGAGGATGGATATGGGAATCAAAGGGGTGAAATTTTGATGTAAGTTATGGCGAAAAGTTTTCTTTTAGAAAAATACATACGTGGTGAAGAATAGTACCTTGTTGTGAAAGTTAAACCCTATAAGCTCTAGAAAAGAAAAGAAAAAGAAAAATGTTAAGTTCACTATGAGTGTTGAGTATAAAGGGTCTTTAATCAAAGTATAGGTACCTTATGTGGCATTAAGCGTTGATTTATACGTTGGGAGAGAAGAGGAAAATGGACAAAGTCCGTATGTGTCGAAATGTATAAATGATGGTGCTTGGAATATTCTTGAGTCACTTAGCCATATATTATCCTACCTTAACCAATGTGCCTACATTATAACCTATAAAAGACCTCTTTGATCCTTATTTGAACACATTTGGCGGTGGAGATGTTAGAAAGCAGCGACCTATGGTAGATGTTGCATTGCATTGATCGTGAGTGTATACCGTCCTTAATTTCTTTATGAGTTTGAGTGTATTCTATATATTTTACACATGCCTTTGTGAGGTTGAAATAAATGAGTTCTTGCCCTCGATGGTTGTTTGTGTTGAGTTGGCTAACGTCGTCATGTGCACTAATGTTTTTGGCGTTTATATGTTTACGAGGCTAGAATGGTTATCCTCTTTGCTACGCTCGTTGATCTTCGTTTCTCTTTACATTACATTTTTGTTTGAGGACAAACAATGCTTTAAGTTTGGGGTGTTTGATAAGCGCGCATTTTACGTGTTTAGTTGATATTTGAAGATGAGTTTAGCTCGTTTAATGTGCGTTTATGTATCGATTCTTAATGTTTCATCTATTTCTAGAAGATATTGCTCTTGGGTGTTCCTTTGGTGTTTTGTAGGTTTATATGTTGAAAATCGAAGCAAGAGCGAAGCGCGAGCAAAATGACAAAGCCTGCCTATTCTAGCGACCCGGTCTAGCGGTCGCTAGGCTGTCATGAGCAAACCGGCGCCCGGAAGAGCGTGGCGCGACCTCGTGCCCGCGAAGCCTAGCGTCGAGAATTCCTGGGCGATTTCGCGACCGGTTCATAATACTAGCGACCGCTAGTCGGGTCGCGAGTTCAAGCGGCGCAAGAAGCGACCAGGCGAGAAGGCGTGCGAGACTTACCTAGCGATCGCACTAGCGACCGCGAGGGTGGTCGCGAGCAACGGCGAAGGAAAATTAGGGTTTGGGGTGTGCCTATATAGCAGCACCCATCCGCGCCTCCAACGGACCCAGACGACGCCCAGACCTATTTTACTTGATTTTCCTCGGTTTTCCATTCTTTTGCTTTAGTCTTCGTTTAGTTTAATTCTAGTATTGTTCTTCGTTGTTTTAGTTTAGTTTATTGTTTCGTTATCAATCGGAGCGTTTTGTCCGATCGTTTTCCTTTGTTTTCCGTTCGTTCGCTTGGAATTGGATTCAAGACCAACCATTGTTCATCCGGCGCTTCCTACGGGTTTATATATTTAAATTTCGTTTTATGATTAATTAGTATTTCATTCGTTTATTATATACGGCTAGTTTTCTATTCTAATCCTAGGGTTTGCATGATTCGATCCTATATGTTGTGAGTTACGCTATCGTTATTTACCTTCCGGGCATTGATTCATGATTCGATTGTGCTTATTTATATGTGTTGATTTCGATCAATCTTGATGCATATCTAGTTGTCGGTTAATAGCGTGCTTGTATTAATTGTCGATCGTTATCGAATGCATAATCTGAATGAGCCTTGAGTCGTGGCGAGATAGGACATTCGTAGGAAGCATATTCTTAGTGATCCTTTTGGGTTGCTTATTTTCCTCTAGAGGCGTGGCTGTGATAGGGAAAATTAGTAATCAATGCCCAATTATCGTGGCGAAGTTGTTGGTTATATATGTGATCTTAGTCTTATGCGGATTAAAGCGGTTAATAATAAGCGGGATAAACATCGTTGTGGATAGGATTGGTGCATCCACAGGGTTAGTCTTTCTTCATAGTTATCTTTCGTGATTTTATTGCTTTCTTTATATTTACATTTGGTTATCTTTGCTTTGGATTAAATTCCGAAGCCCTAAACCTATCGTCCTTTACGTGCGAATAATGATGAATTGTCGTTGAGCTAGCTTCTATGTTTCGTGATACAATCTCTGTGGATCGATGCTTAACACCCTATGCATTACACTTTTACGTCATATGAAAAGGATTCGATCGGATAGGAGATTGTAATAGTGGTAACGGAAACATTGTATACAAGCTCAACCAAGCTACTTCGATATACAAATCAACAATCTCCCACTTATACTAAAGCAAACTTTTAGTATACAATGTGTCTTTCTACTAGCTATTACAAACAACCATCACTTTGCTTCTCCCACTTATAAAAGTTTCCTTTCTAAGTGGGTGCCATCAGCGCAATCGAGTCCTCTAACGTGTTCATCGTAGACTTTTGCGGCGGGCTCTTCGTGAATGGATCCGCTAGATTTTCCGTCGTATCAATCTTTTCAATCAACCGTCACCTCGTCTAACGATTTCTCGTATGACATGGTACTTTCTCTCTATGTGTTTTGTCGCCTTGTGGGTCCGTGGTTCCTTTGAGTTTGCCACTTGCACGAGTTATCACGATAAACTATGATACTCTTGGGCAAACCGGTACCACGTCTAGATCCATGAGTAGTTCTTGAACCATCTGACCTCGCTTAGAAGCCTCAAGGCGGCTACATATTCGGCTTCCATGGTAGAGTCCGCAATGCATCATTGCTTTGCACTCACTTGAGGATCTGGCTCCACCTCCCAAGGTAAACACATAGCAGGGGTTGACTTTTTCTCATCACGGTCGGCTTGGAAATCCAGTCATGTATAACCCAAGGCATTAGACTATACGCATGGTAAACTAGCCTATAATCTCGAGTCCTTTTCGGTGCTTGGTATATGCTTCTTGCGATCCATGAGCTTGTCGAGGTTAGGCGATATCTAGCTACTATACTACCGCATAGCGGATGTCGGGCCTCGTGCATAGCATTGCGTACATGAGACTTCCTCGGCGAGCGTAAGGAACTTGTCTCATTTCCTCTATCTCATTTGCGGTCATGGGTGGCTGCGTCTTGAATAAAGGCGCCATATGCGAAGGTAGCAATCCTTTCTTGGCGGTGCGCATACTAAAGCAGTAATCACGGTATCGATGTAAGGCGCACGAGATAAGCTCAACATTTTCTTCTTGCGATCTCGGTAAACCTTGATCCCAAGATATGCGCTACATCTCCTAAGTCTTTCATTTGAAGCGATCGGATAGCCAACTCTTTCGTCGATATGACTTCACGTTGTTGCCAACTAGAAGGATGTCATCTACATAAAGTGCGAGAAAACCACATCACCGTTGACATCTAACCGATACACACACTCTCGCTGAGCAGTGGGTAAATCCATGGGACTTTACTACCTCGTCAAGCGTAAGTTCCATGATCGGGAGGCCTGCTTAAGCCCATAAATGGACTTCTTAGCTTCCATACTAGATGCTCTTCACCCTTTACCACATAACCTTGAGGTTCTTTGCATATAGATGTCTCTGCTTTCCTCAAGGTAACCGTTTAAAAGCGGTTTAACATCCATTGCCAAACCTCTGGGTTCAGTGGGCTGCTATGGCTAGAAGAATTACGATGGACTTGAGCATTGCTACGGTGAAAGGTCTCATCGAAATCGATGCCCTCAATCTGAGTGTACCCTTTACGCCTGAAGCACGGCTTTAAAAGCGAAACCTCTCCATCGGAATCTCTTCTTCTTGTATATCCACTTACTACCTATGGCTTCCTTGCCATCGGTAGAGTGTCTTTCATATACATCCATAGCCGTTATGGACTACATTTCTAAGTCCATAGCGGTGTGCCATGATCTTGCATCAATATCTTGTATCGCTCCTTGTATGTCCATGGGTCGATTATTGCATGTTAAATCTGCTTGGGACTAAATCCGAAGATTCACCCACGACATAAATCGCTCGGGTTGACGAATAACCCTCCCACTCTGACGAGGTTCTCTGAGCACTATGGCAGCGGTGGGTGCGAAACTTGTGGTTCTCTAACTTGCACAACTTGCTGTGTAGGTACCACATGCGGTCGGTATCTCGGTGGAACTCGACCACTTCAATTTCTTGAAGTATCGGTGTCGATCCCTCCCACTAGACTCGACATCTCGTACCTTTGGCCCTGTCGGTGGTGGAATCGATCATCTTCTAATTCTTGAAGAATGATTTCAACTTTGGACTTATGATTTTCATATAATCCTCTTCTAAGAATCGGGCATTAGTCTTAATAATGACCTTCGATCCTTAGGACTATAGAATAAACCACCTTCGTTCCTCTAGGATAGCGATAAGCGACCTTGCGTCGGATCTAGCCTCCAACTTGTCGACCTTTTTGTTCGGCACGTGTCTTTGGGCCATATCATTATGTGGCTTAAAGCGGGCTTCGCCCGAACCACAACTCGAAGGGTCTTTTCGTGACTTGGGCGGTACTAGATTTAGCAAGTATGCATGCGTCTCTAAGGCATACCCCGAGCGAAATAGGCAATGTGGCATAACTCATCATAGATCTAACCATTTCTAAAAGTCCTATTTCTTCGATTCGACCACCATTTTCTTTGTGGTGTGCCCGGTGAAGTCTTGTTGGGATGTAATCCCACTTCACTAGATAGTCCATAAACTCGTTCTTGAGGTATTAAGCCACCATGATCGGACCATGATGACTTGATACTCTTACCTAGCCGTCTCACTTCCGCCATAAACTCTTTGAATTTCTCAAAGCATTCGGACTTGCGGTGAAGCGGTATATGTATCCGTACCTTGAGTGTCGTCGATGAAAGTGACAAAATACTCGTACCCTCCACGAGCTTGTGTGGACATAGGTCCACACAGTCGAAATGGACTAACTCTAACATTTCTTTGGCTCTATAACACTTCGCTTTGAAGGTGCAGTCGACATCTTACCTTCTATACGAGGATTCGCGGGGAGCGGATGTAGTGAGATTACCAGCTCTCCGTTCTTAGCCGGTCTTTGGATCCTATTTAGATTGATGTGACCTAATCTAAGATGCCGAGAAAAGTAGAGTCATCTTCTTGAAAACTTTCTCTTTTTAGGGTTTGATGTAGATCTGACATAGTTATAGGTATTATGTTTGGCGAGAAATAGTATAAAGCGAATTATATATGGTGCGACACGGATAACCGTCATTTCTTATGATAGAAACACCACTATCAAAAATAACGAATATCCATGAGTAAATAATTTGAAAGCAGAAACAAGGTTAAAGTCGAAAATCCGGCACATATAAAGCGTCTTTCAAAACTAAAGCTGTTGTCCCAAAACATAAAAAACATCTCCAGCTGCAACGGCTTCGACTTTCGCCGCGTTGCCCATGGAATCGTTATCTCGCCATCAAGCGACTCCCTTGTCATGAGGAACCCACGCAGGTGTAACAAACATGATCGATTCGCCCGTATCTACTACCGAGAATGGGTAGAACAAGTCGCTAAACATGTTTCCGTTACTAAAGCAAGCGGCGTACCTTGAGCCTTGAGCATAGGGCACTTGGCCTTCAATGCCCGTCTTACACTTGAAGCACTTGCCCTTCTCCTTTGGCTTCTTCAAGCCTCCGGTGTAACCATGTTCTTGTTCCATTACTCCCACTATTTGCCTTGCCTCTACCACCTTTGATACCCTTTTCTATTTCCATTTTGCGATGAAAATTTTGGGCCCTTAGATGTGCTAGCAGAGCATGTGCTCCTTTTCCCATAACTCCTTCCCGACAGCGAGATCATTAAACAGCGACTAAGTGTAAACTCGGTCTTGCTCATGATCGCATTCAGTTCTCAAAGACTTGGGCGGTGTATTGAGGATGATATCGACCTTGGCCGCCGTCAATACCTCCTCCCAAATGATCAAGACTATCCATGAGATGAGTCGTGTGGGAGACATGTTCATGGACGAACTTCCTTCTTCCATCTTACATGAAGATTTCTCTCATTGTGTGGAAGCGGATTGTCCGATCCGACGCCCAAACTTACTCTCGAGACTTGACCAAATATCGATCGCGTCGACCATCGACGATCTTTGCGGTTGCAAGCCTTTGGACATCGTAGTCATCATATAGCATTTAGCCATATTGTTTGACTTATTCAAAGTGCCTTGACTCGTTGCTCATTAGTCGATCGTCGATGGGGCATCGGGTTTAGGAGTAGTGAGAACAAACATGTGTTCTTCGGCGATAAGAACATATTCCTTGTTTCGTTTCCACTCGATAAAATTTGGACGGATAGCAGTTTTGTGCGAGCATATTGATAATCGGTAAGAGACATATCTGAAGCGATAATGTAAACACATAAGCATACGATCGCAAATAATTACGTAACAATAATATTGTAACCTTTTGATAAAACAATATTAAATGAAACCTCCGATCGCCAAGGAATTCCACATGCGAGCCAGCGTGTGGGCGTTTACATGAACCCTCGACCGGACTAAAATATACCTTTTAGTCGTTTAAATTCAATCCATGTCAACTTATCCTTATGATAAATGTAATTAACGATTGGACCTTACTAGACCACATCACTATCGCGAAGGGACTTGGCGGGAAGTTGTACTTGAGGTGATGTCTAAGCATTGACCACAATTTTAACGATGAAAATGAATTCTTAGAATTGGTATACTCACTCGGATCATACCTTCCAATTCAATTCTTTTGTTATCTCATTTTATATCTATCTCTAGAGAACTTATGAAAATCGCACATACAAGCAGCGTGTGGGGCGTTTACATGAAACTCCCACTTCTCGATAGATTTAAAAGTTTTATTTAGAAATCTCATCTAACAAACTTATGATAAGCAGTGCAAGCAAGCCCGCGTGTGGGCGTTTACTCACAGTCGTCTCGCTTTGTTTAGAGATCAAAAAGTGGAGTCTTGACATTTTAATTTGAAAAATTAATTTGTCGGGTTGCTTGCTTAGTCTTTTTATTCAAAGGTTTGTCCATGCGGATCACGTAATCTAGCATGCTTTTCTATAGAACTCGACATGTAAAACATGCGCATGAATTCTAAAATATGCTTGATAAGCGCGATAAACCTAGCATGCTTACTATCGCGTCGAATTCGTAAAACACTTAAGGTTTGTCGGCGTAATATAAACATACATAGCGTACTCTGCATTATTTAAACATCCACGACATGCATATGAGCGATAAAAATAAAATAAAGCGTTCATCAGCGACCCGATCGTGAAACACACATTTAAATCTAATCTATTACATAGATTTACAAAGTGCAATTAAACTTGACGGGCCTCGCGTGCGCGGCGCGGACGGATTCAACAATTGGGCCTCGCGTGCGGGCGCGGGCGGAAAATCTTGGGCTGGAAAAAGCGGTGCGGGCGGGTCGGCCCCAAATTGTCTTGGGCGGCGCTGAAAGCGAAAGCCCGCCAGCGCCCGATTGACCTCGCCGCCGCCCGCGTGCTCCCGCGGGCTGCCTCGCGATCGCGACGCGACGCGTCGACCAACGTGCGCAGCGTGCGTGCCCGGCGCGAGCGTGCCGAGAGATGTCGTCGCCCGCGGCGAAACTTCGCGACCGCGGTATGCTTTAAGCGGCGGGTAGCTTCAGCGGCAGCGCCCGCCGCTAGCTCGCTCGCTCGCTTGCTTGGCGGCCGTATCTCGCGATCGCTCGATCGCTCGATTGCTCGCGTGGCGCCGAGGGATCTCGTCTTGTGAGCGCCGCCAGTCGCCAGCCCCCGCGATCGCCCTCGCGACCGCGAGCTCGCTCGAAATACCGTCGAATAGCTTGCGAGCTACTGTTTTTCCGTCGTTTAGTTCTTCGTTCTTTCGTCTTGTTCTTCTTTTACGGATAAGATTTACAAGAATAAAATCTAATCTAACCACGGATTTTCTCGTGGTGTAAAAACAAAACCAACAAAACAATGAGCGAGCCACGATGAGCGACAAATCCACAATTAATTAAGCGCGCGTAATAATCAGCGTGAATTAATCCAGCGAGCGAATTACGATCCGGGCTCGATACCAGTGTAGGAAAGCGTATGTTAACCCTGCCCGAGGATCCATCTTGGGTGTTTAATTCACCATACATTGATTATAAACCTAGCATGCGTCTATATAATTAAATCGCAACACGTTGGGGTTTTCACGTGTTTACCTTTGGATGCGAAGAGGTCGATGGAGCGAGATGAGCGGATCGAGCGGATCGGACTCGTGCTTTGACCTTCGGGCTGTATCCGGTTGCCCAATCTCCAGCGTCGGTGAGGGCGATCTATGGAGAATGCTTGGAAAATCACCCTTTGCTCTCTTTGAACTCTTTGAAAAATCTCTCCCAAGCGACCTTGGAATTCTCGAAAATATGAGGATTAAATGTGAGCATTAACCTAGACTTTATCTCATACCTTATATTTATAATGCACTACCTTAATCCTATATGGAATATTACCATAATCTATATGGAATATTACCATAATCTTAGGATTATTTCCATACTCTCGGGATTATTTCCATACACTCGGGATTATTACCATAATCTTATATGGAAAGGATCTATGCATATACCATAAATATAATAATATCCTTGTGGGATAAAGAGAATAAAATCTTTCCTTTGAGCACATAGGGGCGCGATTTTCTTGTAGCTATGGGCTGTATGGGCGGCCAGGATCAATCGAGGAATAAAGATGGGCCTCAAATAAATTAATTATCTTATGTTGACCCGAACATAAATTAATTTATAAACATTCGATCATGCCACTAGAGAAAGAATGTTGACTTACCCTTTATTACGAAGTTGAGTCGGGCTTGCACTTAGACATTCTGAATCCCGTATTTAAGATATCGAGCGTCCGTTAATCATTTCTAGCAATCATTGCTTAAAGCGATTAATAACTTCATTTCCTTAAGTAGTACCACTCAACCTTATTATTGTGCTTGAGCTAACTCAACTGCGGGGTTTAGTACAATAAACCTTTTGAGCTCATTAAGGGGCGTCATCGTCCTAACGGATCACGGTGACTCGTCTGAGATAACTAGCGTGACATCTGACACGGCCACCACCCGAGATCACGGAGAATCTTGGGTTGGAACACTCTAACCCTCACTCATAACAAGTCAAAGTGATGGTCGACAACTCATACTCACCTAATACCTTATCGAGGTTTAGATCATCGTAAGTCACGAGATCTTGGTTCTTCGACGGTCGGAAAGAAGAACACATCTCCTTGTGATCCTTGATACGTCGAGGCGTGCCCGGCATAGACAAACAACTAAGTCAGTCACTTCTTATCTATCTGCGGCTAAACCGGCTAAACCGACAACTCGTCCTTAAGTCGTCTCGGTGTGAAACTTTTATATCTCGTTAAGCTTGACCAATCATACGGACTTACGTGATCTTCTACACTTTGTATGATCTAACTTATATATGAGATAAGGGACACGGATATATGCAATCAAGTATTCATTTCGGATAGGAGATTGTAATAGTGGTAGCGAAACATTGTATACAAGCTCGACGCACAAACGATTTCGACATTTATCACAATAAACTATGATACTCTTGGGCAAACGGGTGCCACGTCTAGATCCATGAGTAGTTCTTGAACCATCTGACCTCATAGAAGCCTCAAGGCGGCTACATATTGGCTTCCATGGTAGAGTCCGCAATGCATCATTGCTTTGCACTCATGAGGATCTGACTCCACCTCCCAGGTAAACACATGGCAAGGTTGACTTTTCTCATCACGGTCGACTTGGAAATCCAGTGCAGTATAACCCAAAGGCATTAGACTATGCATGGTAAACTAGCCTATAATCTCGAGTCCTTTCGGTACTTGAGTATATGCTTCTATCTGCGATCCAATGAGCTTGTCCAGTGTTAGGCGATATCTAGCTACTATGCCTGCGTGATAGCGGATATCGGGAACTGAGTGCATAGCATTGCGTGCATGAGACTTCCTACGGCGGAGCGTGTAGGAACTTGTCTCATTTCCTCTATCTCCTTGGTCAGGATGGCTGCGTCTTAGATAAAGAAGCGCCATATGCGAAAGGTAGCAATCCTTTCTTGGCGGTCTCGCATACTAAAGCGAGTAATCACGGTGATCAATGTAAGGCGCACGAGATAAGCTCAACATTTTCTTCTTGCGATCTCGGTAAACCTTGATCCCGAGAATGTCGCTGCATCTCCTAAGTCTTTCATTTGAAAGCGATCGGATAACCAACTCTTTCGTCGATAACGACTTCACGTTGTTGCCAACTAGAAGGATGTCATCTACATAAAGTGCGAGAAATACCACATCACCGTTGACATCTAACCGATACACTTTACTCTGCGCTAAGCAGCTGGGTAAATCCATAGGACTTTACTACCTCGTCAAGCGTAAGTTCCATGATCGGAGGCTGCTTAAGTCCATAAATGGACTTCTTAAGCTTTCATACTAGATGCTCTTCACCTTCACCACGCATAACCTTGAGTTCTTTGCATATAGATGTCTCTACCTTCCTCAAGGTAACCGTTCGGCGGTTTTAACATCCATTTGCCAAACCTCTAGGTTCAAGTGGGCTGCTATGGCTAGAATTACGATGGACTTGAGCATTGCTACAGTGAAAAGGTCTCATCGAAATCGATGCCCTCAATCAGTGTACCCTTTACACACAAGCACGGCACGAAAGTTCGAAACCTCTCCATCTGAATCTCTTCCTCTTGTATCCACTTACTACCTATGGCTTCGCCCGCCATACGGTGAGAGTGTCTTTTCATATCATCCATAGCGGTTATAGACTCAATTTCTAAGTCCATAGCGGTGTGCGTGATCTTGCATCAATATCTTGTATCGCCTCGTCAGTATGTCCATGGGTCGATTATTGCTGCTCGTCTCCCGGGACTAAATCCGAAGATTCACCCACGAACATAAATCGCTCGGGTTGACGAACAACTCCCACTCTGACGAGGTTCTCGAGCACAATGGCAGCGGTGGGTGCGAAACTTGTGGTTCTATCTTGCACAACTTCGGCCGGGTGGGTACCACTTCGTCGGTCATTATCTCCGGTGGAACTCGACCCACTTCAATTTCTTGAAGTATCGGGTGTCGATCCTCCCCTAGACTCGACATCTCGTACTTTGGCTGTCGATGGTGGAATACAATCATCTTCTAATTCTTGAAGAATGATTTCAACTTTGGACTTATGATTTTTCATATAATCCTCTTCTAAGAATCGGGCATTAGTCTAATAATGACCTTCCCGATCATAGGACTATAAAATAAACCACCTTTCGTTCCTCTAGGATAGCGATAAACAGCACTTGCGTCGGATCTAGCCTCCAACTTGTCGCCTTCTTGTTCGGCATGTCTTTGGGCGCCCCATATCTTTATGTGGCTTAAACTGAAACTTACGCCCAAACCACAACTCGAAGGGTCTTTTTCGAATGACTTGGATGCTACTAGATTTAGCAAGTATGCCGTTGTCTCTAAGGCATACCCAGGTAATCGAAATAAGCAATGTGGCATAACTCATCATAGATCTAACCATTTCTAAAGAGTCTATTTCTTCGCTCGACACACCATTTTGTGTGGTATGCGGGTGAAGTCTTGTTTGGGATGTAATCCCACACTTCACTAGATAGTCCATAAACTCGTTCTTGAGGTATTATGCACCAGCGATCAGGCCCATGATGACTTGATACTCTTACCAAGCTTCGTCTCCACTTGCCGTAAACTCTTTGAATTTCTCAAAGCATTCAGACTTTAAATTGAAGCGGTATATGTATCCGTACCTTGAGTGTCGTCGATGAAAGTGACAAAATACTCGTACCCTCCACGAGCTTGTGTGGATATCGGTCCACAGGTCGAAAATGGACTAACTCCAATATTTCTTTGGCTCTATAACTCTTCGCTTTGAAGGGTGCAGTGGAGCATTTTACCTTCTATCTGAGGATTCGCGGATCGGGAGCGGATGTCGTGGAGATTACCCAACGCTCCATTCTTAGCCCGTCTTTGGATCCTATTTAGATTGATTTGACCTAATCTAAGATGCCAGAGAAAGTAGAGTCATCTTGCGAAGAAAACTTTCTCTTTTTTAGGGTTTGAAGAAAATGCAACATAGTTATAGGTATTATGTTTGGCGGGAAATAGTATAAAGCGAATTATATAACGTGCAACACGGATAACTTTGTCATTTCTTATGATAGAAACACCACTATCAAAATAACGAATATCCATTAGAAAATAATTTGAAATGCGAACAAAGGTTCCGCTTGAAAATCGGCACATATAAAACGTCTTTTAAAACTAAGCTTCTTCTCAAAACATAAAGTAACATCTCAACCGCATGGCGGCCTCGACTTTTGCAGCGTTGCCCATGGAGATCGTTATCTCGCCATCAACGACTCCTTGTCGCGAGGAACCCACAAGGTGTAACAAACATGATCGATTATACCGTATCTCTACCCAGAATGGGTAGAACAAGTCGCTAAACATGTTTCGTTACTAAAGCAAACAGCGTACCTTGAGCCTTGAGCATAGGGCACTTGGCCTTCCAATGCCCGATCTTACACGCTTAAAGCACTTGCCGCTACTCCTTTGGCTTCTTCAAGCCTCCGGTGGTAACCATGTTCTTGTTCCCATTACTCCTCATTATTTGCCTTGCCTCTTCCACCTTTGGTACCCTTTTCTATTTCCATTTTGCAGCGAAAATTTTGGACCCTTAGATGTGCTATGCAAGAGCATGTGCTCCTTTTCCCATAACTCCTTCCGCAGCCACGAGATCATTAAGCAATTGACTAAGTGTAAACTCGGTCTTGCTCATGATCGCATTCTGAAAGTTCTCAAAAGACTTGGGCGGTGTATTGAGGATGATATCGACCTTGGCCCGCAGTCGATACCTCCTCCCAAGTGATCAAGACTATCCATGAGATGAGTCATGTGGGAGACATGTTCATGGACGAACTTCCTTTCCATCTTACCGCCAAGATTTCTCTCATTGTGTGGAATGCATTTCGTCCGATCCGGCCCAAACTTACTCCTCGAGACTTGACCAAATATCGATCGCGTCTACCATCGATGATCTTGCGGTACAAAGCCTTTGGACATAGTAGTCATCATATAGCATTTAGCCATATTGTTTGACTTATTCCAAAGTCCGCTTGACTCTCGCCTTTCATTAGTCGATCGTCGATGAAGGCATCGGGTTTAGAGTAGTGAGAACAAACATGTGTTCTTGACGATAAGAACATATTCCATGTTTCGTTTCACTCGATAAAATTTGGACGGATAACGGTTTTGTGCGAGCATATTGATAATCGGGCGAAGAGACATATCCGAAACGATAATGTAAACACATAAGCATCACGATCGCATAAAATTCGTAACAATAATATTGTAACACGATAAAACAATATTAAATGAAACCTCCAATCGCCAGAGGAATCCCACATGCAAGCCGCGCGTGTGGGCGTTTACATGAACCCTCGACCGGACTAAAATATACCTTTTAGTCGTTTAATTTCAATCCATGTCAACATATCCTTATGACAAATGAAATTAACGATTGGACCTTACTAGACCACATCACTATCGCGAGAGGACTTGGCGGGAAGTTGTACTCGAGGTGATGTCTAAGCATTGACCATAATTTTAACGAGAAAATGAATTCTTAGAATTGGTATACTCCTCCGGACCATACGCTTCCAATTCAAATTCTTTTGTTATCTCGTTTTATATCTATCTCTAGAGAACTTATGAAAATCGCAGCATCAGAGCCACGGCGTGTGGGCGTTTACATGAAACTCCCACTTCTCGATAGATTTAAAATGTTTTATTTAGAAATCATCTAACAAACTTATGATAAGCAGTGCTGAAGCAAACCCGCGGCGTGGGCGTTTACTCACGGTCGTCTCGGCTTTGTTTAGAGATCAAAAGTGGAGGTCTTGACATTTAATTTGAAAAATTAATTTGTCGGGTTGCTTGTTTAGTATTTTTGTTCAGGTTTGTCCATGCGAGATCCGTAATCCTAGCATGCTTTCTATAGAACTCAACATGTAAAACATGCTCGCGAATTCTAAAATATGCTTGATAAGCGTGATAAACCTAGCATACTTATCTATGCGCGTCATTCGTAAAACACTTAAGGTTTGTCAGCGTAATATAAACATACATAGCATGCTCTTGCATAATTTAAACATCCACGACATGCATGAGCGATAAAAATAAAATAAAGCGTTCGCCAGCGGCCCCGATCGTGAAACTGCACATTTATATCTAATCTATTACTTAGATTTACAAAGTACGAGTATAAAACTTGAAGCAGGCCTCGCGTGCATGAGCGCGGACGGATTCAACAAATGGGCCTCGCGTGCATAGGCACGGACCGAAAAATACGGGTTGGGCTTTGGAAGCGATATGCGGGCGGGTCATTTAATCTGTACTAGGCAGCGCTGGGAGAAACCCGGCCGTGCGCCCGGCTTCCTAGGCGGCCTGCTTGGCGTGTCCCAGCGGGCTACCTCGTGATCGCTAACTGCGACGCGACCGGTCGACTGCAGCGATGCGGCCACGCCCGGCCCCGAACATCTGCCGAAGATGTCGTCGCCCGGCGGCGAAATCGCGACCAGTACGCTACATGAGCCGGCGGTTTCTCTGTGACAGCAACGCCCGTCGCCCGGTGGCTCGCTCGCTTGCGTTCGCCGCGCGCCGAATCTCGAGACCACCTAGCTCGCTCGTGTGGCGCCCGAGGATCTCGTCTTGTGACGCATCCCGATCGCCCGCGCCTCGCGATCGCCCTCGCGCGCGACCGCGAGCTCGCTCACGAAGCGATCCGAAGTGCAGAGACTGTTTTTCCCGTCGTTTCGTTCTTCGTTCTTTCGTCTTCGTTCTTCTTTTACGAGATAAGATTTACAAAATAAAATCTAATCTAACCACGGATTTTCGTGGTGTAAACAAAAAACCAACAAAAACAATAAGCGAGCCACGATGAGCAGCGGATCCACAATTAATAAAGCGGCGTAATAATCGGCGTGAATTAATCCATGCGAGACAAGATTCGATCGTGGCGAGCTTCTGACCATGATGCGCGCATGCGCGGGTTTCCATGACGAGCAGACGCGCTCCCGTATGTTCATTCCATGCGTTGCTGGACCCCGGAATCTCGCGACATGAGCTTCGGCTCGCGTAGCGCCGGGATCTCGTTGCCAGCAGCGCCCGTCGCCGCCGATGACCCCGCGACCGGAGCTCGACTCAGAAGCTACACGGTGCTGGAGGAGACGTTTTCCGTCGTTTCGATTCTTGGTTCTTTCGTCCGTTCTTACTAGATAAGATTTACAAAATAAAATCTAATCTAACCACGGATTTTCTCGTGGTGTAAAACAAAACCAACAAAACAATAAACGAGCCACGATGACACACTCCAATTAATAAACGCAGTAATAATCAAACGGAATTAATCCAAGCAGAGCGATCGATCCGTGCTCGATACCAATTGTAGGAAAACATATGTTAACCTCGCCGAGGATCCATCTTGGGTGTTTAATTCACCATACATTGATTATAAACCTAGCATCGCTATATATATCGCAATCACGTAGGGGTTTTCGCGTGTTTACCTTGGATCGAAGAGGTCGATGGAGCGAGATGAAAGGATCGAACGGATCGGACTCGTGCTTTGACTACGGCGTATCACGATGCCATCTCCAACGCGTCGAGTGAGGCGGTCTATGGAGAATGCTTGGAAAATCACCCTTTGTCTCTTTGCACAATTTTCGAAAACTCTCTCAATCGAACTATGAGGGCGAAAATCTTGTAATTAATGTAGCATTAACCTGACTTTATCTCTACCTTATATTTATAATGCACTACCTTAATCTATGGAAATACCATAATCCTATATGAAATTACCATAATCCTATATGGAAAATTACCATAATCTTAGGATTATTTCCATACTCTCGGATTATTTCCATACTCACGTGTATTACCATAATCTTATATGGAAAGGATCTATGCATATACCATATGTATAATAATATCCTCTGTGGGATAAAGAGAATAAAATTTTCCATAGGACATAGGGGCCGATTTTCCTCTTACTACGGCCTGGAGGGCCGCCGGGATCAAATCAGGAATAAAGATGGGCCTCAAATAAATTAATTATCTTATGTTCACCAGAACATAAATTAATTTATAAACATTTATTCATGCCACTAGAAATAAATGCGTTACTCTCTTTATTACCGAAGTTGAGTCGGGCTTGCACTTAGACATTCTGAATCCCGTATTTAAGATATCGAACGTCCATTAATCATTTATAGCAATACTACTTAAACGATTAACAACTTCATTTCTTAAGTAGTACCACTCACCTTATTATTGTCAGCTAACTCAGACTGCGGGTTTAGTACAATAAACCTTTGAGCTCCAGGGCGTCATCATCCATAAGCGGATACGTGACTCGATCTGAGATAACTAGCGTGACATACTGACCAGCCACCACCCAAGAGCGGAATCTGGGTTGAACATATAACCCTCACTCATAACAAGTCAAGTGATGGTCAGACACTCATACTCACCTAATACCTTATCGAGGTTTAGATCATCGTAAGTCACGAGATCTTGGTTCTTCACGCGGTCGAGAAGAACACATCTCATCGTGATCCTTCAATACGCGAGAGCGTACGCATAGACAAGCAACTAAGTCAAGTCCTACTTATCTATATGCGCTAAACCGACAACTCGTCCTTAAGTTGTCTCGTTGAAACTTTTATATCTCATTAAGCTTGACCAATCATACGACTTTTGTGATCTTCTACATGATCTAACTTATATATGAGATATGACAGATATATGCAATCAAGTATTCATTAGATAGGAGATTGTAATAGTGGTAACGGAAACATTATACAAGACTCACCAAAGCGCTTTCGATATAAAATCCAACAATCTCCCACTTATACTAAAGCAAACTTTTAGTATACAATGTGTCTTTCTTAGCTATTACAAACAACCATCACTTCTTCTCCCACTTATACAAAGTTTTCTTCTAAGTGGTGCCGTCATAATCAGTCCTCTAACTTGTCCATCGTAGACTTTTTACGCGAGCTCTTGTGAATGGATCCGCTAGATTTTCCGTCGTATCAATCTTTTCAATCAGAGCCGTCACCTCGTCGATTTCTCGTATGACATGGTACTTTCTCTATGTGTTTGGTGCGCTTGTGGGTCCGTGGTTCCTTCGAGTTTGCCAGCTCGCAGAGTTATCACAAGAAAACTATGATACTCTTGGGCACCGGTCCACTCTAGATCCATGAGGTAGTTCTGAACCATACGACCTCATAGAAGCCTCGGCGGCTACATATTCGGCTTCCATGGTAGAGTCCGCAATGCATCTGCTTGCACTCGCAGATCGCTCCACCTCCCAAGGTAAACACATGGCAGTCGACTTTTTCTCATCACGGTCGACTTGGAAACCGAGTCAGATAACCAAAGGCATTAGACTTCTGCATGGTAAACAGCCATAATCTCGAGTCCTTTCGGTCTTGAGTATACGCTTTCTCGCATCCAATGAGCTTGTCGAGTTGAGCGATATCAGCTACTATCTACGCCGTGAGCGATATCGGCTAGGTCATAGCATTACGTATGAGACTTCCACTGCGGAGCTAAGGAACTTGTCTCATTCCTCTATCTCCTTTGCGTCAGGAGATGCTGGTCTTAGATAAAGAACGCCATGTCGAAAGGTAGCAATCCTTTCTGCGGTCTGCAGTACTAAACGAGTAATCACGATCTAATGTAAGAGCGCCGAGATAAGCTCAAATTTTCTTCTTGCGATCTCGGTAAACGCAGTCCCAAGAATGTCGCTGCATCTCCTAAGTCTTTCATTTGAAACGATCGATAGCCAACTCTTTACGTCGATAACGACTTCACGTTGTTGCCAACTAGAAGGATGTCATCTACATAAAGTCAGAAATACCACATCACCGCTTGACATCTAACGATACACACTCTCGCTAGAACTGGTAAATCCATGGACTTTACTACCGTCAAAGCGTAAGTTCCATGATCGGAGGTCTGCTTAAGTCCATAAATGGACTTAGCTTTCATACTAGATGCTCTTCACTACCACAACCGTTCTTTGCATATAGATGTCTACCTACCTCAAGGTAACGCTCGTAGCGGTTTAACATCCATTTGCCAAACCTCTAGTTCAGTGGCTGCTATGGCTAGAAGAATTCGATGGACTTGAGCATTGCTACAGCGTGAAAAGGTCTCATCGAAATCGATGCCCTCAATGCAGTGTACCCTTCGCCACAAGCACGGCTTTGAAAGCGAAACCTCTCCATCGATCTCTCTCCTCTTGATATCCACTTACTACCTGTGGCTTCCTGCCATCCGGTAGAGTGTCTTTCATATCATCCATGCTATAGACTCCATTTCTAAGTCCATGCGGTGTCCGTGATCTTGCATCAATATCTTGTACGCCTCGTATGTCCATGGGTCGATTATGCTGTTCGTCTCCGGGACTAAACAAGATTCACCCACGACATAAATCGCTCGGGTGACGAACAACCCTCCCATCTGACGAGGTTCTCAGCACAATGCAAGCGGTGGGTGCGAAACTTGTGGTTCTCATCTTGCACAACTTGTCTGGTAGGGTACCACTATGCGCCAGTATCTCCGTGGAACTCGACCCACTTCAATTTCTTGAAGTATCCGTGTCGATCCTCCCACTAGACTCGACATCTCGCACCTTGCCTAATCGATGGTGGAATACAATCATCTTCTAATTCTTGAAGAATGATTTCAACTTGGACTTATGATTTTCATATAATCCTCTTCTAAGAATCGGCATTAGTGCTAATAATGACCTTGATCCTTAGGACTATAAAATAAACCACCTTCGTTCCTCTAGATAGCAATAAATCGACCTGCGTCGATCTAGCCTCCAACTTGTCATTTCTTGTTCAGCACGTATGTGGGCGCCCCATATCTTTATGTGGCTTAAACCAGCTTACGCCCAAACCACAACTCGAAGGGTCTTTCGCGTGACTTGGACGCTACTAGATTTAGCAAGTATGCCGCCTCTCAAGCGTACCCAGCGAAATAGCATGTAGGCATAACTCAGTCATAGATCTAACCATTTCCAAAAGGTCCTAGTTCTTGCTCGACACACCATTTTTGTGGTATGCCGGTGAAGGCTGCTTGGGATGTAATCACACTTCCTAGATAGTCCATAAACTCGTTCTGAGGTATTCCCACCGGATCGGTCGATGACTTGATACTCTTACAGCTTCGTCTCCGCTTCCTAAACTCTTTGAATTTCTCAAAGCATTCGACTTGCGTGAAGCGTATATGTATCCGCTACCTTAGTATCGTCATGAAAGTGACAAAATACTGCGTACCTCCACGAGCTTGTGTGATATCGGTCCACACGTCGAATGGACTAACTCCAATATTTCTTGCTCTATAACCTTCGCTTGAAGGGTGCGTCGACATTTACCTATCTGAGGATTCGCGATGCGGGAGCGAGTAATGTCGTGGGATTACCCACGCCCATTCTTAGCGTCTTTGGATCCTATTTAGATTGATTTGACCTAATCTAAGATGCGAGAGAAAGTAGAGTCATTCTTGAAGAAAACTTTCTTTTGGGTTTCGAAGAAAATGCACATAGTTATAGGTATTATGTTTGGCGAAATAGTATAAAGCGAATTATATAACGTGCAACACGTGATAACTTTGTCATTTCTTATGATAGAAACACCACTATCAAAAATAATGAATATCCATTAGAAAATAATTTGAAGCAGAACAAGGTTCCACGAAAATCCGGCACATATAAAAGCGCTTTAAAACTAACTGCTTTCAAAACATAAAGTAACATCTCCAACGCAACGGCCTCGACTTTTGCGCGTTGCCATGGAGATCGTTATCTCGCCATCAAACGCTCCTTGTCGCAGGAACCCACGAGGTGTAACAAACATGATCATTCGCCCGTATCTACTAGAATGGGTAGAACAAGTCGCTAAACATGTTTCGTTACTAAAGCAACAGCACCTGAGCCTTGAGCATAGGGCACTTGGCCTTCATGCCGATCTTCCTTAAGCACTTGCCGCCTCCTTGGCTTTGAGCCTCGGTGGCCATGTTCTTGTTCCCATTACTCTATTGATAGTTATAGGTATTATGTTTCGCGTAAATAGTATAAAGCTTAATTATATAACGTACAACACGATAACTTTGTCATTTCTTATGATAGAAACACCACTATCAAAAATAATGTAATATCCATTAGAAAATAATTTCAAACAGTAACAAGGTTCCACTAAAATCCCAAGACATATAAAACGCCTTTAAAACTAAAACTGTTTTCTCAAAACATAAAGTAACATCTCCAACTGCAACGGCCTCGACTTTTGCCGCTGCCCATGGAGATCGTTATCTCGCCATCAAACGCCTCCTTGTCCGTAGGAACCCCCGCAAGCGTGTAACAAACATGATCATTATACCTGATCTACTACCCAAGAACGGGTAGAACAAGTCGCTAAACATGTTTCACATTAAAGCAAACGGCGCACTGAGCCTCGAGCATAGGGCACTGGCCTTCCACGCCCGCCCACCGCACTCAAGCACTCTGCCTTCCTTTGGCTTCTTGCCTCCTGTGGCAACCATGTTCTTGCTCCCATTACTCCCACTATTTGCCTCGCTTCTTCCACCTTTGGTACCCTTTTTCTATTTCCATTTTGCAACCAATATTTTGGCCCTTAGATGTGCTAGCAAGAGCATGTGCCCTTTTCCCATAACTCCTTCCGCAGCCACCTAGATCATTAAGCAACCGACTATGTAAACTCGGTCTGCTCATGATCGCATTTACGACGAAAGTTCTCAAAAGACTGCGAAGCAGTATTGAGGATGATATCGACCTGGCTTCGCCGTCAATACCTCCTCCCAACCGATCAAGACTATCCATGAGACGAGTCATGTGGGAGACATGTTCATGGACCGAACTTCCTTCTTCCATCTTACACGCCCAAGATTTCTCTCACGCGTGAAGCGATCGTCCGATCCGATCGCTTAAACTTACTCTCGAGACTCGACCAAATATCAACGCGGCTCACCATCGATCGATGTTGAATGCAAGCCTTTGGACATAGTAGTCATCATATAGCATTTAGCCATATTGTTTCGACTTATTCCAAAGTCCGCCGACTCACCGCTCATTAGTCGACGCCACAAGGGCATCGGGTTTAGAGAGGAGAACAAACATGTGTTCTTCAACGATAAGAACATATTCCATGTTTCGCTTCCACTGATAAAATTTGGACCGATAACGGATTTTGTGCGAGCATATTGATAATCATGTAAGAGACATATCTCGAAACGATAATGTAAACACATAAGCATACGATCGATAAAATTCGTAATAATAATATTGTAACCTTTGATAAAACAATATTAAATGAAACTCCAATCGCCCAAGGAATCCCATACGCAAGCACGCTGCGTGATCGCCACACATGAACCCCCACTGCACTAAAATATACCTTTAGTCGCTTAATTTCAATCCATGTCAACATATCCTTACGACAAATGAAATTAACGATCGACCTACTGCACCACATCACTATCGCAAGAAGGACTTCAGGAAGTTGTACTGAGGGTTGTCTAAGCATCGACCACAATTTAACAAATAGAAATGAATTTTAGAATTGGTATACTCACCTGACCATACCGCCCAATTCAAATTCTTTGTTATCTCATTTTATATCTATCTCTAGAGAACTTATGAAAATCGCACATGCAAGCCACGTGTGGACGCTATACATGAAACTCCCACTTCTCAATAGATTTAAAATATTTTATTTAGAAATCTCATCTAACAAACTTATGATAAACAAGCAAGCAAGCCACGCAGCGGATCGCCACTCACAGCATGCGCCTCACTTTGTTTAGAGATCAAAAGTGGAGGTCTCGACATTTTAATTTGAAAATTAATTTGTCGGGTTGCTTGCTTAGTATTTTTATTCAAAAGGTTTGTCCATGCGAGATCACGTAATCCTAGCATGCTTTTCTATAGAACTCAACATGTAAAACATGCTCGCAATTCTAAAATATGCTTGATAAACGCGATAAACCTAGATCGCATTATGCGCATCCAATTACGTAAAACACTTAAAGGTTTGTCAACGTAATATAAACATACATAGCATGCTATCGTGATAATTTAAACATCCACGATATACGATATGAACGATAAAATAAAATAAAACGCTCATCGCGCCCAATCGTGAAACCCGCATACATTTATATCTAATCTATTACTTAGATTTACAAAGACAAGATAAACTCAAAACGGGCTCATGCGGCACCCGCACGGACCGGATTCAACAATTGGCCTCGCGTACGGGCACGGACCGGAAAACTGGTTGGTCGAAAACGTGTCCGCGTGGCCGCCCAATCAGACATGGGCCGCGCCAGGCAAAGCCCACCGCGGCGCCCAACTCTTTCGCGCCCGCTGCCGTCCTCGCTGGTTACTCATGTCGCTAACGCGATCACACCGCCGACCACGCTGCGCGCTGCCACGCCCGAGCGCCAACATCCGCCGAGATGTTGTCGCCAATGTCGAAACCGCGATCGCGAAGTTCGCGCCGCCGGGTTTCGCGCCAACGCTGCCGCCCGCCGCCGCTAGCTCGCCGCTATGCTTGCCACATCAATTCGCGACCACTAGTCGCTCCGCGCTGGCGCCAGGATCTCGCGCAAACGCACGCCCCTGCCGCCCACGCCCGCGACGCCTCGCGATCGCGAGGCTCGCCACGAAACACCTGTGGGTCCGCCGAGACCTGCTTTTTCCGCTGCTCCGCTTCTTCGTTCGTTTCGCTCGTTCTTCTTTACGATAAGATTTACAAAATAAAATCTAATCTAACCACGGATTTTCTCGGTGTAAAAACAAAAACCAACAAAAACAATAAACGAGCCACGATGAACGACAGATCCACAATTAATAAACGCACGTAATAATCAAACGTGAATTAATCCAACAGAGCCAAGATTTCGATCCCGTGCTCGATACCAATTGTAGGAAAACATATGTTAACCCTCACCGAGGATCCATCTTGGGTGTTTAATTCACCATACATTGATTATAAACCCAGTATGCGCCTATATAATTAATCGCAATCACGTAGGGGTTTTCACGTGTTTACCTTCGATCCAAGAGGTCGATGGAACGAGATGAAAGGATCGAACGGATCGACTCTGCTTCAACCTTCCGGACCAGATCACGATCGCCCAACTCCAACGCCGAGTGAGGACGGTCTATGGAGAATGCTTCGAAAATCACCCTTTGTTTCTTTGCACAATTTTCAAAACTCTCTCAATCGAACCATGAGGGGCCGTAAAATCTGTGTTAATTATGTGAGCATTAACCTGTACTTTTATCTCATACCTTATATTTATAATGCACTACCTTAATCCCATATGGAAATTACCATAATCCTATATGGAAATTACCATAATCCTATATGGAAAATTACCATAATCTTAGATTATTTCCATACTCGTGATTATTTCCATACTCACGTGATTATTACCATAATCTTATATGGAAAGGATCTATGCATATACCATATGTATAATAATATCCTGTGGGATAAAGAGAATAAAATTTTGCCATAGGAGCAATAGGGCGCCGATTTTCCTCTTACTACGGGCCCGACGGGCCAATTGTGGATCAAATGCAAGGAATAAAGATGGGCCTCAATAAATTAATTATCTTATGTTCACCTGTAACATAAATTAATTTATAAACATTTATTCATGCCACTAGAGAATAAATGTCGACTTACCCCTTTATTACCAAGTTGAGCCGGGCTTGACTTAGACATTACGTAATCCTCAGATTTAAGATATCGAACGTCCATTAATCATTTATAGCAACTGACTACTTAAACGATTAACAACTTCATTTCTTAAGTAGTACCACTCAACCTTATTATTGTACTTGAGCTAACTCAACTGCGCAGGTTTAGTACAATAAACCTTTTGAGCTCCTTAAGGGACGCCATCATCCATAACGGATACGGTGACTGACATGAGATAACTGGCGTGACATACAAGATAGCCACCACCCAAGACGCGAGAATTGGTTAGAACATATAACCCTCACTCATAACAAGTCAAAGTGATGGTCAAGAACTCATACTCACCTAATACCTTATCGAGGTTTAGATCATCGTAAGTCACCGAGATCTCTTGGTTCTTCACGACGGTCGGTAAAGAAGAACACATCTCACCGTGATCCTTCAATACGCCGTAGACGTATCAAAGATAGACAAGCAACTAAGTCAAGTCACTTTATCTATATCGCAGCCTCAAACCGACAACTCGCCCTTAAGTTGTCTCAACTGTGAAACTTTTATATCTCATTGCTCGACCAATCATACGACTTTTGTGATCTTCTACACATCGTATGATCTAACTTATATACGAGATAAGGGACACGGATATATGCAATCAAGTATTCAATTCAGATAGAGATTGTAATAGTGGTAACGAGAAACATTGTATACAAGCTCAACCAAAGCGCTTTCAAGATAAAAATCCAACAATCTCCCACTTATACTAAAGCAAACTTTAGTATACAATGTGTCTTTCACTAGCTATTACAAACAACCATCACTTTGCTTCTCCCACTTATACAAAAGTTTTCTTTCTAAGTGGTGCCATCGCGCAATCCAAGTCCTCTAACTTGTCCATCGTAGACTTTTTTGCGCAGCTCTTCGTGAATGGATCCGCTAGATTTTCCGTCAGATCAATCTTTTCAATCAAGACGTCACTCGCCTAACGATTGTATGACATGGTACTTTCTCTATGTGTTTGGTCGCTTGTGGGTCCGTGGTTCCTTCGAGTTTACATCGCACCGAAAGTTATCACAAGAAACTATGATACTTTGGGCAAACCGGCACCACATCTAGATCCATGAGGTAGTTCTCGAACCATACAGACCTCTTAGAAGCCTCCAAGCGGCTACATATTCGCTTCCATGGTAGAGTCCGCAACGCATCATTTGCTTTGCACCGCCAGATACGGCTCCACCTCCCAAGGTAAACACATAGCCCGAGGTCGACTTTTTCTCATCACGGTCACTTGGAAACCGAGTCTCAGATAACCCAAAGGCATTAGACTATCTCGCATGGTAAACCAGCCTATAATCTCGAGTCCTTTCGTGTACTTGAGTATACGCTTTCATCGCAATCCAATGAGCTTGTCCGTGGTTAGATCGATATCTAGCTACTATGCCACCGACAGCGTATATCGAGCCTAGTGCATAGCATTACGTGCATGAGACTTCCCACGGCGAAGCGTAAGGAACTTGTCTCATTTCTCTATCTCCTTTGCAGTCATAGGAGATCTGCGTTTTAGATAAAGAAACGCCATGTCTCGAAAGGTAGCAATCCTTTCTTCGCGGTCGCATACTAAAAGCAGTAATCACAAGATCAATGTAAGACGCCCGAGATAAGCTCAATATTTTTTCTTGCGATCTCGTAAACCTGATCCCAAGAATGTACGGCGCATCTCCTAAGTCTTTCATTTGAAACGATCGGATAGCCAACTCTTTACGTCTCGATAATGCCTTCACGTTGTTGCCAACTAGAAGGATGTCATCTACATAAAGTGCAAGAAATACCACATCACCGCTGACATCTAACCGATACACACAACTCTCGCTAGGCAACTGGTAAATCCATAGGACTTTACTACCCGCCAAAGCGTAAGTTCCATGATCGAGGTTCGCTTAAGTCCATAAATGGACTTTAAGCTTTCATACTAGATGCTTTTCACCTTTACCACATAACCTTCGTGTTGCATATAGATGTCTCTACCTTCCTCAAGGTAACTGCTCGTAAAAGCGGTTTTAACATCCATTTGCCAAACCTCTAGTTCAAGTGGGCTGCTATGGCTAGAAGAATTTGATGGACTTGAGCATTGCTACAGCGAAAAGGTCTCATCGAAATCGATGCCCTCAATCTGAGTGTACCCTTTCGCCACAAGCTCGGCTTTGAAAGTCGAAACCCTCCATCTAATCTCTCTTCCTCAGATATCCACTTACTACCTACGGCTTCCTCGCCATCCGGTAGAGGTGTCTTTCATATACATCCATAGCCGTTATAGACTCCATTTCTAAGTCCATAGCGGTGTGCCGTGATCTTGCATCAATATCTCAGATCGCCTCCGTATGTCCATGGGTCGATTATCGCTCGCTCGTCTCCCTCGACTAAACCAAGATTCACCCACGAACATAAATCGCCGGGTCGACGAACAACCCTCCCACTACGACGAGGTTCTACAGCACAATGGCAGCGGTGGGTGCGTAAACTTGTGGTTCTCTATCTTGCACAACTTGTCGGGTAGGTACCACTTGACGTCCCAGATCTCCGGTGGAACTCCACCCACTTCAATTTCTTGAAGTATCCGTGTCGATCCTCCCACTAGACTCGACATCTCGCACCTTCGCCTAATCGATGGTGGAATACAATCATCTTCTAATTCTTGAAGAATGATTTCAACTTGGACTTATGATTTTCATATAATCCTCTTCTAAGAATCGGGCATTAGTGCTAATAATGACCTTCCGATCCTTAGGACTATAAAATAAACCACCTTCGCTCCTCTAGATAGCCAATAAACAACCTTTGCGTCTGATCTAGCCTCCAACTTGTCGCCTTCTTGTTCAAAGACATGTGCCGGATCGCCCATATCTTTATGTGGCTTAAACCAGCTTACGCCCAAACCACAACTCGAAAGGGTCTTTTCGACCGACTTGGACGCTACTAGATTTAGCAAGTATGTCATTGCTCTAAGGCATACCCCGTAACGAAATAGGCAATGTAGCATAACTCATCATAGATCTAACCATTTCCAAAAGAGTCCTATTTCTTCGCTCGACACACCATTTTGTCAGTAGTGCCCGGTGAAGTGCGTTGGGATGTAATCCCACACTTCACTAGATAGTCCATAAACTCGTTATCGAGGTATTCGCCACCGCGATCGATGCAGATGACTTGATACTCTTACCTAGCTTCGCTCCACTTCCGCCATAAACTCTTTGAATTTCTCAAAGCATTCAGACTTGCATGAAGCGGTATATGTATCCGCACTCGAGTAATCGTCAATGAAAGTGACAAAATACTGCATCTCCACGAGCTTGTGTGGATATCGGTCCACACAGTCGAATGGACTAACTCCAATATTTCTTTCGCTCTATAACTCTTCGCTTTGAATGGTCCGGTCGACATTTTACCTTCTATATGTGATTCGCAGATCTGGGAACCGAGTAATCGTGAGATTACCCAACGCCCATTCTTAGCCATCTTTGGATCCTATTTAGATCGATTTGACCTAATCTAAGATGCCGAGAAAAGTAGAGTCATCTTCATGTAAGAAAACTTTCTTTTAGGGTTTCAAGAAAATGCAACATAGTTATAGGTATTATGTTTGGCGTAAATAGTATAAAGCTTAATTATATAACGTACAACACGTATAACTTTGTCATTTCTTATGATAGAAACACCACTATCAAAAATAATGTAATATCCATTAGAAAATAATTTCAAACGAAACAAGGTTCCACCGAAAATCCGCACATATAAAACGCCTTTTAAAACTAAAACTGCTTTTCTCAAAACATAAAGTAACATTCCAACCGCAACGGCCTCGACTTTTGCGCGCTGCTCATGGAGATCGTTATCTCGCCATCAAACAGCTCCCTTGTCCGCAGGAACCTCGCGTGGTGTAACAAACATGATCGGTATACCAGATCTACTACCCAAGAATGGGTAGAACAAGTCGCTAAACATGTTTCCGTTACTAAAGCAAACAGCGCACTGAGCCTCGAGCATAGGGCACTGGCCTTCCAATGCCCGATCCCACCGCACTGAAGCACTTGCTCTTCTCCTTTTGGCTTCTGCCTCCGTGGTAACCATGTTCTTGTCCCATTACTCCCACTATTTGCCTCGCTTCTTCCACCTTGGTACCCCTTTTTCTATTTCCATTTTGCAACGAAAATTTTGGACCCTTAGATGTGTTAGCAAGAGCATGTGCTCCTTTTCCCATAACTCCTTCCGCAGCCCCACCTAGATCATTAAGCAATCGACTAAGTGTAAACTCGGTCTTGCTCATGATCGCATTCCGAAAGTTCTCAAAAGACTTGGGCGGTGTATTGAGGATGATATCGACCTTGGTCGCGTCAATACCTCCTCCCAACCGATCAAGACTATCCATGAGACGAGTCATGGGAGACATGTTCATGGACCGAACTTCCTTCTTCCATCTTACACGCCAAGATTTCTCTCATGTGTGGAAGCGATCGTCCGATCCGATCGCCCAAACTTACCTCGAGACTCGACCAAATATCGCGCGCTCACCATCGATCGATGTCAGCAATGCAAGCCTTTGGACATAGTAGTCATCATATAGCATTTAGCCATATTGTTTGACTTATTCCAAAGTCCGCTTGACTCGCCGCTCATTAGTCGATCGTCAAGAAGGGCATCGGGTTTAGAAGTAGTGAGAACAAACATGTGTTCTTCAAATGATAAGAACATATTCCATGTTTCGCTTCCACTGATAAAATTTGGACCGATAACGGATTTTGTGCGAGCATATTGATAATCGCGTAAGAGACATATCTCAAACGATAATGTAAACACATAAGCATACGATCGCATAAAATTCGTGAATAATATTGTAACCTTTTGATAAAACAATATTAAATGAAACCTCCAATCGCCCAAGGAATCCCACATGCAAGCCACGCTGTGGATCGCGTTTACATGAACCCCGACCGGACTAAAATATACCTTTTAGTCGCTTAATTTCAATCCATGTCAACATATCCTTATGACAAATGAAATTAACGATTGGACCTTACTGAACCACATCACTATCGCAAGAAGGGACTTCATGAAGTTGTACTGAGGTGATGTCTAAGCATTGACCATAATTTTAGCGAGAAAATGAATTTAGAATTGGTATACTCACCTCGGACCATACCACTTCCAATTCAAATTCTTTTGTTATCTCATTTTATATCTATCTCTAGAGAACTTATGAAAATCGCACATGCAAGCCAGCGTGTGGGCGTTTACACATGAAACTCCCACTTCTCAATAGATTTAAAATGTTTTATTTAGAAATCTCATCTAACAAACTTATGATAAACAAGTGCAAGCAAGCCACGCGGGTGGGATCGTTTACTCACGAGCGCCTCACTTTGTTTAGAGATCAAAAGTGGAGGTCTTGACATTTTAATTTGAAAATTAATTTGTCGGGTTGCTTGTTTAGTATTTTTATTCAAAAGGTTTGTCCATGCATCACGTAATCCTAGCATGCTTTTCTATAGAACTCAACATGTAAAACATGCTCGCAGTAATTCTAAAATATGCTTGATAAACGTGATAAACCTAGCATGCTTACTATGCGCATCCAACCACGTAAAACACTTAAAGGTTTGTCAACGTAATATAAACATACATAGCATGCTCTCGCATAATTTAAACATCCACGACATGCATATGAACGATAAAATAAAATAAAACGCTCATCGCGCCCAATCGTGAAACCCGCACATTTATATCTAATCTATTACTTAGATTTACAAAGTACAAGATAAAACTTCGAACGGGCCTCGCGTGCACGGGCACGGACGGATTCAACAATGGGCCTCGCGTGCACGGGCACGGACCGAAAAATCTGGGTGGGCTGAAAAGCGTGTGCGGGCGGGTCGGCCCAATCAGACTAGGGCGCTAGGGCAAAGCCCACCGCGCGCGCCTTCTACGCCGCCGCCGCGCTGTCCTCGCGGGCTACCGCGGTCGCTAACGCGACCGCGACCCGCCGAAAGCACGCTGCGTGCGTTGACGCCCGAGCGCCGAACATCTGCCGAGATGTCGCCGCCCGGCCGCCAAATCGCGATCATGAGTCCGCTTTCGCGGCGGGTTTTCGCCAACGCGCGCGCGCCGCCCGCCAGCTCGCTCGCTTGCGCATTGCGCGCCAATCTCGAGACCACTAGCTCGCCGTGGCGCCGGGATCTCGTGGCGCGAACGCATGCCCGCCGCCCACGCCGCGATCGCCCTCGCGATCGCGAGGCTCGCCACGAAAACAGCCTGGGTCTCGCCGAGACTGTTTTCCGTCGCTTCGCTTCTTCGTTCTTTCGTCTTCGTTCTTTACGTATAAGATTTACAAAATAAATCTAATCTAACCACGGATTTTCGTGGTGTAAAACAAAACCAACAAAAACAATAAACGAGCCACGATGAAGCAGCGGATCCACAATTAATAAAGCACGTAATAATCAAACGTGAATTAATCCAACAGAGACAAGATTCGATCCTGTGCTCGATACCAATTGTAGGAAAACATATGTTAACCCTCGCCCCGAGGATCCATCTTGGGTGTTTAATTCACCATACATTGATTATAAACCTAGCATGCGTCTATATAATTAATCGCAATCACGTAGGGGTTTTCACGTGTTTACCTTTGGATCTGAAGAGGTCGATGGAACGAGATGAAAGGATCGAACGGATCGGACTCGTGCTTTGACCTTCTGGACTGTATCCCGATTGCCCAATCTCCAACGTCGAGTGAGGACGATCTATGGAGAATGCTTCGGAAAATCACCCTTTGCTCTCTTTGCACAATTTTCGAAAACTCTCTCAATTGAACTATGAGGGGGCCGAAAATCTTGTGTTAATTATGTGAGCATTAACCTAGACTTTATCTCATACCTTATATTTATAATGCACTACCTTAATCCCATATGGAAATTACCATAATCCTATATGGAAATTACCATAATCCTATATGGAAAATTACCATAATCTTAGGATTATTTCCATACTCTCAGGATTATTTCCATACTCACAGGATTATTACCATAATCTTATATGGAAAGGATCTATGCATATACCATATGTATAATAATATCCTTGTGGGATAAAGAGAATAAAATTTTGCCATAGGAGCAATAGGGGGCGCCGATTTTCCTCTCACACGGGAACTGGAAGTGGCCACCTGTGGATCAAATGCAAGGAATAAAGATGGGCCTCAAATAAATTAATTATCTTATGTTCAGCCCAGAACATAAATTAATTTATAAACATTTATTCATGCCACTAGAGAATAAATGCTGACTTACCCCTTTATTACCGAAGTTGAGTCGGGCTTGCACTTAGACATTACGAATCCCCGTATTTAAGATATCGAACGTCCATTAATCATTTATAGCAATCAATCGCTTAAAACGATTAACAACTTCATTTCTTAAGTAGTACCACTCAACCTTATTATTGTACTTGAGCTAACTCAACCGCAGGGTTTAGTACAATAAACCTTGAGCTCCTTAAGGGACGCCATCATCCTTAACGGATACGGTGACTCGACTGAGATAACTAGCGTGACATACAAGACACCACCACCCAAGATGCGGAGAATTGGTTAGAACATATAACCTTCACTCATAACAAGTCAAAGTGATGGTCAAGAACTCATACTCACCTAATACCTTATCGAGGTTTAGATCATCGTAAGTCACCGAGATCTTGGTTCTTCACGACGGTCGAAAGAAGAACACATCTCATCGTGATCCTTCAATACGTCGAGACGCATCAAAGATAGACAAGCAACTAAGTCAAGTTACTTTATCTATATCGCAGCTAAACCGACAACTCGCCCTTAAGTTGTCTCATTTGTGAAACTTTTATATCTCATTAAGCTTGACCAATCATATGCACTTCGTGATCTTCTACACATCGTATGATCTAACTTATATATGAGATAAGGGACACGAGATATATGCAATCAAGTATTCAATTCAGATAGGAGATTGTAATAGTGGTAACAGAAACATTGTATACAAGCTCAACCAAACCGCTTTCAAAGATACAACCAACAATTTTCGTGTCCCAAAGCAAGCATGCAGGGATATGGTTAAAAATTCGAATTTGGAAGGAGCAAAGCATATGAAAACGCGAATGGGGTCAAGTGACAACCCACTGTAGATGATGTCGATAAGATGTTGACCCAACACTCTACGATCAATGATAGGAAGTCTCCTATATCTCACGACCACCACCACTGCATTTAATGTTTAGTGTGTGTGTTTGCGCCAGTACCAAGCTGCCTCAAATGTCACATTTAAAGGTTGTCAAACGTGTTATCGTGTAATTTTTCGAACACCGGACCTTGGCATTTTCTTTTCAAAAGACACGAACATGAATTTGGTTGGATTTAGTGATTGATTATCACGGGATCTTGATGATAGAAAGAGCAGTAGCAGGGGCTGTTTTATCTTGGAAATAATCGGTGTCTTGGCATAGTCGTAAGCAAACCTGTTTCTCTATCGCCGAGGCGTAGTACGTAGCAATGGAAGTTGTTGTACACAACTCCTTTGGTTAAAACAAATGCTTAACGACTATGGTATTGTAAGACCGAGCTTTTAGTATACTGTGATAACATAAGTGCAATCAATATTTCTAAGAATCATATTCAACATTCTAGGACGAAACACATAGATATACAACACCACTTTATAAGAGATTTGGTAGAGGATGAGGTAATCAAGTTAGATTATGTGAAAACCAAAAACCAAATCGCTGATATTTTCACAAAGCCCCTAGATCACGAGAGGTTTACGAGTCTTCATAGATCTCTTGATCTTTGCTCTCGCCAATAAGCTTGAATGTGTTTGTTTGTATCACAAAAAATTCAAATATCCGAAGGTGATACACCTGCTTATTTGATAACACTTATCGTGTTAAATTTGTTATCTAACATGTTCTCCCAATGCATACCTCAACATGATGAAGAATATTTAGTGTCTACGAAAAACACCAAAGTAGTTTGGGGGGGCGGCGTCAGCAGCGACGATGTTACCTTACAAAACGGTGCAGCCTTGATTGCTTTCGAAAGCCTAACATAACGTGGCAATCGAATTTTACATGGGACAGTATTTATATGGTTTATTCTGATAAGTGAGCCTATGTTTATGGAGATGTTATGATAACAACCAGAGAAATACCCCTAAAAATCCGTAAGTAATCCCAGATTTTTCGGAACATCTGTTCATTTGATCCCTTATTTTTATGGAGATATCAGGGAAAATCAGTTAAGTTGGTTACACATTTATCGTAATCTGATTATATCTCAACTAATCCACATTTATCTCCTATTTTAGTGGTTGGGTATTCTGCGATTTTCGTTCCTTAAACTCGGGTTTTAAATGAGATATATTCAAATTTATGTCAAATCTACAGCATGCTTATCCACTTGACAGATGCTTTGCGTATAACGCTGCCCGCCTGTCACTCAGTCACATCACTGAGCATTCTACTTCATTTTTACTCATTGCAAACCTGGAAAAACGTCTCATTTTATTTCCTTCAAATATTTTGGTACGTTTAACCATTTGTCTTCCAGAAAAATGGATCCAACCACAGCCACACTGCTCGCCGGACTTGCAAAGTTTCTAGAAATCTCTCCACAACTCCAACAAAGGCCAAGGCCAACCAAAAACCATCCACTAATCGAGCCCCAATGACGACAGAGAGGCGCACCGGAGAAGACTCTAGCGTTGGAGATGGAAAGTTTAAAGCCGACTCCTCTTCGAATCGTATATCCAGAAGAATGCGAGCCCTCTAAACCTAAAGAAACATGGAAGAAACAGAAGAGGGCAACCATGCCAACAAAACAATCAGAACGTATACCACGACAACCACATCGAGGAGGACCGAGCTCGCCAGTTCACATTGACATTACTGGTGAATCACCCGAACAATCTCCACCGTCAAAAGTTCAGAAAGAAAATGAGAGTCCACCTACCGAAAAACCTACTCCAGAAACTAGCAACCTTCGTGATGGCCAGACTGCTTCGGACACATCCTTAGAATCAAAGGGAATAACATCCGGATCCCACAGTGACTCGTCGGACCCTCAGGAAGAGGAAACGAGTTCGAAACCGAACAAGGAGCATGACCAGCCTTCACAAATTCGAGTGATTAAGATATCTCACTGGGAGAAATTCTCAAGAGATTGAAACGAATGGCTATCAAGAAGGAAAAACAAAAAGAAAGCGTTACAGAATCCAAAGCCAAACCAACTGTTCCACCACCTGGTTGCCCCTGTCTCAGCGAAAGCAACTGCTCCACCAACACCACCAAGTCCATACTCGGAGGAAGAAAATCGATTCAGTTCGAGAATCCATCAATTTTGATGATTCGGATATCGAAATGGAGAAAGCTATCTCCTTCAAATTTTACTCCAAAGATGCTCAGAAGAGATGGGAACAAGTTAAGCACTCAAAGTGTTTGAATGAGCGGAAAATAGATGAGGTAACATTCTCCCAACATAATCTTGTCGATTTTTTGAGAGAAAGAGGACTCATTAAAACTGTTTCGGCCATCTACCCATACCCCAAAAATGTGATTAGGCATGTTTATGCAAATCTTGAAAAATCTTTCGCTGAATGTACTTCGAACAAATTCTGCAAGGTGTATTTTAGGCGCAGGGTTTTTCTTATCTCTGCTTGTGAAATCAACGCGTTTTATGGGATAGATGAGTTAATAACTGATGTGCCTATCGAGGATTTTGATGAGATAGCACAGGATATAACAGGAGGTCGGGTAAAGAAATGGAAAAGTTCAATGTCAAGTGGCTGTCTAACCTATTTTCATTCCGTCTTGTTCAAGCTTATGACTACAAATTGGCTTGTGTCCTCGAATAGCACAGTGTTCACCATGCCTCATGGTGTTCTTTTATTCAAGATAGGAAAAGGAATACCATTCAACTTTGGTAAGTTGGTGGTAGAACAGATTGGTGTTATTGCAGGACGACAAAATCTAGGACTACTCCCGTTTCCATCTCTATTGTATCAACTACTCAAGAAACAGGGCCTACCGGACGGCGCATGAGATGTACTGTTCGAGGACTTCCAATAGTTTTCAATCAGTAACACCATGTTCTCTGGCAACAAGCTTGCAAACCTTCCCTGGAATAATCCTTCAAAATCAATGGATGGGCAAGGATCAGAAGTTGCGTCAGAAGAAATGGTGTCTCTACCCCGTTCGACCGTGTGTGCAATGTTGGAACGCCTCCAAAAGTTAGAACAAGCTTTTTTGGATAGTGTAAGGTCTGCTCGTCTTGAACTCACAGGCTTGAGAATTGATTTGATGGGTCTCATTTCTACGTAAAAATGGAGAGAACATATAGGGAGAGCTGGAGCATCAAGGAGTGGACAAATGAAAATGGAAGAATGATAATGACGGATGGTCATATTTGCTTGCTGATCATGAACTCTTGAACCTTTTTTAGTTTTTTATCTCTTTGATTCGAACATGTTGTTTGATGATGCCAGACATCTTATGGTTTTTGATGGACATCGTATGGTTTTTGCTTGGAAGTTATGCTTATCAATTGCATGCTTTTATGCGATGTCTGCTATTGTTTGTTTGAATGGTTTCTGCACTGATGGTTAAATTGTTTATATGATTGTTGTTGAATGTGGTGCAGAACTGCAGATGATATTAGCGTGTGATGGGAGAATGTTTACAAGAAGTGTATTCTGCTTTTATGTATATATTTGGGATCTGAGCACTTGCTTATATATACTGTAAATTGTGTTGTATAAGCAGGTTTTGTGAAGAAAGGCAAAAATGGGGAGTTTGTTAGAGTTGGTTAACTCTGAATAAGTCTCCTCATTTTTAGGAGTTAGTTATTTTTAGTATTTTGCTTTTTCTTCTCTTTGGTGTGCAGGTTACGAATGTTTCGCGGGATGCGATGGTAAGACATCGAAGAACACGGGAAACAGATCAATAGAGATCAGGGTGGACTAAGTTAGTTGTTCAGTTCCTATTTTCTAGGAGCAAGTTAAGTGACTAACTACCACGACTTAGTCACATCCTAGTGGGCCAGATCGTGGTCCAAGACATGCAGTCGAATGCCTCTCATCTCCTATAAAAGGAGAGGCAAAGCAACAGCAAAAAGTGCTCAACTCTTGAAGAAGTATCTGAAGATCTGTTTATGTTGTTGAGTCTGTTTTAGTAACATTTCCGATATCACTCGAGTGTTTTAACTTCTAATGGTGTTAGAAGGTTGTTCTTTTTAGTACACGAGTAGTGTGAGAAAATCTTTAGTATTTTTCATATATCTTGATAGATAGCTTCTTAGTTTTTTTCATAGATCTTAATAGATAGCTTTTGTGCTCAACTTTCCGACTTTATCTTGTGATAAAGTAGTGAATTTTTTGTAACGTTCACTATAAAGTTTATAGTACATAATTTCGCCATATTGGCATCTACAAATTATAATTTTAATATGTAGAAAAGTTACTTCGGTATTCTTCAAGTTTGTAATTCCGCTGTTTTACACTGTGTGTGGATAACTGTCTACATAACAGTCTTGTGTTTAGGCGAAGCAACACTTTCAGAAAGAAAAATAATATAATACATATATAAATAAAAATAAAAATTATGTATACATATATATTATATGGATTCACGGACCGGATCAGATCTCATAAATCAAGATCCGGATCCTGAGTTCGAATAAATGGTGGGATCCGGTCCGGATCGATTGAATCCTATTTTTGAAGATCTAGATCCGAAAAATGAATTTAGATCTGCGGATGCGGATCGGATCCGTGATCCACCGTCATCCCTAATCAAGTTGGTCGTGGTAATTAATTTACATAATAACATATCGACATATATATATATATATATATATATATATATATATATATATATATATATATATATATATATATTTATAGAGAGAGAGAGAGAATCGATATTACCAAGCCTTATGTAGTATATAGACCGATCTCGACCATTTATAGTGAAAATTTGGACTATCCCGATGCATTTAATGTGAATCCCGATATATCTTTTTTAAAATTTGATAGGGTTATTATCATAAAAGTGCATACCCCATGAATTTATTTTATGTATATTGCATTTAACATCATGCATATAGCTGTTTAAGGTATGCATTTTTTATTTTTGACATTAAGCACAAAAATATGAATGTATCATGACTTCATCATGAAATCCTATTAAAATAGAAAGAAAATCAATTCCAAAAATTATAAAATTTGAATTTAAATATGCTTCTTTGTATTTAACATTATACATTTTTATGTTCGACAGTATGCAATCTTGTTTTTAAAAATATGCATTTTTGTGTAGAGTTGTAAAAACAATTACTTTATGCATATTTGTGTTCAATAAAATATTTTTCGTATAATATCAAGTGTAAAGAATATGATTATATTCTTCTTATCATTGAAAACTCATGTAAAACTTAAAAGAAATACTGAAAAATCTCAATCATTGGATAAACAAGATCAATAAATGAAATTGGATATTATATACTATTCAAAATTTGGATCACTATATTATTCGTTCTATATATATATATATATATATATATACATATACTAAAATTATTTGATACAAAATAATATTTTATACAAAAAATATTTGAATAGAATAATATTTTATAACAGATTGTGCAAATTGAATAACAAAAGGCGACTGCTTCATTTAGCATATTTTCGAAGAAAGATATTCTTGAATCATACCAATATAAATTAAAAGGCTTGGATTAAAATCTTCATCTCTAAGTTAATTTTAAATTTTAAATTTTAAATTGTATAATATCCCATGAATCTTCTCAGGCCTAATTCTGAGGGCGAGTGGGCCTAGGCGACAGCCTAGAACCCCTAAATTTAGGGGGACCAAAGATTTAAAAATATGGCCCTATATATGTATTACTGAGAATAAATAATGTAATGTTTATGGGGCACGGGTAAATAGAGGTGGAAAAATGGTCTGATTCGATAGGTCCATCCAGGAAACTTGGGGTTTGGATTTTGTTAAGCTTCAAAATTAGAGGTCCGAAAAAATCGAGCTTAAAAGTCCGCCCGAAAAAAAATCCTAGGTGGATCGTGTTCCGGAGCAAAAAAGCTCGGGGTTTTCAGGCTAAAAAGTCCACCCCCCCCCAACTAGAATATTAAATATATGTTTTTATATAATTATTTACATAATTATTTGCATGTTTCCATATTTAAATGTTATTTTATATAATTATGTATTTTTTATAATTAAATACGTCAATTTTATATATTAAAAAAATTAGAAAAATATCTTGAAAAAGTCTGTTCTCGAGGGGCGGACTTCATATTTAGAGGCCCAAACGAGTATACAACCTCGGTTGGTTGGGCGTGGCTCGCCGTTACTTTTGCTTCTACTAGTAAAGCATCGACTGCTTTTTGGAGATCCAAGTTCAACTTCAGTCGTGATATTCCTTTTACAAATTTTGGGGCCCAAATTTTCAAAAAAAAATATTATATATATATATATATATTAGAATTATTCACCAGCGATTTAGCATTTCATCTCCATCAAATTCATTTTTTACATATTTTTGGGGCACAAAATTCTGGAAAAAATTACTTCCTCATTGCTTTATTCGCCGTTTACGGAAAGTGTATTTTTTTTATGACACTAATCCTTATTATTCAATCTCACAACCACTCTTTATTTATAAAAAAAATTATTTCTACCACTCATAGCCTAACACATGGTATGACCCTTTTGTCACTAAAATTACATCCAACAATAATTTATTAAAACTCGTGTCGTCCACAAGTGATACAATTATTGTGGAATGATGGAATATGTGTAGACATTTTTCTTATACTCATTATATTAGAAAATTAAGTAATGGTTAGGTACAAGATCGGAAATAGTTAGTATATATCAAATATGTGGATAAAGTATATTTCTCGTATTGTAAATTATTTAAAAACAAAAATTGTATATTGAAAAAAATATCTTAAAACAAGTTGAACTAAACGATATTAAAAATGACATTACAAGTAAAAAAGCTAGAAGAATTCATTTTTTATGATTAGTAATTATTTTATAAATATTATATTATATCTTTTTAATTATCGATGAAATGCCCACTTTTATTATTTTTGCCGCGAACCTCATTTTTGTCCGGGCCTGAATCTTCTCAAACATTTTAACAGAGAGTTAGGTCCCCAGAAACAATAATAAAAGTACCTATTAATATAGCCTTTTGCTAAGTTGTTGGTTCTGAGCATTTGCAAGTTGCAACACATGAATCCAAAATTTTCAAAAAGGAAAAGAAAACAAAAGAGATATATTAGCCTAATCGAATTTACAAGCAACTCAGCCTACTTTCAACCAAAATTATGTATATTTAAGCTTCGCGTTTTAATTTATTGTAACACAATCGTTTAGCTTTTTTGTTATTTATCTGTAGCTTATGCATAAGAAACAGTTAAATAGTCATTTTTGATAGAAAGCATTAAGTTTTTTTGGCCACCTTTATAAGAACATACACACGTTTCTTAGCCATCATTACCCAACTATTCTTGATAAGGTTCATATGTATTGTCTCTTCTCAAGTTTTTAAGTATTGACAATATTATATCCTTAATAAGAATTATACAATAACGCCAGGACTAGTGGAATATACAGTTGTCAACAAACTCATTTGTCCAAGATATGGATTCATGTGAGAACGTTTGTGGATGCGGACATTGATAATTTTTTCAATGTAGATAACATTTGTTTTAATACTGTCTACTGCACTTTTCTTTTATAATAATTAACATTTTTAGGACATTCTCACCTGATGATGTGTTGATAGGAGTTTTTGTATTCGTGTAAAGTGGTCTTAATAACAAAAACGTGACAACTAAACTTTTTATTCAATTTATCTAAATGGCTTAAACACTCATATTCTTATCTCAGACGATCACTTTTATATTATTTCCACTTATGAATATACAAGTAATATTTTTTAAGAACAATATACTAGTATTATATAGGGTTAATTGCTCAAATATACAAATTTTACTACAATTGTGAATTATCGTATGAATTTTAAAATTTGACAATCTGAGAAATTGGTGTTGAGGTGGAAATTGGAGTTCGGAGTTCTCGCAAGAGATGCATAGAAGTTGTAGGTGGAGATGGTGGACTGTCATGAAGGGAGCTTGCGTAGAAGGCAAAGATATGAGAGAGAGATTGGGAGGCCTGATATGGAGAAGTTGGAATTAGTTTTTTTTTTCCTTTTATTTCTATATTTATATATTCAAAACAATGTCGTTTTGATAGTCACGTCATTTCTGATTTGCAATGTCATATTTAATTTGGGGGCAATTCAATTTTATTGTAAAAATTAGAAATATTGAAAGTTTATGTATTTTTGTTCAAGTTTTAAAGTTTATGTGACAAATAAGAATTGTATCAAAGTTTATGTATTTAGCAACAATCAACCATGTTCAATTTGAAGGGAATTCAATTTTATGGTGAAAAATAAAAATATCGAAATATGTATTGTCATTCAAAATTTCAAGTTCATGCGACAAATACGAATTATATCCAAGTTTGTGCATTTAGGAACAATTAACCCTAATATATATATAGTACATGGAAATCAAGTATAAATAAAACGTAAGTTTCCTCCTAATATGAATTCCCAACCTACCTCATAAAGTCATAAAAAGTGGAGATCATATATATCTTATATTAATTATTTTTAAATTGGGTTTTTGATGTATAAATACGTACATACATATTAACACATTGCAAATAAATGGTGGGCCATTTGGCATATAATTAATAAATGCCATTAAGAATAGTTTGGACCCTCCTGGCTTCATCTAAAATAGAGTGGTAACACATTTTCACTGTTCCATAATAAATTGTAATTTTGAGCCCACGACTCTTCAGTTAGTATTGACAACACTTAGAATTGCGATTAGGTACGTAATTTTCACAAAACAGTATAATAAGAAAATGGAACGGAAAATGAGTGCCTGACTCAAAATTATTTCAATCTCTTTTAGGCGATCGAAAGCAACTTGCATTGAATTGAATGTTAGAACTTACATTACGAAGTAATTTTCAATCCATAACATTGGTTTAGATATTATTAATGAAAACATGCAATAAGATTTGCAGTTCCAATCCATTCGTTAATATCGATATCATTCCACATCTAAGATGTATCTGGATTTAGTTTCATAGCAGCAAGGTTTTGGGATGAATTGGATTTAGCTAGTTGTGAATTTTGTATTTTATTGTGTTTTGTAATAGTATTATGGAATAAGATATGAATAGGTTTCTCTTTCATCTTGATTATTGGGTTGTCAAAATGTAGATAGATTGAATTAGCTGGGCAAATTGCAATTTTAGTCCCATAACTATTCCGGCTAATATGTTATATATCAATCTCGCAATCATAGGATATAACTCCATAATGATAAAGTTTATACAAGGAAGCTAAAATTTTCATGCCAGGAATTCAGATAAAAACTTGAAATTTGATGAAGTTGTCTAGCAATTGATCTATATAATTTCAAAAAGTAGTAGGAAAATCTCAAATCTAAAGGTTTTGCATCGGTGAAATAAATGACTAGAATTGCATACTTCCCAAAGTTTCTAGGCCTATTATTTTTCTTTTACCAACCCAAATCCGAAGAAAATCACACAATTGAATTGAACTTCTAGTAATTCGTATGTTCCTCAATTTCATTCTTACATTCGGCACGGGTTTTAATAAAAATTATTGAGTTTATTGTGAGCGAAATAAGGATCTCATATTAATGTAGTATTAAATTATTTAGTGATAGACATGGATGGTAAAATATGTAAATAAGTGATTTTGTTGAGGGCAAAACATAGAATAATTATAGATGAGTGGTAAAAGATATAAATAGAGGATGTCGTTGATGTTAATAAATAGATAATATTTTGCGGGATAATTTTTATAAATAAAATATGAAGAAGTTTGAGAAATATACTAAACAGAAAAATTAAAAAGAAAATTGAGAAGCGAATGGTATTTTGTTATCATACATATAGGTTTTAAAAGTGTTCATCACTCATCCCTCACACAATGAATATTTGTGTGTATAAAAAGGTTATTTGAAATACACATAAATCCCCAAATTACCCTCGATGACTCCATCCTCTGCTATAAATCCATACCAAACTCCAAAACCTCTTCTCATCTCATCCCAACTCCAAACCTTCACACTTTCACTAACCCCCCACAATCGCCGCCAAATGACCGCCACCAATCATAAATCAGAAAACAAGTCCCCAACGCCCGAGCCCTGGGAAACACCGAGCAGAACTGGTGCCGCGCGGTGGTGTCCGGCACCGGCATAGCCGTGCTGGTACTCCAAATGGCCAAACCGCAGCAGCAGATCGCGGCCACCTTGGCCGGAATCCTCCACAGGCTCCAAAAGGCCACCCCTCATCGCCGCCAAACTCCACTACAACCCCACCACAAAAGACTTCTCCTTTCTCAAACCCGCCACCTCGCCACCCCACACGATCAAACTTCACGACGGCCCGGCGACGGAAAAGATCATCCGCGCCCTCTCCACCGCCGCCTCTCCGCTTCACACAATCTTGGAGCATGAGCTCAACATCAACAGCTGGTCTGACCCCGGCTTGTTCCCATGCAACGGAATCGAAGTGTTCCACGTCAGCGTGTACGCCGCGAGGGAATCCCAATCCGTCATCGCGTTACGGTTCCACACGTCGGTGTGCGACCGCACGACTGCAGTGTCGGTGCTGAGGGAGCTGTTGGAGATGGTGGGGGGGAGTGGGACGGAGATGGTAATAGAGAACGAGGGGAGGGCAAATGGGAATCGAAAGTTTGATTCCGGGTGGGATGGCGAGGAAGACACTGGGGCCCATGGGTGGATATGTTGGGATATTCTGTGAACTCTCTGAGGTTGACGAATTTGACCTTCGCAAATACGAAAATGCCGAGGCGGTCCGAGGTTGTTAGACTACAGATGGCCAGCAAGCACACCACCCTGATTCTTGAGGTAAGTTGGTTACCTAGGTCCTTATTTTATTTTTTTCTTACAATATTAATATGGTCCTTATTTTATTTTTTTCTTACAATATTAATATGGTCCTTATTTTATTTTTTTCTTACAATATTAATACGAAAATAATTATATTGTTGCATGGGGAACTAATTAACATGTTTAGGGACTTAGGGGATTTGTTTTCATGATTGTTATACTTTTGAAGCACATTTTGGTAAGGACGGCCACACCATTGGATGATTAGTGTTTGATTAAATTATAAATTAGGGTTAAATGGAAGTCTGAGTGTGAGTTCAATCGTGAATTACTTTTTGCCATTTGAAATGTATAATGGATAATTTCAAGCCAATTTATTTCGCGTCGTGCTATCACGTACGCTGATTAAATATAGTTACAAAAGTAAATAGGAGCATAAATATCAAAAAATACTTAGAATCCAGATTAGACGTGATAAGGCGACTATTTAATGTTTTAAGACATACGGACTTAGGAGAGTGGTTAGATTCCGATAATGTTGTAATTTTCTTGCAAGATGTATAACTTGACGAAATTACATCGCCAATGCATATATTTAGTATGCTTTACTGTCCTTTCTAAAAAGTATGATTTATTGCATAGCAAAGATATACTCATAAGTCACTATCATTGTTTCTCATAATAAACTTTTTTTTAGTTGGATTGTCATAATAAACTCTTGATATATACTTAGTTGAGTGTATATATATGTATCAGATAGGATTAAGGCCGATGGGGTCGTTGCATCTCGACCGAATTGTGAAAAGGATTTCATTTGGTTTGATATACTCAGCTATATATATATATAATTTTGTCCTAAGTCTATAAATTTTAGAATGTAAATTACATTATATAAAGTATTTTGATCCATGTAACAGTAACACATAAATCAAATAAATAGGAAATGAAATCGAGCACTACGTAAAATCTATGTGATACATTAGACTTAAAAGATATGTATGTGAAGAACTTAATAATATGATGTATCTAATTAAATAATTCGAAATGCATATTTGTAATTTGTAAAAATTAATGATGTCAATAATAATTTTAAAGTATTAAAATCAAAATAAATGTATAAAACAAAAAAAATGGATTAAGTATGAGTGATGCTCATAAAAAATATTTACGAAAAGTGAGTGACATACCTTTCTCTATCTATACTGTATAAAAATATGCAGGCATGCGTGCTAGTACATCACATATATTTAATTCTAGTATCAATATCCACACCTTTGTATCAATATCGGCCTCCATGTTGCGTCAACGTAACATTAATAACTAACTTATTTTTTGACAATATTCAATAATTCTCTGCATTAAATTCTTATCTGAATCAGGTAATTGACTGAAATTGTAATCGCAGAATTTGTGCACCTTACTTTTTAAGTTGTACTCGAATAGCTACTTCAAATTTCTATGGAAACTAGTACATATGAAATTGCTTGACAAAGAGAAACACTCCCTCCGTCCCATCGAATTTGGGCCGTATTCTTTTTCGGGTTATTCCACTTAACTTAGCTCATTTTTGTAAGGAAAATAACTATCTTTTCAAAAAGTCTGACTCTTATATACTCTTTTTCTCTTTAACCACTTTATACTCTTCTCCTACCTACTTTTTTTATCACTTTTAATCACTTTATATCATTTTTCTAAATAGCTATTTGAAAAAAATGAGCCATAGTTAACGGAACGAATGGAGTATTACTTTAAAGTAATTATAAACATGTTTCGCACAGTGAAATATCTAGTGAACAAAAAGTATATATTATGTCAAAAAAAATATTCCTACTCTCTTTGTCCTATTATTGTTGGTCCGTTTTTCTTTTTGGACTGTTTCACTATTGTTGGCTCTTTCGAAAAATGAAATAATTTTACAATAAAAGTGCTTCAATTTCAGATCACATATTATTTTACATACAAAACACAATTATCCTTAATCTACGCGCCAAAGAAAGAAGACAAAAATAGTGGGACTGAGATTACTGCTAGAAATACTCATATGCCAGATACCCATATGTCCTTTGTTACGAACGTATACAACATATCTCAACCTAAAAAATATTTGTATAATATAAACTTACAGGAAATGATGGTCACTGTTATGGACCAAAACATGGTACTCAAACTATATTGTTAGTTTTATTATATATATATAATGTTTAGAAAATTTTCTCTCAATTCCATTACGAACCATAATTTTTCATATATACATTATTAATGTTTCTTTATATAATAATAACTTTTAATTTTTAATACAGTTTGTATATTACATTTTATAAAAAGATTAATAGTCCAAATTGATTAATTTATAATTAACACATAAGAAATTTTTATGTGATCATGTGTATTACAATTAAATTAGATTTTTTAATGACCCTTTTTATTTTATTTATGGGAAATCCGCCATCGTTATCTTCGGTACACACTAGGTAAACTTCATGTTTCAGTGCAATAGCATGCATATCACACAAAACGGATAAATCACACTTGAAAAATTAGGTGTGATAGATTTGGACCCATAAAAGCGTTAGTATGGTTCGAACCTATAACTTTTTTATCACAAGAACTCACTTTATCATTGAATAGTCCCGAATGTACCTAATGAGCATTTTTTGTTAAGACGAAATAATGACAAGTACATAATAAATATTCATTCAGGGGTGCAAGTCGTTAGGTACATTTTTTTCTTTTTTGATATCATGGGGAACTCGCAGCCGCTACCTTAATAATAGCCGCACATTAGGTACATTTTTGTTAAGACGAAATAATGACAAGCATATAATAAATATTTATTCAGGGGTGCAAGTCGAGAGGAATTAAGGTGTTTGGAGCCCTAGCAGCAGCTGCCATAATTGCAGCCCATTCGACGAAACTGCACATTTCTGATACCAAGAAATATGGAGTCGTCACTCTCACCGATTGCCGCTCTATTCTTCAACCACCTCTTTCCCCTCTCCACTATGGTATAAATTACTTGACTAACTAATCTAACTGCCCGGCTACATATCTGTTTTAATTTTATTTTATTTTATTTTTGTATATGTCTGACATACTATACTGCTTACAAACAGACAGGATAAAATAATAAAAAGATTGAATTACTAAGAAAATAGAAAAGGTTCACTTGAATTCACTTCTCACACATTTCCTACTAATGTGATTCGTAAATTATTATATAAAAATAGAATTTACATGAAGCATTGTGTCATCACCCCTCCACAAACTCTGAGGAACTCTGGAGGTCGTAGGCGACAATCTGGTGTAAGGGTATGAAAATTTTCACCTCATTTATCGTATATTTCATGAAAAATCTAGTAAGTTGATGTAGCTTTCCATCTCCCGACTCTTGGTCGTGGCCTAATATTTTCTACAAAGTTAGAATAATTTTAAATATAAACGAAAGTCAAAAAGAAAGTTCCAAAATTTGAATCATAAACTATACATAATCCTTTCTAAAGAGGAAAAGAAAAAACAATTCAATTACATACACGAATTCACAAAATAATACCAGAATATATGATCGATAAAACATGAGTGTGTGCAGGGGCGGAGCCAAGGAGGATCTGGAGTATGTTGAAGACCCCCAAAATAAAATTTTCTTAATTTTTTTTTTTTCTCATACCCATACATAAAAATATGAATGATAACCCTCCCAACAAAATTTTCTAACCGCGCAACTGACTGTGTTGTCTTCCTATAACCTCTCCCTCACGACAGGATTCTACCACTCAGCAATCCTCAACATACACAGAGTGAAAGGAGCAGAAAACATGTGGGATTTAGCCAAGGCATGCTACATGGACTTCGCCGTCTACAAGAAACGCAACAAGCATTTCTCGGACATGCCCGATCTCAACTTCCTCATGTCGAAAGCCATCGACAACCCGAGCCTCACAGCCTCCTCGCCGCTCCGACATCGCTTGTCACCGTGTTCGAGGACCCGTGATCGACGACTCCATTCAGATGCAGACGAGATCGGGCGCCGAGGACTACATGGGCTGCGCCACCACGGAGTCGGCCCTCCATCGCCATCTTCGACACCATCCGCCATGGCCGCCCGACCGCGTCTGCGTTCATCCGCGCCGCCGCACTCGAGGGGCGATGACGGAGCTCGTTGATCGGATGAGTAGGGTTTTGATCGATGGAGTGACGACTCGATTTGAGAGTCTATTGCGTATAAGATTGAATTTGAATATTGTGTGTGGTTATTTTGTGCTTTTAAGACTTTGTTTCGATTTATTTATCAGCTTGTTTTTGATTTTCAGTTCATATTTATATTTTGTTTGATAGAGACGAACTCATAGTTTCGTAATATTGATATGTGTGTATGATAAAATCATAGTTTCACGGTAAATTGTTCAATTAACCTTAATTGCTGATCACAACAATCGATTCCTTCACTTGTGACCCGTGATCGATCTTAATTTCGTTAGGGAAATAAATGCACAATGAACACCTATGATTTACGTGGTTCGATCTATGAATAAGATCTACGCCCACGGAGAGAGAGAGTTCATGCGTGTTGATAATATGAGGAGTGATTACAAGAAGTGTAGATGATCTTTTCCGCCTAATCTATCCTCTATTTATACACGATTATGATAACCTAGATCTCGAATCCGAGATCTATTCTAAGATAGATTTGAATCATATCTCCTCTCTAATTAGGATTCTCGTAGATACGACCGAATCTTCTGCGCTCCCACCGGTTCAAGCTGGGCCGGACTCGTTTGGGCCGAGCTCATATCGCTTTTTATGTTGGGCTTGATGCTTGGGCCCGGAGTTGGGTCAGATCCTATCATATCCCTCCCAAAAAGACGCAGAGCGAGGTCGTTATGGGTTTGGGGATATTTGCCGAGATGTGTCCGTGACGGAGTGGAGTATGGTCGATCTAGCGCTTATCCTCAGTATCTCGACTCAGATTTTGTCGGCTTGATTTGATTAGGCTTTTACCGATGTCTTGGACGGGCTTCACTGACGAGGCTTTATGCCGAGGTGTTTGTGTCGGCCACCGACGAAGCTTTATGCCGAGGTCTTTCGACCGCATCGCCGACCAGGCGTTATGCCGAGGTCTTCGATCAACTCACCGACGAGGCATTTTGCCGAGGTGTTTGGGTCGGCTTCACCGACGAGGCTTTATGCCGAGGTCTCGATGGTCACCGACGACGGCGTTATGTCGAGGTCTTTGACCGCTTTATCCGACAAGCATTTTGCCGAGGTGTTTGGGTCGGCCGCCTTTACGAGGCGTGAAGCCGAGACCGAACGCAAGATGCCTCATAGCATTTAATGCGCATTTAATGTAGCGGGTCGATTCCCAATAAAGCGCATATTGGGAGAATAACTTCCGTGATACGCCTTTTCGCCTATCACTTGTACATTTCAATATTCAAAAATCAAACTTTTGTGTTCCAAAAGTTTCTCGTCGCCATTATCTTCCTCGCGAGTATCGCTATCTTCCTCGAATCTTAAAACCGAAGTTATGGCTTCCTCATCTTCGCCACCTTCTTCGATTCTCACGCCCCGAGCGCCAGATTGTCAGGTCACCACCGGATTCTCCGGTGGATTTTGAAGTTTATCATCTTGGTTCCCCAAGCTACCTGTGTAGATTAGATTTTCCGCCTTTCTATGATTTAGGTAAAGTTTCTTTGTTTCCTTCCATTCGACAACCCTCGTGATATTAGAGTCATTTAAATTTTTGTTCAAACCGTTGGGTTAATTGCCCTCGTCCGGGATAGGGCTAGCCTCTCGCACGGATTTGTAACAAATATACGAGGACAGCCTTAAGCGCGGTCTTCGCCTTCCTTATCCTTCCGTGTTTGTCGAGTTACAACATTTTTCGCTATCCCTTCGCCCAATTAACACCGAACTCTTTTCGTCACCGACGGCCTCGGTGTATATGATAGCATAATCGCCTGCTGAGTCTAGGGCTCATCCTTAGATTTTTTCGCCTTAAATTTAGTGCGGTGGTATTATTTAGCGCCCGTCAGAATTTAAGATAAAGACGAAGTCGAAGATATCAAACCGTAGAAGAAGTACTTTTCCGCGGCTTGACGGCCTATGAATTCGCCGAAGCGTGATAGATTGGCCGATGTAGCCGTTGGAGATTGCTTCGACGATGTGGAGACGTATCTAGACGGGGTTGGCCTGGTCGACGAAGTCTTCTCTGAGACCGAACTAGCGGCTGCGGGGTTGAGCCCCTATGACCCTGCTGCTGCAGATGAGCCGGCGAGGAGTGAGGCCCTGCACTTAGCTTTAGTGTCAGAATATCTTTGTGTTGCTCTGTATTGATTTGATATGTGTTATTTATGTAGTGGAATTCGTCTCCTCAAGGAAGAGAAAGGGGTCGGGGTCCGAGGCCGAGCAATCCAAGAAGGCGGCGAAGACTCGCCCGAGGTCACCCCAAGAGGGTCGAAAGATCGCGACCTCCACCGAAGCGTTCATCGCCTCGGCCAAGACTTCGCCGCCGGTGAAGATTCTGCCGCCTCCAGCGCACCTCCCGCCCGAAAGAGAAGCGCCATCCTCCCGCCGACAACGACGACGATTGCACGATCCTTGGTACCCGTGTCGCACGTCCGCTTTTCCCGTAATGCACTTGGTTGCACTTTTCAAGCCATATTGAGGCTTTGCTCGACGTTGTTAGCTTTATAACAGGGACCGAGGACGGAAGGTCTAATTGATAGCGGCGTCCGAGCTTGTTGTTGGGCATTTAAATGATGTCGTGGCTCATTTCGAGCACTTGGCTCGCTACGCCCACGAGCCGATGGGGGAGAAGACCCTTCTTGTGGTGGAGGCGATCGAGATGGAGGAGAAGGCCTCGGGTTGCGGCGAGAGGAGGCCACGCCTCGCCGTGGTGGAGAAGGTCGGCTGGGATTGAGGTCTGCAGGCGGAGCGCCGGCCGAGATAACTTTTTGAAGGCAAACCGCTTCGCCGAGGCATCAAGGTCGGATTGAAGGTCAAAGTGAGGCGCCCAGCTTAGGAAGCCGAGGCGGCAAGCCAGAGGGAGCTTCCGCTTACACCGGAAGCTTTTTTGTCTCGGAAGTTTTCCGGCTGGCGAACAAGATGGACGAGTCAATAAGAGGGCGGTGTTCGATACTCTGGACGACGTCGCCGATGACTATCCTGACTTAGATAAATATAAGTATGGATACGAGGTGATGGAGACCGACGCGCTGTGCGGTTTTATGTTGGTCTCCTCGCCGGCGGTGCCAAGAGCTCGCCGTCGCTCGTAGTCCGGCCTCGCCCTCGACTCGCCGACCGCCGAGTCCGTCTGTGCTTGCTCGGTGGATCGAGATCCCTCCGGCTATCATGGCCGAGCTGACTAAGGAGCCGGAGGCCGAGGTGGCGTCCGTTGAAGCTTATAAGGAGGCCGAGGTGTCGACGGTCAAGTTCGGGCGAGGCCGAGGTGTCGGCTGCTGAAATGCCTCAAGTCGTTGAGGCCGAAGTAGCGATTGCCGAGGCTGAGGCAGGCGGGGTTGGCACTGAGGAGATGAGCAATGAGCTGATGGCGGGGTCGGTTGATCCTTGTAATTTTATTTTTTGTACTCGAGCACCATATTTCGCCTTGAGGCCTTAATAAAATTTGCTTTTCACTTGAAGAGACTTGCTTTCTTGTTTTCTCTTTGTCCGCCTTCTCCGAAATGCCCGATGCTTCCCATTGGTTAATCCGATCGAAGCTTTGACGCTGGCTCTTGAATTAAAAGAGATCGAACCTCCGCTTGAGGAACAACTAGACCATGTGTGCAGAGGTCGACACGGCTTAGGGGCGCCCAGAGAGTCGTGACGAGCTTGTGCTCGCCTCTTGGAGTTGGAGGAGAAGTTCGAGATTGCTAAGGAGGAGGCTAGAACAAGAGTCAAGAGCACTCGAGCACGAGGAAGTCATTCACCAAGTGGTGGGATGACCATTCCCGAGGTCGAAGCTAAGGTTGTTGAGGCCGTCATTGGCGAGGTACAAAGCGTGAGTACGGCAAGAAATCCTCGGCGGTTTACTTGAGCGTCACGAATTGAAAAGACTGGAGGCATATATAAGACTATCGTTGCTCGACAACCACAAACAAGAACTTCTTCAATCGGATCTGAGGCCTCTTCTTCTCGCCGGGGCTCGCCGCCAGACTACAATTTGCTCGAATTTTGAAGATCCGAGTGGCGAGCTCAAGAAAGACGCGCTATGGCCCAAGAGCGACGTGGATCCTCGGAGTCAAGTCGGGCCGTCGAGCGGCCGAGGTCGATCTAGCAGGGGCTGCATTGTCGAGTGGCCGAGGTCGAGTGGCGGTGACTCATAGCGAGATCGAGGACGAGGTAGAGGTAGGATTAGTATAGATGCTCTGTTGAACTCGATTTTGCTAGGGATCGCCCGCCTTTTCCCGCCTCCCGGACCTCTTCGCCCTCGTGATGTACAAACCGATATGTTGAAATAAGAATTATTTTTGCTTTGTGTCGACTCTTCGAGAACACTTGTCTTTAATTACCGTAACCAATAAGAAGATAGGTCGCCTTGTTTAGCGAAGATAGCTCGCCCTGCCGTAAAAAGGTAGTTTGTCTTCGCACGAAGGTATCTCGTCCCTAAATAAACGAAGGTATCCGCCCTCGCACGAAGCTTCCTCGAAATAAACGAGGGTAGTTTGTCCCCGTATGAAGGTATCCGTCCTCGAAATAAACGAAGGTATCCATCCTCGTACGAAGCTTCCTCGAAATAAACGAGGATAGTTCGTCCTTGTAGGAAGGTATCCATCCTCGAAATAAATGAAGGTATCCGTCCTCGTACGAAGGTATGGGTTCTTGTTTTGCCAAGTTTTATCGGGAGGGGTGGTCCGCGTTTGTAGTTCGTCTTCGTATTAAACGAAGGTAGTATGTCCTCCGTCGAGGGTATAGTTCGTCCTCCGAAGAGGGTATAGTAATTTTATAAGAGTTATATGCATAAGTGACAAATAAAACATGCAAGACAAAAATAGATAGAGAACATATTTTATTGGTAAAAGACAATGGAACAAGACGACAAGACTTGACTCGACCTAACAGACTCAAAGACGAACAAGACTCAACTTTTGACACTTATGCAAAATATCTCTTCAAATGAATGATGTGCCATGTGTTGGGTATTTGCTCACCGGACAAATGGACGAGCTTATAGCTCCTTTTCCGAGGACTTCTTCGACCCGTAAGGTCCTTCCCATGTGGCTTCCGGTTTGCCGAGCTTTGCGGCTTTATCGACTTCATTATTTCGTAGCACGAGGTCGCCCACTTAACCGGGACTTGACACGCGGGTTGTAATACCGAGCTACTTGTTGTTTTACCGAGCTTCCTCGATGTAGGCGAGGTCTCTTTCTTCGAGCGCATCTAGATCGGTTCGTAGATTTTCCCATTTGCTTCGGGCAGAAGTGAATGGCGCGGGCTCGATATTCCAACCCTCGCAGTGATCACCGCCGGTTCCATATGCCGATCGTAGGGCGTTTCTCCGCTCGCCATCCGAGGTGTTGTTCGGTATGACCATAAGACTTGTGGTAAATTCTCCACCCAAAGACCCTTAGCTCGGTCAAGACGGGTTTTGAGACCTTCACAATCGTCCTATTGGTGACCTCGGTCTGACCATTTGCTTGAGGATGGGCCACCGAGGTGAACTTTTGTTGGATCCGAAGTTCTTGACACCAGTCTTTGAATATCTTATCGAATGGCTGCGTCCCATTATCCGAAAGAAGGATATGAGGGATGCCGAATCGACATACTATGTTCTTGTTGATTTGATATCTTGAAAGCGGTTTGGTTGAGCTTGTATACAATGTTTCTCGTTACCACTATTACAATCTCCTATCCTGATTGAATACTTGATCGCATATATATGTGTCCCTTATCTCATATAAGTTAGATCATACAAGGTGAAGATCACGAAGTCCGTATGATTGGTCAAGCTTAATGAGATATAAAAGTTTCACGGTGAGACAACTTGAGGACGAGTTGTCGGTGATAAAGCTACTGTGATAGATAAGAAGTGACTTGACTTAGTTGCTTGTCTATCTTTGGTACATCTCGACGTATTGAAGGATCACAGTGAGATGTGTTCTTCTATCGACCGTCGTGAAGAACCAAGATCTCGGTGACTTACGATGATCTAAACCTCGATAAGGTATTAGGTGAGTATGAGTTGCTGACCATCACTTTGACTTGTTATGGGTGAGGGTTATATGTTCTAACCCAAGATTCTCGCATCTTGGGTGGTGGCGTGCTTATATGTCACGCTAGTTATCTCAGACGAGTCACCGTATCCGTTTAGGATGATGACGCCCCTTAAGGAGCTCAAAGGTTTATTGTACTAAACCCCGCAGTTGAGTTAGCTCAAGTACAATAATAAGGTTGAGTGGTACTACTTAAGGAATTAAAGATATTAATTATTTTAAGCAATGAATGCTATAAATAATTAATGGACGACGATATCTTAAATACGGGATTCGTAATGTCTAAGTGCAAGCCCGACTCAACCCGGTAATAAAGGGTAAGTCAAGATTTATTCTCTAGTGGCATGAATAAATGTTTATAAATTAATTTATGTTCTGGTGAACATAAGATAATTAATTTATTTGAGGCCCATCTTTATTCCTTGCATTTGATCCTGGTGGCCCATCCAGTCCGTAAGCTCTTGGAAATCGGCTACCTATAGCTCACTATGGCAAGATTTTATTCTCTTTATCCTACAAGGATATAATTATATTTATGGGATATGCATAGATCATTTCCTTATGGGATTATGGTAATGCATTATAAATATAAGGTAAGAGATAAAGTCTAGGTCAATGCTAATAATTACATCATAATTTTCGAGAATTCCTAAGGAAAATAGAGAGATTTTCGAGAATTTTGAGAGAGCTTAGGTGATTTTCCAAGCATTCTCCATAGATCGCCCTCACCGACGTTGGAGATTGGATAACCGGATACACCCGTAAGATCAAAGCACGAGTCTCGATCCATTCTTTCCGCTCAACCCGATAGATTCAAAGGTAAACATGAGAAAACCCCACGTGTTGCAATTAATTATATAGACGCATGCTAGGAATATAATCAATGTATGGTGAATTAAATATCCAAGATAGATCCCGATCGCTCCTTTTCACACGTAAAAAGTGTAAGTATAGGTGTGGCAAGCATCGTATCCACTGTGGATTGTATCACTTAAAACATAGAAGCTAGCTCAACAACAATTCATCATTATTCAAGCACGTAATTTGGGTGATAGGTTTAGGGGCTTCGAATTTAATCCAAAGCAAAGGTAACCAAGCGTAAATATAAATAAAGCAATAAAATCACGAAAGATAACTATGAAGAAAGACTAACCTTGGGATGCACCAATCCTATCCACAACGATGTTTATCCCCTTATTATTAACCGCTTTAATCCGCATAAGACGGAAGATCACATATATAACCAACAACTTCGCCATTTACGACAATTGCGGCGATTGATTACTAATTTTCCTATCACGACGCCTCTAGAGGAAAATAAGCAACCCAAATGGATCACTAAGAATATGCTTCCTACGAATGTCCTATCTCGATTCGACTCAAGCGTTTATTCAGATATCATGCATTCAAGATCGATTGACAATTAATACAATTACGTCATTAATCGGCAACTAGATATGCATCAATATTGATCGTAAATCAACACATATAAATAAGCACCATGAATCATGAATCAATGCACGGAAGGTAAATAACAATAGCGTAACTCACAACATATAGGATCGAATCATGCAAACCCTAGGATTAGAATAGAAAACTAGCGCACATAATAAACGGAATGAAATACTGAATTAATCATAAAACGAAATTTAAATATATAAACCCGTAGGGAAGCGCGGATGAACAAAGGTTGGTCTTGAACCCAATCCCAAGCGAACGAACGGAAAACAAAGGAAAACGATCGGACAAAACGTTCGATCGATAACGAAACGATAAACTAAACTAAAACAACGAAGAACAATACTAGAATTAAACTAAACGAAGACGAAAGCTAAAGAATGGAAAACTGAGGAAAAACTCAAGTAAAATAGATCCGGGGCGTCGGGGTCTCGGGAGGCGAGTGGGGTGTTGCCATATATAGCACACCCCAAACCCTAATTTTCCTTCGCGCTGCTGCCTCGCGACCACCCTTCGCGGTCGCTAGGTGTGGTCGCGAGGTAAGTCTCATGTGGCCTTCGCCCGCTGGTCGCCTCGCGCCGCTTTGTACCTCGCGACCCGACTAGCGGTCGCTAGTCGCATGAATCGGTCGCGAAATCGCCCGGTGAATTCTCGACGCTAAAGCTTATTTCGCGGCGCGGTGTGCGCCGCTCTTCGGGTGCTCATTGGCTTGTTTAGCGGCAGCCTAGCGACCGCTAGTGGTCGCTAGAAGCTGGCGCGTATGTCAATTTTGCTCGTGCTTCGTTCCTTGCTTCGATTATCAATATATAAACCTACAAAGCGTCGAAGGAACACCCAAGAGCGAAGATCTTCTAGAAATAGATGAAACATTAAGAATCGATACATAAACGCATTATTAAACGAGCTAAACTCATCTTCAAATATCAACTAAATACGTGTAAAATGCGCGTTTATCGATTCTCTAGGCGAGGCTAAACCTAGTTTTCCTACAATTGGTATCGAGCTCGATCGAATCTTGGCTATGTTGGATTAATTCACGTTTGATTATTACGCGCTTAATTAATTGTTGGATCCGCTATTCATCGTGGCTCGTTTTGTTTTTGTTGGGTTTTGTTTTTCACCACCAGAAAATCTGTGGTTAGATTAGATTTATTTTTCGGTAAATGTTATCTGTAAAAGAAGAACGAAGACGAAAGCACGAAGAACGAGACGATGAAGACTTACCGGGAGAAACCGGACGCACGGCAAAGACGGCGCCGCGCGCGCTGCTCGGCAAGATCGACGCAGCGAGGGAGGCGGGACGCGCGGGCGGGTCGTGACGGCAGCGGCGGGCGACGCGGGCGGCGCTTATTTCGCGGAAACCTCAGCGTGCTCTGACCGCGCTCGGCGGGCTCGACGCGAATCGCACACGGAAACCTCGTAGCGTCTCGACAGCGCGGGCGACGCGAGGCGCCATCTCGCGAGGCCTCGGCGGCGGCGGCCTCGGCAGACGCGACGCTGAAACCTCAACGTCGGGCGTGGGCGGCGGCTGGGCGACGCGGGCGTGCGATTTTCACGCGGATGCCTGGCAGGCTCGGCGATGTAGCACGGCTCGTCTCGGCGGGGCCCGAAGATGCGGCACCCGGCGACGCCTTCTCGGCGGGAGGCGCGGCACCGGGCCGCCTGCGCATGAGGGCGGCGGCAAAAAGCAAGGCAGGCAGACGGGCCTGGCCCTCAGCGCTGCCCAAGACTTTTTCACCAAATTTCGTTTCCACCCGCCCGTTTGTTGGGTCGACCGACTCGGGTTCGGCCCGACCCGCTTTTCACCCGGATCCGAATTTTCGACCCGGTTCGCCTGCTCCATTATTTCGCCCGAATCCGCTTTTGACGATCGGTCCGTGCCTGCACGCGAGGCCCGTCAAGTTTAACTCATGCTTTGCAATTCTATGTAATAGATTAGGCAAGAAAGTGCGAGTGTTCCACGAGTGGGCCACGATGAACGTTTTATTTTATTTTTATCGCTCATTGCATGTCGTGGATGTTTAAATTATGCAGTAGCATGCTATGTATGTTTAAATTACGTTGACAAACCTTTTAGTGTTTTACGTATTTAAGTGCGCATAGTAAGCATGCTAGGTTTATCGCGTTTTCAAGCATATTTTAGAATTCTGCGAGCATGTTTTACATGTTGAGTTCTATAGACAAGCATGCTAGGATTACGTGATCTGCATGGACAAACCTTTTGAACAAAAAGACTAAGCAAGCAACCCGACATATTAATTTTCCAAATTAAAATGTCAAGACCTCCACCTTTTAATCTCTAAACAAAGTGATACGCACTGTGAGTAAACGTCCACACGCCGGGGGCTTGCTTGATTGCTTATCATAAGTTTGTTAGATGAGATTTCTAAATAAAACATTGTAAATCTATTGAGAAGTGGGAGTTTCATGTAAACGCCCACACGCGTGGCTTCAGTATGTGCGATTTTCATAAGTTCTCTAGAGATAGATATAAAATGAGATAACAAAAGAATTTGAATTGGAAGCGGTATGGTCCGAGTGAGTATGCCAATTCTAAGAATTCATTTTCTTTGTTAAAAATGTGGTCAATGCTTAGACATCACCGAGTACAACTTCATGCCAAGTCCCTTCGCGATAGTGATGTGGTCTAGTAAGGTCCAATCGTTAATTTCATTTGTCATAAGGTTAAGTTGACATGGATTGAAATTAAACGACTCAAAGGTATATTTTAGTGCAGTCGAGGGTTCATGTGTAAACGCCCACACGCGTGGCTTGCATGTGGGATTCCTTGGGCGATTGGAGGTTTCGATTAATATTGTTTTATCAAAAGGTTACAATATTATTGTTACGAATTATGTGCGATCGTATGCTTATGTGTTTTTCATTATCTTTTCGGATATGTCTCTTACATCGATTATCAATATGCTCGCACAAAATCCCTATCCGCCTAAATTTTATCGAGTGGAAACGAAACATGGAATATGTTCTTATATTTGAAGAACAAATGTTTGTTCTCACTACTCCTAAACCCGATGCCCTTATCGACGATCGACTAATGGCAATGAGAGTCAAGCGAGACTTTGGAATAAGTCAAACAATATGGCTAAATGCTATATGATGACTACTATGTCCAAAGGTTTTGCAGCTGCACATCGATCGATGGTGACGCGATCGATATTTGGTCAAGTCTCGAGAGTAAGTTTGGGCATCGGATCGACAATCCGCTTCCACACAATGAGAGAAATCTTGGCGTGTAAGATGGAAGAAGGAAGTTCGGTCCATGAACATGTCTCCCACATGACTCATCTCATGGATAGTCTTGATCGGGTTGGGAGGAGGTATTGACGGCGGCCAAGGTCGATATCATCCTCAATACACGCCCAAGTCTTTTGAGAACTTTCGAATGCGATCATGAGCAAGACCGAGTTTACACTTAGTCGGTTGTTTAATGATCTCGTGGTCTGCGGAAGGAGTTATGGGAAAAGGAGCACATGCTCTTGCTAGCACATCTAAGGGCCCAAATTTTCCGTTGCAAAATGGGAAAGAAAAGGGAACCAAAGGTGGTAGAGGCAAGGAAATAGTGGGAGTAATGGGAGCAAGAACATGGCAGCCACCGGAGGCTTGAAGAAGCAAAGGAGAAGGCAAGTGCTTCAAGTGTGGCAAGACGGGCATTGGAAGGCTAAGTGCCCTATGCTCAGGCTCAAGGTACGCCGCTTGCTTTAGTAACGAAACATGTTTAGCTACTTGTTCTACCCATTCTTGGGTAGTAGACACGCGAGCGATCGACCATGTTTGTTACACCTTGCGGGGTTCCGCATGACAAGGAGCTAGCTAATGGCGAGATAACGATCTCCATGGGCAACGCGCGAAAGTCGAGGCGATTGCAGTTGGAGATGTTCTTTATGTTTTGGGACTACGCTTTAGTTTTGAAAGACGTTTTATATGTGCCGGATTTTCGGTGGAACCTTGTTTCTGTTTCAAACTATTTACTCATGGATATTCGTTATTTTTGATAGTGGTGTTTCTATCATAAGAAATGACGGGTTATACGTGTTGGCACTTTATATAATTCGCTTTTATACTATTTCGCAAAACATAATACCTATAACTATGTTGCATCTTCTACAAACCCTAAAAGAGAAAGTTTTCTTCAAGATGACACCACTTTTCTCTCGGCATCTTAGATTAGGTCACATCAATCTAAATAGGATCCAAAGACGGCTAAGAATGGGCGTTGGGTAATCTCACGGTTCATCTGCTTCGGTCTGCGAATCTGTATAGAAGGTAAGATGTCGACCGGACCCTTCAAAGCGAAGGGTTATAGAGCCAAAGAAATGTTGGAGTTAGTCCATTCGACTGTGTGGACGATGTCCACACAAGCTCGTGGAGGTACAAATATTTTGTCACTTTCATCGACGACACTCGAGCACGGATACGTATACCGCTTCACCGCAAGTCCGAATGCTTTGAGAAATTCAAAGAGTTTAAGGCGGAGTGGAGCGAAGCTAGTAAGAGTATCAAGTCATCATGGTCCGATCGCGGTGGCGAATACCTCAAGAACGAGTTTATGGACTATCTAGTGAAGTGTGGGATTACATCCCAACAAGATTTCATAAGGCACACCACAAAAAATGGTGTGTCGAGGCGAAGAAATAGGACTCTTTTGAAATGGTTAGATCAATGACGAGTTATGCAACATTACCTATTTCGATTACGGGGGTATGCCTTAGAAACAGCTGCATACTTGCTAAATCTAGTACCATCCAAGTCGGTCGAAAAGACCCTTCGAGTTGTGGTTTGGTAAGCCCGGTTTAAACCACATAAGGATATGGGGCGATCCGACACGTGCTAAACGAGAAGGCCGACAAGTTGGAGGTCGGATCCGACGCAAGGTCGTTTATTGGCTATCCTAGAGGAACAAAAGGTGGTTTATTCTATAGTCCCAAGGATCGAAGGTCATTATTAAGACTAATGCTCGATTCTTAGAAGAGACTACATGAAAATCATAAATCCAAATTTGAAATCATTCTTCAAGAATTAGAAGATGATCGATTCCACCACCGATTAGGCCAAAGGTACGAGATGTCGAGTCTAGTGGGAGGATCGACACGGATACTTCAAGAAATTGAAGTGGGTCGAGTTCCACCGAGATACCGACCGCAAGTGATACCTACCCACAAGTTGTGCAAGATGAGAACCACAAGTTTCGCACCACCGTTGCCATAGTGCTGTAGAACCTCGTCGTAGTGGGAGGTTGTTCGTCAACCCGGCGATTTATGTTCGTGGGACAATCTTGGGATATAGTCCCGTGAAACGAGCGAGCAATAATCGACCCATGGACATACAAGGAGGCGATCTAAGACATTGATGCAAGATCATGGCACACCGCTATGGACTTAGAAATAGAGTCCATGCGGCTATGGATGTATATGAAAAGACACCTCTACCGGATGGCGAGGAAGCCGTGGGTAGTAAGTGGATATCAAAGGAAGAGAAATTCGATGGAGAGGTTTCGCTTTTAAAGCCGTGCTTGTGGCGAAAGGTACACTCGATTGAGGGCATCGATTTCGATGAGACCTTTCGCTGTAGCAATGCTCAAGTCCATCGTAATTCTTACCGCCATAGCGACCTACTTGAACCTAGAGGTTTGGCAAATGGATGTTAAAACCGCTTTTCTAAGCGGTTACCTTGAGGAAGGTAGAGACATCTATATGCGACAACAGAAGGTTATGTGGTAAGGGTGAAGAGCATCTAGTATGGAAGCTTAAGTCCATTTATGGACTTAAGCGAACCTCCCGATCATGGAACTTACGCTTTGACGAGGTGGTAAAGTCCTATGGATTTACCCGGTTGCCTAGCGAGAGTTGTGTGTATTGGTTAGATGTTAACGGTGATGTGGTATTTCTTGCACTTTATGTAGATGACATTCTTCTAGTTGGCAACAACGTGAAGTCATTATCGAGGCGTAAAGAGTTGGTTATCCGATCGGTTTCAAATGAAAGACTTAGGAGATGCAGCAGACATTCTTGGGATCAAGGTTTACCGAGATCGCAAGAAGAAAATATTGAGCTTATCTCAAAGCGTCTTACATTGATCTTGTGATTACTGCGTTTTAGTATGGACCGCCAAGAAAGGATTGCTACCTTTCGGACATGGTGTTCCTTTATCTAAGATGCGATCACCTATGACCCGCAAAGGAGATAGAGGAAATGAGACAAGTTCCTTACGCTTCCGCGTAGGGAAGTCTCATGTACGCAATCTATGCACGAGGCCGATATACGCATGCGGTAGGCATAGTAGCTAGATATCGATCTAACCTGGACAAGCTCATTGGATTGCGATAAAGCATATACTCAAGGACACGAAAAGGACTCGAGATTATAGGCTAGTTTACCATGCAGATAGTCTAATGCCTTTGGGTTATCTGACTCGGATTTCCAAGTCGACCGTGATGAGAAAAAATCAACCTCGGGCTATGTGTTTACCTTTGGAGGTGGAGCCGATCTGGCGGAGTGCAAAGCGATGCATGCGGACTCTACCATGGAAGCGAATATGTAGCCGCCGGAGGCTTCTAAGGAGGTCAGTATGGTTCAAGAACTACCTCGTGGATCTAGGTGTGGTACTGGTTTGTCCAAGAGTATCATAGTTTATCGTGATAACTCGGTGCGATGGCAAACTCGAAGGAACCACGGACCCACAAGGCGACCAAACACATAGAGAGAAAGTACCATGTCATACGAGAAATCGTTAGGCGAGGTGGCGTCTTGATTGAAAAGATTGATCGACGGAAAATCTAGCGGATCCATTCACAAAGAGCTGCCGCAAAAGTCTACGAAGCACGTTCGAGGACTTGATTGCGCTTTGATGGCACCCACTTAGAAAGGAAACTTTTGTATAAGTAGGAGAAGCAAAGTGATGGTTGTTTGTAATAGCTAGTAGAGACACATTGTATACTAAAAGTTTGCTTTAGTATAAGTGGGAGATTGTTGATTTGTATCTTGAAAGCAAATTGAAGTTGCCCGGTGCTTTGCGAGAAAGGGCCTACAATATCGATCCTTCATTGCATAAATGGCGAGGGCTTTGATCTTGGCGAGGTCGGTCTGCGGTAGCCTTGGCACGTTGTCGTGAATTTGACACCGGACATCTTTTCACAAGGTTAAGTGAGTCTTGAACATTGTTGCCAATAGTATCCCCATCGCATGACCTTTTTGACAAGGCTCGGGGTCCGATGTAACCGCACGATCCTTCGTGTACTTCCGTAATACGAATCAGCTCGGTTCGGATCCAAGCACCTTAGAGAGGCTGGAGGTATGACTTTTGTAGAGAATACCTGCTCAAGTATATATCGCAATGATTTGCCCAAGATCCTCCGGCCTCGAGCTTATCTTGGGCGAGTTCACCTTTCCGGATAATCTCGAATGGGAGTCATCCATTTGGCTCTTCATACGAGACCACGTTGACCTCGGCTCCTTCATCGCATCGTCATGCTTCGTGTTCGATTTCTCTCTTGGTGGGCTTGTTAAAGCACGAGGCCAATTTGCTTAAGATGTCGGTCGACCATTTTGCTCCTTGGGATGCGAATTATCCGGAAGTGGGAGAAAGTTTGTTGTAGGCTTTTGGCTTTCTCGAGGTATTTCTTCATCCCTCGCCTTTTGCCTCGTCTTCCCCAACATGTGGCTTACGATGACTTGAGAGTCACTATGAACCTTTACTGCTCGTACCTGAAGGCTTTGAGCTAGGCGAAGTCCTGCGATCAATGCCTCATACTCTACTTTGTTGTTCGTATTTTTAAATGAGAACCGAAGTGCGTATGTGATCTCGCCATCCGTCCGAGGAGCAAGATACCAGCTCCGCTACCCGTTTTTCCCAAAGCCCCGTCAACGTAGACTTGCCAGCAATCCTCCGATGTTTTCTCCACTGGTTCGGCTTTGGCTTTGTCCGACACGGACTCGGGGCTTCGGTTTCTCGTGAGTGAGCCTCGCAAGAAAGTCCGCTAAGTGCTTGACCTTTGATGGCTTCGAGGGGCGAAAGATATATCATGTTCGCCAGATTCTAATTGCCCACTTCTCATTCTCCCGAAGCTTGGCCGTCAACACTTGTCGAAGTGGATGGTCATGAGGACTCAGATGGGACGTGCATGGAAGTATGGACGAATCTCCTTGCAAGATTTACTAATGCTAGGGCGAGCTTCCAAAGGTTGATACCTTGTTTCAGGCCTTTAATGCTCGGCCGATGAAATATACCGGAGTCGACGTCCTTCCTCCTCGCATCAAGACCGCACTTATTGTTTCGCTCGCGGCGAGGTATAGGAAAGGACCTCTCCTTCTTTGGAACAGATGTAGGAAGTTTCATGGTAGTTTTGAGATCTTCAAAAGCGGACTTATTTGTATCATTCCGTGAGAACTCCAGGAGCCTTTTGAGTACCTTGAAGAAGCGGTAGCCGCTTGTCCGCTGACCTTTGAAAGAAAGCGGCTTAGTGCGGCTATGCAGCCCGTCGGTTTGGCACGCCGTGAATGGTCTTCGCATCTTCATTTCTAGAATGGCTTGAACCTTGGATGGGTCGGCTTTTAACCCTTCTTGTGAAACCCAAAGATCCTAAGAATTTTCCGGACCGAAGCGCAAACGTGCACTGGGGTTCGGTTTGAGGTCGACTTTTCAAGTAAGTCGAGGACGATCCGAGGTCGGCGACATACGCGGCTTCCTCCTTACTTTTACTACAATGTCGCCGACGCACACCTCTACATTCCGCCCATGTAGGGTGAAATATTTTGTCTACCATTCTTTGATAGGTAGCTCCCGCATTCTTAAGTCCGAATGGCATCTTCCGTATGCGAAGACTACGAAGTCTCGTAATGAAGGTGTCTTAGCCGCTGTCTTCGTCATCCATCAAGACTTGGTGATACCCTTTATACAAGTCTAAGAAATCAAGACTTGAACCCGACCAATGCGTCGACCTTCTTATCGATGTTGGGAAGGGATAGCAATCCTTTGGGCAATGTTTATTGAGGTCAGTAGTCAATGACATTCGCCATCCCTCCTCCTTTCTTCACCATCACCGGTTGGCTATCCGTGTCGGATATTTGACTTGAACAATATACTGAGCTTTTAACAATTGATTTACCTCGTCATGGATGACTTGGTTCCGCTCGCCGCAAAAATTGCCGTTTCGCCGAACCGGTTTTGTGCTTTCGGTCGATGTTAAGCCTGGGTGATGATATTCGGGAGACCCGGTCATGTCGAGGGGCCACCAAGCAAACACGCCCGGAATTCCCTCGGGAGTTGGATAACCTGTTCTCTTAATTGAGATGTCCGGTAAAGCCAATCTTGACGACCTTGAGTGGCTCGTCTTTGATAGCGTGACCTCCTCCACCGGTCGCTGAGAGATGGCGTTGTCTCTTTTACTCCAACTCCTCGGGTTTCTTTAGTTGCTATGCTTGTGGGTGCTAGGTTGGAGCCCCTGCACCTCGTAGGGCGACCTGTAAGCATTCCTTGGCCTGCTTCTGATCTCCTCGGATCACGGCTACCCCCCATTTTGTGGGGATCTTCATCGTTAGGTGGTATATTGAGCATACCGCCCTTACAGCGTTCAGCCAATCTCGCCCCAGTATGATGTTATACGGTGAGTAGGCCTTCACTACGAAGAAGTGTACCACCTTGGTGGAGCTCGTCGGAGCTTTCCCTACCGTGACAGGTAGCTCGATTATCCCTTCCGGGCGTGTTTCTTCTTGAACGAAGCTTCGGAGTGGCAGCGGTGCCTGCGCGAGGCGCGCCTCCTCTATTCCTAATTTATCAAAGCATTCCTTGAAAAGGATGCTTACCGATGCGCCACTGTCGATGTATACGCGCTTCACCAACTTGTTTACGACCACTGCCTGGATTACCAGCGCATCCTGTTGGGGTACTACCGCAGGTACAGGGTCGTCTTCGGAGAAGGTGATCGCCTCGTCCCTTCTAAACCTCTTGTTGGCCGGTTCGCCGATATGTGGACCTCGGGCTTCGGCTTTCAAAGAGGACTTCGTGACCATGCGGAAGCCCATAATAGTGGAGATGACTCAAGTCATATTGCGGTTAAATCGTCTCCTTCTTCGTCTTCGCCGCTTCGCCTTCTTGTTAGGGGCACAATTCCTACTTGTTTCCTCCTTTCGACTTGATGAGGGGCCTCGTCTTGTCCACTCGTCGGTCATGCCCGCTGTATTTTCTCGGGACCCGTCACGTACTAACATCTCGATATCCTCCATGAGGTCTCGGCACTCCTCCGTGTCATGCCGTAATCTTCATGGAAGGAGCGAGATTGTCCTTTGTTTCGTTTTGACCTCCTATCATTGGTCGGGGTTTCTCGAACTTATCCGTGTGGAGTTCGTAGATTTTGCCCTTGGCCCGTCGAAGAGTGTATTGAGGTCGTTCAGAGGTGTTGCGGTCCGAGCACGCACTCTAGGCGGCGTACGATTCTTTCAAGCTTGTCGGCTCGCTACTGATCTCCTCGTCCTTCTCTTCTTCCTTTTTCGGAGGATCCGCTTTTACGCCTCGCTTCATTCTATCGCCCCGTCGCCTTGGCGAACCGATCGGCTATCGCCATAGCTCCGTGGCGGTCTGAGGTTTGTATGACGATCTCTTTATATAAAGCCCGGTGGATGCCGTTCGAAGGCGAGATGATGAGGAGGTCGTTCACGTCTGCGACCTTCGTGCTTTCTTTATTGAACACTGGTCATAAAGTCGTTGATGGACTCGTTCGGTCTTGCCTCGAGGTGAGGAGATGTGCGAAGTCATTTTGACTCGGCCTCGGAAGAACCGATGGAAGGCCTTCATCGATCGCGGTGGGAACCAATGCTCCGGAGGTAGACCGTCAACCACCGTGGGCGTTGTCGACTAGCACTGCAGGAAGAGCTTGCACATATGAATTGTGCCGGCGTTGATTGATCATATTGTCTACGAGCTGAGAGAAAGTTCTCGGGTCCCTTAGTCCGTCAGGGGTGATGCTCGGCACGATATTTGTCTGGGAGTGGGGTGTCGAGTATTTCGTTTGAGAACGGGGTGACTATCCTCCGCACCCGTCGAAACCGCCCTCACGGAGAGTGAGGCGAGTTCGTCGACCGAACTCGTTTGGTAGTGAGGGTGGCCTCATGGCGGTCAAGGCGTCCTTTCCGCTATTCGTCCCTCCCGCGGTGGGTTTGGGCCCGACTTGTGCGGAGGTATGGCGCCCATGATTTGGATGCTTGGGGATCCACTCGTCGCGGTGCCTCGTGTTTAGACGAGGCTCGATGTTCCTTTCTTGGGACGCGGCCGACCTTGTGCTTGGCCGAGGTATTGAGGAAGCTCTCCTTGTTTTCTCAAGAAACCCCGACGCGTCGTCAAGATTTATCCGAGGAGTGGAGGTTCTCCTGTTGTTCTTTGCGATCTCGCTTCGCTTTGGTATCCGCCCATGCGGGATGGGATTCCTTGTTCGTCGAGGCTTTGGACATGCCGCCGGGGTCGATTCGGGACCGGGCTTTTTCAGCTGAGCTCGGCGTGTCCGACCGCCGTTGTTCTGTTGTTGCTTGGCGACAACTCGATCGTGACTTACGGTACGTCGTCGTGATTGATTCCCCGTAAATAAAAGTTGATCGAAAACACAAAATTTTCGTTCCCACCGAGCGCCAATGATCGATCTTAATTTTGTTAGGAAATAAATGCACAATGAACACCAGGAGTTACGTGGTTCGATCTATGAATAAGATCTCGTCCACGGAGAGAGAGAGAGAGAGTTTGTGTGTTGATAATATGAGGAGTGATTACAAGAAGTGTAGATGATCTTTTCCGTCTAATCTATCCTCTATTTATACACGATTATGATAACCTAGATCTCGAATCCGAGATCTATTCTAAGATAGGATTTGAATCATATCTCCTCTCTAATTAGGATTCTCGTAGATATGACCGAATCTTCTGCGTTCCTACTGGTTCCGAAGCTTTCTTGGGCCGGACTCGTTTGGGCCGAGCTTCATATCAGGCTTTTTTATGTTGGGCCTGATGCTTGGGCCTGGGAGTTGGGCCGTATCCTATCAACCTCGCATAAATCACACATCCGACTCGGCTAATCCCGAATTATTGCCTTATCAGTTATGATTGGGGTTGGATTAAGAAATTTGGAAGAAAGGGATTTTAGTGTTATCATTGGTAAGGAAACATGAGTAAATACGAAAGCATAAGTGATATCAAGGTCGAAAAGGAATAATTTACATATGAGGTCGATTCAGAGAGTCTGACCAAACAGTAGTTGATTATGAAATCTCTACTAGGATATTCAAAAGTTCAATATATATTTAGAATACAAAAAGTTTAAAGAGTTTGCAGTGGGATAAGCGTGTGACATATGCATCCAAGATGCATTCTCAAGATGAACCATCGACAAAAGAAATTATGCTCAACTCCACTCCATTTCATCACCGCTCAATATGCACATCAAAAACGAATATGCAAAACTAAGTACAAAGTACTCGGTGGACACATGTCGAAATATTTTATATTTTATTTTCACAAAATTGTGTTGCCGCGTCCACGAAGAAGACACAATGGTTTTATTTCAAAGGCCTTGTGTTTTACTAAACATTTCTAATTATTTTCGCAACATTGTCCGCCAATCGCTTTCTCGAACGTATAATCCAAGTCGGCTATGGAAGCGCGCGGGAAGGAGGCCTCTCTTCAACCGGACGCACGACTGACCGCGAACGGTTCAGAGGCTAAGTGTACACAATCCTAACTAGCATCTCACCAGTAGGATCCTAATTCGTAATATCTCATGTTGGCATGGCCAACCCGAATGGATATATACAAAATAGTAAACATTTTGGCAGACAATATCGTATTTAAACATTTGCAGTTAAAGAAAGCAGTAAAGCATAAGTAGTAAACGATTTTCATAAAAGCCACATTTTGTTTAGATAAGAATGCTCACCTCAAGAATTGTCCTTCTTGAAGTACTTGCTAGCGATCTTTTATTGTTTTTGTTTACATCCACGCTGGACCTTGTCAACGTAAGAGATATAATTTAGTACGTCATTAGCTTCCTTCGAGAAGCATCGCTAAGAATCAATGAACTCGATAACTTTTAAGTTTTAGAGTTTCTGGATTTTAGGATTTTCGTCATCGATACGACTTAGTTAATAATCTATATTTCGTCTATTAGGTTCGTCTTGCCATGATGAGAAATGACACTCCGTCGTTGCATTCTTTGTTTCCGTTGATATTTTTTCACATTGTTTCGTGCAAATTATGAATCCTAAGTTCATAACTAATCTTCGTCATTTGTTAACGCGTATCAATAATTTCGAGTTCCAAACCCTCATTCATTTCTAACATTTCATTGATGTGTTTCTCACCTCACATGTCCCACATATTCTATAAGAGAAACTCATATTTATACTACCTAATTAATAAAGGTTTTCTCTAATTCAAGCATCTTCTAAAAGTCATTTTGTAAATTATAACTAATTAAATAATATTCTCAAGCATCTACTTGGCATAATCAAATCACTAATCGATTAAAAGTCTAATTAATTAAATAAACCCATAGTAAAAGTTGATTAAATGGATTAAATTAAAAGTCTAATAATTTTTTATTAATTAATCAAATTACTTTAATTCAACTTGGTCATCTACAAATTAGAATTTATTTCCAATCACACATATTTAGCAAAATGCTCTTATTACGTAAATAAATCTTTTTAAAGATAATTCTCAAATTATCCTTTAGCATAATTATTTAATTTATCAATTTCAATCTAATGAATTTAATTAATCCAATCTAAATAATTTGTACTTAGATTATTATTTAGTTAATTGGGAATTAATCTCAAAATTTAATTACTTAATTATACCTCATATTTAATTAATAAGCCAAACACATTTCAATATTTATTATTAAAAGAGCCCAAATTTTCCTACAAATAATTCGCTCCATAGAGAAAGCCTAAGGAGTGAATTAAAGAAATAACTCATATCTATTTAAAATTTCGGTCGATAGGAATCAAGGCCCAACATCTATCTACTTAATTAAAATAGCCAAAATTCTTGCCCAATTTCGACCCATTATCAAATTTATTCCAAGGCCCATTGTCAACTTTATTCAAGAGGCCCAACACCAAAATAAAATAAATAAAACCTAGCCTCTTCCCCACACTCTCTCTCTCTCTCTCTCTCAAGAGACACACACACACACACTTATGTCGTCGCCACCGCTTTCTCCATCCCCTGGTCGGCCACTTCCACATCATCGCCGACCACAACCACATCCTCCTCCATTCATCCATCTTCTCTTTCTTCTTCTCTTTTCCTCTCAAAATAGATACATGCACACACAACCTGCTGTCGTCACCGTCTATTTTGGTCGACACGGTGTCGCCGCCGACCTCGCCTCATCTCCCTTCTCATCTCTATTTTCTCTTCCTCGCACAATGATACACACGCTCTCTCTTTCTTTTCGACGAAATCGTCGCCGCCTTCATCGTCTTTATTCGGGTGCGCCCACACTGTGCCACCACCGCTGACCACGGCTCCTCTTCCTTCCATTATTCTCCTCTTTGATTCTCTCTCACACACAAGAAAACTCTCCCTCTTCAACAATCCTAAAATCTAAAAATTGGACGAGAATTGAAACCCTTCCCTCTTCGATCTACATAAAACTACAACAAAAATTGGATATAGGGGCAGTTATTTAGAGACACTTGTTACTAATTGCCTCCAAAATATATTTTGGGGCAATTAATCGGATATGTAAATTTTGGGGCACAAAAGAAATTTTCGAAAATTCCACTAACACCCAAAACCCTTAATTTGGGACAAAATAATTTGCACTTCACTTTTCCTTTCATTCACTCATTTTCTCTCTCTCCATGGAAACACGGTTGAAACATTCACTTCTCACATCTTCGCTCATTCCAGCAATATCGGCTTTGCACCTGACCGCCTTCAATATATAATACCATCGCTCATTCGCTCGTCTCAAAGCAAACACAAAATAGGTGATCATGTCACATCGCCTGTTGTTGTCTCGCTTAGCCACCGAGATTTCACGACCATTTTCTTCTTCTCGGTTCTACATATATACTTGAAAAAGGCCATCCTCTTTATTTTTGTTCCTATGAGTAGTTGCGTAATTTGAGGTTTCTAAAAGTATTTTCGGTTGTGTAAATTTTGTATGTATGTTCAATTGCGTAGTTGAGGCGTAATTTGAGATTTCTGACCTTTTTCTTTCGTTTTTACCTTTACTCTCAATTATTGACTATTGTTCGGAATGGTGCGGTGAAAGGGATTTTGGCGATCTTTTGGCATTGATATAAAGGCACTTCTCTATTGTCGATCAAACATGTATTTGAGTGTTTACTATCCTTCTTCTTTACATTTTTGATTTGTTTTGTGAATTGGCTGTCATGCACCAACTACTTAATCAGGTAATTAGGCCGTGACTCAGGTTAAGAAGAAATTCTGATAATAAATAACGTCAACAATGATCAAAATATCTCAAGAGACAGATATGATACCAGCTTTTCTCAAGAAGGATTCAAATGTTTATGGTCTAAAGAGGTAAAATGGAATTGAACAAAGGATAATTTTAAGTCTTCACACCACAATAAAGAATCGAGTGAAGAACAATGGTGGAGGACAGAAAATCCAGACGGAATAATCAATATCGAGAATAGATATATTCAAGCATGCTTCAACAACCATAAGAATTCCTCAAAGGTTCAAAGCATGGTTGGACAATGATTTCAAGACATAATATTGAGTCTAATGAAAACAATTCTGAGCATTCGAGTAATCCTTGTTCACAGAGCATTGGACATGATAACTTTATCATAGCAGAACACATAAACAGGTAAAGGCCAAAGTTCGGCAACGGAAAGTGTGACTGAGAATTATGTATGAAGACATAAAACTCGGGGCAACAAACCTGATAACATCAAATGACAACATCAACAAATAAACAATTCATCATAAATCAAAATCATCTAGAGAAGCTCTTTGCTAAAGATTCGATTCAAAGATCCTCTCGAGCTCAACTCGCATATTTAGAAATATATGCGGACGTGAGTACAAAATGCACTCGGTGGGTAATCGCCAACAACATAAAAATAACTTTGCTCTTAGGGCTATATACTGACTTGCCGTAAAAATAAACTTATCGGGGTTTTATTTACATTACCGCATAAGACGTTTGCACTTGCTCATATCATCATATCATATGCATATGCAATGTTTCATGTCCGCATGCAACTTTCTCTTTCCTTCCCATATCCACGAATTATTTTCGAGTGTTGAGAAGTAGGCCTCTTCTCAAACACATTAGCATTACATACCCGAGTTGGTCCCGAAGGTTTCCAACTACAGTCATACCCGACGTCGGTCATTTCTTTCTTTCTTTCTTTCTCGTTGATAGGTAGTGCATTATGCTTATGCTCATGCTCAAAACCTTGGCAAGTCAGTTAACTTTTCAAATAAATGCATATCATATCATATCATATCATATCATATCATCTTCTATGCAAAAACATATCATATCATATCATTTGAAAGTATATAAAAACATAAGCATATTATTATAGAAAATATGTTTATACCCACACTGCGACGATACCACTCGGGACTGCACTTACGTCTTTCACTTCTTTCTTCTTCCCATTTGGTCCATCAATCCACATAAAGCGGCATATAAGCTATCGAGAACCAAACAAGAACATTACTCATCTTAGTCGTCGACACGACTATATCTTCTTAATATCAGACACATGGTCTATCAACACTTGGGTCATTGCATCCTCTCCTTTCAAATCTTATTAACAAGCAAATTCTAACGAAATTTCGGTGAGTAACGCTTATAAAACGATCGCCATTTGAATACCAAACTCAACCAAATTCATCCCAAACTCCACCAATTCATCACCATATGTATAAATGAGCATAGAAAACTCAAAACAAGCTTCAACTATCCAATCTTAGCCAAAAATTATCAACCCCTTAAGACATAGCTTATATCCGACGTCAAAACTCACGTGAGACGCCATCTACACCAACGAACCTCTATACATGCTCAACTATCATCAAAATCATCATTCTATCAACAAAACACAAAGATCAAAGCTTTAACATTGAAACCCCCATTTCCGACAAACTAAAATTTTATAATTTTTGAATACGTCGGCCGAAAAATCCGAATAAATCATTTTAAGCATTATTCATATCATAGAATCCAAATATGAAGTCAAAATGATCAAATAAAATCAAAAATCCAACATTATAATGGCTAGGGTTTTCGGCCATTTTGGGAGTTTCAATATAGTTTCGATTTCAAACGTTTTTCTTGCTCCAAACATGTTTATATCAATCCAATAACACATATATGAAGGTAATTCAATCATATCAACATCATATATTCAAGATCCATGCCCTCATAATTTTCGAAAATTTCATAAATTTCCAAACAATAACATATGATCCACAAATTCAATATTAAACAATACGTGACGCCAAATCTATCATAATATCATGAAATAATTAAACAAAACATAATCCTTCATACTTTCATCATATGACCGAAAATTTGATATATACATATGCTCGTAATTTTAACTTTTTCAATCCAGTAGATGTGTTTTAGAGACGAGATTATACCTCGATTCGAAGACGGATCTAAAATTCAACGGTTGGATCTTCCTATTTTTGGCTCAAGGTTTTCGAAAATTTGTGTGTGTGCAAGTGTGTGTAGACGTGAATTTGGGGAGAAAAATGAAGATTGAATAGTGTTATTTCATATTTCTATGTATTATGTAATAATTTCATTTTATTTTTGATTTTCTTAAATAAGTGATTATTCATCACTTTTCTAGAAACATTTTTCTTTCTTTTCTTTTTCTCATTTTCTTTAATAAATAAATAATAGCTTTTCATTAGAAATTAAATATAATTATCGTAAAATAATGCATAGCATTTTTATAGCAAGAAATCGAAACTAATTATCTGATAAAACAATCTCTACTTGAATCTCTGTTTTTGAACTCAATAATATATCATAAACATCAAAATATAATTATAAAAATATATTCTTGACTCCGAAAATCATTTTAAATATTCTGCTCTTAATTCGAGCTTAATCGGCAAACGCCGACGTCACAAAAGCATAGATTTTGAAATTCTCAATTTTCTGAAATCAAACTTCTTTGAGCATGTATCTATCATCTCACAACTCTTGAAATCTAGGTCTTCTTATTTTAAATAAGATCTAAGAATCTCATCTCAATTCTATCTTCATAACTCGAAGCTTAACGTAAAAGCGTCTAACTTAAACAACTCTTTCTTAAGGATGCAATGCCCTTCTTATAAAGCTCTTAATCAGGAGCTAATCTCTGCTACAGAAAATGTGGGGTATTACATTGACAATCAAAAATCTAACCTCCAAAGTTTTAGGATTTTCTTTTAGAATTTGGAAAATTATTTTTGAAGGCAAGCGGGGGAGGTTTAGGAGATTTGGTTTGTCTAGATCTGAATGAGGGAGGATGTGTCATAGAGAGGAGCCGGCAGTGGGGTTGTTGGCTTTGAAGCTAGAGATATGGATTAAACAAAGTGACTGTATTGTAACCATTGCGTTGTTGCCTTGCACAATTGCGCTGTTGCTTTTAGTGCTTCTCCATTTTGCTTCTCTGAAAATTCTACTATCATTCCCTCTTCATCAATCTTCATTAAACCAAAGGCACTAGCACGCTTTTCATCCATTGGCAGAGCCGCCCCTGGTACATCAGCATCGGTTTCTCTGTGTTGTTATTCAGTGACAGTAATAAGTGAGGCCTCCAAAAAATAGCGAAATATAGCTCTCCCAACTTGATCGCTTTTGTTCTGCAAAAATCTACTAGTTTTAATTATTTGAGAAAATCTAAAACCGATAGCTTCATTTGGCATCTCCACTAAACAGCAAATTCATATCAAAACTTCACAATCAAATCAGATAGAAACCAGCATACTTACCTTGCTCTTATATAGGCAACCAAAGGACAAAGTATCGTGCCGCCTTATCTTCAAGTTAGACGAAATATCCATTACATTCGCTTTTTCAGCCACTGTTTATATGCAAAGGAATGAATGATAACTACTAGATTTGAGCATGATTTTTTTTTTCTCCAGATCCGTGCGTAAGGAAAGAATTTTGAGCAACAATATTTATATATAGAGGTATATTTGGAGAGTAGTTTTCAGCCACATTCCAAATCCTAGCCTTCAAGATAACACTGCATTTTCAGCTCAGGCGTGGATTTATATTCATCTATATAATAGACCAGGCATATCACAACATTTTGAACTTACTCTACACGATTCAAATCCTAATAAAATATGAGAAATTAAGGAATGAGAAGATTACTAATATACAGTTTTAAGTGGAAAAGTATAGGGTCAAAGCAGACTCCAAAATATTAACTACACTGAATGCTGGAAACATTCCACCTAACAAAGTTGAATATTTGTAATTCTCGCATTAAAGTTGTACTTTTTGCTCCATTATTTTTCAGACTATATTCATATGATTAGGGGTGAGCAAAATACCCGAAAACCGAATAACCGAACCGAACCAAACCGAAAAATCAAATTTGGTTCGGTTAATTCGGTTATTTCGGTTAATTCGGTTAAAATCGAATTAAAATTCGATAATTCGGTTTTCGGTCGGTTCGGAATATTTTTAACCGAATAACCGAAAACCGAATTATATATATAATATTATTTATTTAATATTATAAATTTAATATATTAATATCTTTAATCATATTCATTTCTCTCTCTCCTATTATATCAATATATAATATTTGTAAATATAATATTATTTATTTATTATATAATACTATCAATTATTTTTTGCAAAATATTTTGTATATATATAATATATAAAATGTATTTTATGTATATAATATCAATATATATATTATTTATATATTCATTTGAAAAAATATTTTTTCCTAAAGATAAACCATTTTATATATATAATATCATTTATTTATTCTTTTGAAAAATATTAATTTTTGCTAAAAATTGTTTAGTTTAAATAACCAAATATATTTCGGTTATTTGGTTCGCCATCGAATAAAATTCGGTTCGGTTCGGTTATTTTTTTAAAATTCGGTTAATTGGTTCGGTTATTTTTTCGTCCGAAAAAACCAAATAGAATAACCGAATACTCACCCCTACATATGATACATGTGGCTTTTCAGGGTGCAAGGCTTGACCCGTAATTCATTTCCCATGAAAACAAATGAATTTGTTAAATTGGCCCACACACTAAACGGGTGACTTTATTTGCAAAATCTCAAGTAAAATATTTTAGTTATTTTAATTATTTCCTGTGACTATTGAGAAAAAGAAAAACCAGGGCGTGAATAAAATACACAACATTAATTACTTGAGTCATATCCGGTTCCTTAGACCCAACATTGTAGATGGCACAGACTCGATTGGTATACACATATATGTGACCCACCACAGTAAATAAAAGTGATATGTCTGCAGTCTAAACAGGCCAGTGGCCCACTAATAAAACAACCCAGCCCCCAAATAAAAATAGCTTTCTTCTTCTTGTTGTTTTTTTCTGTTTGATTTAGAAACTAAAATATTGGTCAACTTATAATCACAATTAAATAAGAATTGGTCTTTATATGATATATAATTATTATAATATCTTCAAGAATTGGTTAACTTGAGCAGACCTTAGGCGGCCGATTTGTAAAGGCTTACGACGGAAGTGTTAGACGAGCATAGCCATGGATGTAAGTTGTAGGCGTCTTGCTTGTGCAACACTTTGCTTTGTTCATTAACCTCAAAAGTTGTTGACTGTTCTTTTGTGTTGTAGTCATTAGATCAGTGGTTTTATCCTTGGGCTGTAAGGAATATAGAGAAGGATAAGGAATAGATATTTAATTTAAATAAAAAATTATGAAACTATCTAGCTTCCAGCGTAATTAAAGCCAGATGATATCGGCATTATGTAATCACTCTGCATCTCATAATTGAGAGAGCATATTTTTTCAACTTTCTTGGATGTCTATTTAAAATAATCTGATAAATATTTATCCAATTTTCTTTATGGTTGAAGTTTTTTCAAGAAACATCCACACCTTGATGAGAACCAGAGACCCCAATTAAGCAGGGAATTAGGCCTCGACCTAAAGCAGATCAAGTTCTGGTTTCAAAACAAGAGAACTTAGAAAAAGGTGCTCTCCTTCTCTTTGAAAAATTATCTGTCTAACCAAAAGTTGATCATCTTAGTTGACCGTTTAGTTTATTTATTTTTTAATTGTTCGATTGTTGGTTTTTAGTTGCATTCTATTTTTCATCTTTTGCAAGTATAAAATTTAGTCAAACATGGCCTTTTATGGTGATTTGCATTGAGCTAATCTCGTGCTTTTCATTTTTCTCCATTAGCACCAAGTAATTTAATTGTATTTGTTGTGACTGGATCTAAAACTTTGCAATTCTTACAAGTATGTATCATTTATTGCTTAAATTAATTTATTGTGACCTTCATGATCATGGTTTCTAGAATCTGTTGATATTTTAGTATTTTCACTAGATTATGTTGTTATAGTGCGTTTGTTTTAAAAATTCTCAATCTTGTGCATGCTTACATCACGTTGGTAATAGTGATCATGAAGAAAGATACAAACTTATTTTGAAATTACATTAACAAAAAACCAAATAGGAGAATTTAGCTTACAGTTCTGATACAAAAAATAAAAATAAAAAACTCAATATAAAATATAGTCTAATTGATAAGTAACAAAATGTCTGATGTCGCACTTTATTTCTAGCACTTCTAGCAACATTCCAGTTATATCTGATTGATAAGTGTCCACCTTCTATATTTGATTCATACTTATATTCAGGTCATGGCGCGACCAAGATTCAGTGGTGATCGTCTAATGTATCAAAGGTTTGAGCAAATCAATACCATCTCTCGTTCCTTGGACGATGAAACTGAAAGTCAAATAAGTTGTAGTATTTTCGCTTATGAAATATTTTCTCCCTGATGTTGATCAAGGATGCTAAGTATGCGACCACTCGCCGAAAACCTAGGCTAAAACGACATCTCGATAGTGTTATTGTGCGATCACTGAAGGTCTTTTACAAGCAGCGAGGCTGATTGCACCAGGCAATTCCTACTCTGAAGCGACTAAGCCTTCATACACCCAGCTAGCCTTCCCGGTTTGGTTTTATTTATCGGAGTTTTCCAACCCATATGATATGGCCTTAAAGGCATTTTGATCAAAAACCCGGTTTTGTCAATTCATTTGCAACGATCGCGAGGAGTAGGAATTCCTCTCACTCAAAGTAGATACCGTAGTTAGACAAAAGCGTTGATTTGGTCATAGTAGATTCCTTAGGCGTAATAAATCCGAGATTTAGTGAACTAAGTAGGTTTCGATCCTAGGCTATCACTAGGGGTGCTTAAACGGGTATCGGTTATCGGTTAACCGATAACCGAAACCGAAAAAGTCGGTTATCGGTTAACCGATAACCGACTTTTTGGTTTCGTTCGTTATCGATTACCATTACAAGTGAATTTCGGTTATCGGGTATAACCGATTAACCGACGGTTATACCCGATTAACCGAAATTAATTAATTAGTTAATTAATTAATTTATTTATTTATTTATTAAGTAAAAATTATTTAATTTATATTATAATTTCTGTAATATTTGAAATAATCTCGGTTAATTCGGTTATTTTCGGTTAATTTTTGTATTTTTTATTTTTTTTATTTTTTTAAAAAAATTTAATTTTAATTTCGGTTAACCGATAACCGAACCGACTAACCGAATTGTTTAATCGGTTAACCGATTAACCGATTGGTATCGATTCTGATTAGTATATTTGGTGATTTCGGTTTGCTATTAGCGAATTTCGGTTCGATTAACCAAACCGAACCGAATCTCGACTTCTACCTATCACATTCATAGTTATAAAGTTCTAACTATTTATGAAAATGATTTCATTTACATGGTGTAGGCACAGACCCAATTGAAATAAGTGCAACCCAAATAAGAAAACCTTGTAGCAATCTTGCAAGGCAACAAAGGCCCGATCAAAGCAACGCCATCCCTCGTTCTTTGAATAACTCTATTGAACCCCAAATAGGTTACATGTTTTTCCTATTTATCTAATGTTATTGTTTATGAAATACTTTATAATGCATCATATTTGTCTTACAAGTATGTACAGTCCAAAATAAATCAAGGAACACAAGAGAAAATGTCCAAGTTAGCATTGATATAACAAACAAAGAAAATTTTGACAATGTCACCACTCAATCAAGTGAATTTATCGATATTACTAATTATTTTATGGTTTTGTAATTAATGGACATGATATACCATGTGCATATTCTTATTGTAAATGTCAATAAGAAAAAGAAGACAAGATGACCTACTTGCATGCCTAAAGTTTGGGGCTTAAATAATCATCTTGATGTTTCATTCAATGATCTTGGCCAACCAAATGATCAGAAGAGAACAAGTATACTTGCTCATTTTTTAGGTACCCTAGCAAGGAATGGATCATTATGTCCATTAAACTATGCAGATTGGAGATTAATGTCATACTCTTACAAGGAAGACATGCTTAAAGAAGTGAAGGTTGTTGGTATAATGTTTTTTAAATTTTTTATTAGTATGTATTTTAAACTTATACATGTATACCTCAATGTTTTAAACAGTCCAGATTTAATATAGGGGCTGGGAGTTAGAGTTTTATATTGCAATCAATAAATCACAAATGTAGAAAGTGGAAGTCTCAATTGAAAATTTTGAAATTTGACCCAAGTGTTTCCATTGAATAACAATTTCTTGAAGTTCATGATAGGGTAAATCCAGATCAATACAAACAAATGCTTGATTATTGATCTACGAACAAAGCACAGGTACAAAATCATATATTTTAAATATAATATTCTATTTTTAGTTAACTTATACTGTACATGTCAAATGAGTTAATTGCATAATGTTTTTGAAGGTTTAATATATTATTTTGTACTTGTTTATTTGTGTTTCATCATATTAGTTTTTCCTTTGGATACTTTAGCAACTTAGTGAAAAGAAAAAAGAAGCTCGTGCTAAGTAGGAGATTCTTCATCGAATGGGAAAAAGAAGTTATGCAGTTATGTGTGAAATAATGGTAATATTGAATTCTAATAACAATAATATTGTAGATTTGTTAATTTTGAATTCTAATAACTTCAATGGATCATATTATTTGATAAATTTATTGTAGCGCAAACATATGGGTAGACATCCTACGAGAGCATAGTTATTTGAAAAGTGTTGTTATCTGACAGATGATTCACCTATAAATGAGACAGTTCAACAAGTCATTGTAAGTTAATATGCATTTTTTACAATCTAGTTTAATTTTATATAATATGATGTTTTAGTTAACAATACACTTTTTGTAATTTTTTTTATAGGAAGAAATGAATGAGTTAGATGCACAAAATAATGAAAATTCAAGTGATGTTGTTGTTGTGCATAAACCTGATGATGTTTTTGCGAAGATAATGGGTAAGGATAAAGATGGACGATTGCACATGTATGGTATAGGAGTGAAACCAAATGATATCTATGGTGGGAGACCTAGTCGTGTTGTATTTTATCGAAAATCTATGGAAGAGAAAGAAGAAATGAAAGCATTGAAGCAAAAGGTTGAAGAGTTGACGGCTTTGGTGCATACCATATTACATCTATGTGGACTATCTCAGACACGAAGTACTCAGGTTTTATCTTCAAACAATCAAACTTGTTCTGAATCAATTAGTCGTCCAATTCGTATGAGGGTAAGCATGAGAAGTAAAGTTACTTATTACATGAAATAAGTTTATATATGCTTTCGATTATGTTATTAATAAGCATCAAATTTCAAGTTGAAGCATATGTGAAATTGAAAAGTCTTGTTAATTTGAATGAAATTGTTACAATGGGCATTTTGAGAGCAATATGAGATGTTGTACTAAATGGTAGGGACATTGGGCCTGAAATTTGTGAGGTGATCATTCAATCTATTTTAAAGCATGAAGAAATATTGATTTATCTAACAGAACTTCATGAAACAATTGGAGATCATATTGGAGCACCGATCGCTTGGCCTTTATCATTGTTATATTCTTTTTTCTTAACTATTGAAATTGTGTGTGTGATGAAGTGTATATATCTACATATTGTGTGCAACTCATCTCTTTATGGTATTATCAATAACTTGTTTTTTGTATCAGGATAACATTTTCTTTATCTAATATGCAGATTGTCTTGGATGAGAATGAGAATTGATACAAGAATTTGGTGGAGCAAGAGCATTTAGAGGGTGTTTGGCTGAGCTTATAAGCTCTTTAAAACGACTTATAAGTTTGTTTAGGAGCTTATAAGTCGTTGCAAAACGTTTGGCAAAATAAGCTCCTAAACGAATTTTATAAGTCGTGAAAATAAGCTCAACGACTTATAAGTTCCCTAAAATAAGTTGCTCAAACCCAACTTATTTTTTCATAAACTTATAAACAACCATGAATTTACCAAAATAACCTTATTATAGTTCGTTATTTCGCATATATACACTACCAACTTCATTTCTCATCAATTTTATCTCTCTAACTCACGATTCTTCCCTAGCTTATAAGATCAATTATCCAAACATTTTAACAACTTATAAGTTTTTGAAACATCACCTCTTATAAGCTCTTGAAACATCTTATAAGCTCTTGGAGCTTATAAGCTCTTTAAAATAAGCTTAGCCAAACACCCCCTTAATCTCAAATGACCTTTCATATTTTAGATGGTGTGATTTTTTAATTTGTATTATGTAGAAGCAATTTTATGACTTCATTTATTTTTTCTAGCAAATATGGACATGAGTGGGAGGACATGAGCTTTATGCATAATTTTCATTTAGATTGTTTAGTATTAAAAAGTTGATGAAGTTGCAGATTTTAAATTAATTTACTTTAATATATCGCAATGTGTTTGGAGGCACAAGATTTATAATTCTACACATGAAAGTGTTTCTAGTTTTATGTGAAGGCTCAAGTAAGTGCCTCATAATATTATTTATGGATATATATATATATATAGAAGTTTATAGCTACACATTTTATGCCTCAAATTGAATTTAAGGGCCCAAGAAATTAATCTGGAGGCATAAAATGAATTTTGATGCTACACATTTTATGTCCCGATATTTATATAAAAGACACAAATAAGTGTCTCGATATTATATTTCAATGCATATGTAAATGCCTTAAAATACAATATCGAAACACTTATTTGTGTCTTTTATATAAATATCGGGACATAAAATGTGCCTCAAGAAATATTGGGACACAAACTAAATTTGTTAAGTGACATCTATATATGCCTTAAGAAATCAATCTTGGGATATATGAAAATGATTGGAAAGCTATTGGTTTAGAGACACTTAAAAAGAGTGTTTAACACTATTGAGACACGATACTTGGCAAAACATGTGAAAAATGCCCCCAAAATCAGAAGTGCCCCAAAATGGTATATATTGAGGCACTTTTCGATGTCTCAAAAACTATTTTTTGTTGTAGTGTAACGTCGGGCCATGAACGGCCAACGCCGCCGCCGTCCATCTCTGCTCGGGCCGTGCGTCGTGCCGCACAGCCTCTACTCCAACCACCGTGCCTCCTCTACTCCGACCGACGGCCTAACCAAGGCCATGTTCCCCACTACTGCTGGAAGCTGATCGTTGTCGCGTGAAGAGCTCTGTCGTGCTCCAGCCCGATGGCTCCAACCACCGTCGTTGTCGCCTTAGCTTTGGCCACCACCGATGACCGACAGTCGAGCCCTAGTAGCTCGGTACATATTTAGCAAGAAAGGTGTACATTCGAAGTTATTTGCTAAGTTCTATAGTTTCTTAATTTCTATGTACAAAAGATTAGCATAGATTGTTTGTCTGTATGTATCTAGTTAATCATGTAATTTGTAGATATAGCTCTGTCAATTATGAAAGTTTTGGTATTGTTTGTGGGTTTTGTGTTGATGGATCGAGTTAGCTACAAGCTACGTGAGTGGATTGTGTTAGTTGTTGTGGAGCATAATATTCTTGTTGTGTTATAATAATTGAAGAACTTGAAATAAAACCATGGTTGAATGACATTGAACATTGATGAAGCAGGGAGCTTTGCTCTTCTTTCCTCTTCTGTAATGTTCGATCAATTTGGAAAATGTTAGATATGAAATATTGAGAAGTATCATAAGATACATGCTAGAGCTTAGGTATGGAAGAGATGATTGTAAGTAGAGCCGGCAAAATGAGCCCGGTTCGAAAAGTCCGCTTGGGGCACACGGGTTTATTGGTTTGAGCATAAAAATTAAAGGCCCGAAAAAACCGGGCCTAAAAAGTCCGCCTGAAAAAAACCATGGGTCTACCGGGCTTCGGGCCAAAAAAGCTCGGGGTTTCGGACTAAAAAAGCTCGCACGACATTTTATTAAATATACATATTTATAATATTATTTAATATACATATCTATAATTTTTAAATAATATTAATTATATTTTATATAATTATTTATTTTATAGTATAATTTTCTTACTAGTTCACATCTTGGTGAGTATAGCCGACAAAATGAACCCGATCCGAAAAGCTCACGGGTACCGAGGTTTTGGGCGGTTTGGGCTTCAAAATTAAAGGCCCGAAAAACCGGCCTAAAAGCCCACCGAAAAAACCCAGGCTCACTGGGCTTGCTAAAAGTCCGGGTTTTGGGCTAAAAAGCCATGATATATATATATATATATATATATATATATATATATATATATATATATATATATATATATATATATATATATATATCTATAATTGTTTAAAAATATTAATTATATTTTATATAATTATTTATTTTTATAGTAACAATTTTCTTATTAATTCACATCTTGGTCAGGAAAATAAATTATAGAAAAATAATAACCCTATAAATTATTCAAAATAATTCCTAAGAGAAATGATCTCTAAAAATATATACATTGATGATTAATGACCTTATAGTATGTAAAATCTATATTGAATCCTTGATCTTAAATATATATTGTATAATTAATTTGTTTTCTTCTATTATTTTATGCGTATAAGTGGGATTGACGTTTAATAATATCATTTATCTTTGATTTGTAATTACTATTTTTTCTCCTTAAATTAAAGAATTCAAATTACAACGCATTACAACATCATCGCATGAATACATAAATAGATCAAGATATACAATAAACATTATCATAAGAATAAGTAAGCTCAAAATATTTTCATCACTATTTTTTTATTTAAGTTAAGGAGTTATGAGATCTTAATTAAGTAATTATTTTTTAATTTAAAATATTAATTTTATATATTAAAATAAATTAAAAATTTATCTAAAAAAAGCCCGCCCGCCCTAAAGCCCGTCCGGGGTTGGTTAAGGCTTCATATTTTTAGGCCCGAAAAATTTCGAGCTCGGCCCGGCCCTACCAACCCGAAAAATTTAAAGCCCGCCGAACCAGGGGTCGGGCTGTCACCTTGGTTTCCGGGAGAAGAAAAGCAGGCTAAGTGGCGGACCGCTATGCTTTCTTGAATACATTGGTGATGTGCCCTTAAGTCAGCAACACCCCTTAGTAAAAAGGTATGTCATAATTGAAAAATAACTAGAATAACCAAATAATATTTATATTCTCCCTAACAGGATCAAGTTCGAGGGTCTGAGACCAGGAATAATTTACATACTAAGCACATGATAGATGCGGAAAACAGCCGTCAAGAAGATGAAGGCAATAATAGCTCATTTTAAATGAACTAGGAAATATTAATATAATTATAATATAATTTTTACCAAGTGAAAATGTGGCAGCGGAAACAAATCATGACGTTATTTGGAAGACATCAACAACCATTCCTCAGGCTCGTGCTTCACCACCAACCGTTCAACCTGAAAAACATTTGAAAACATTTGGGCGGAGTACTAATGTACTCGATGGGCTATCGCTTTTAAAACATTTTTAGAACACTTCAAAACAATTATTCATGTTGAACAAAGATAACATAGAAAGTTTTAAACGAAAACTCATTCCATGTATACTAAAAATACTTCGAGAGCTCCATTTTTTCCTGGTCCGAATATTGGTGCTTAACCATAACTGTTTGTCGTTGAGAAGTTTCCCGAGACGACCTGTTCTGTTTGTCAGAGATAGGGTTCTCCTATCACTGGCCCTGGTGTACACAACCTTGGCTAGTACATAGCACAAGATTCGATTGTTCCTGGTTGGCAAAGCCAACAATGGTACAAGCGTTTATCCAATAGTGAACAAAACATTTTAAACATGAATAATTACCTTTACCTTTGTAAACCGAGTTTATTAGCTCAAAATACATTTCGAAAATAAAGCCCACCTTTATTGCAGAAAATCCAAACAACTGAACTGGTTTCGTCAGGATCCTAAGTATCCTCCTCTGTAGGGCCTACAAGATAAGTTCTGGACTTAAGTAATAGCCCTAAAATAAATCTTAACCACTTCCATAATATGTTATCATTTTGCTAACTAGATTCGCAATACCCGAGTTTTCAAAATTCTAAAATAATCTTGAAACCCAATTTCTCGGCTAAGGGCACCAACAATACCATCGCTCGTCTTTTACTTTGAAACTTAATTTGATTTTGAAAATCAAATTACCAAAATACTTTTATTGAAAAAGTATATAAAACTTTTAACTTATTTCAAATAAACTATTTGAAATCCTTTAAACATGTAATTCAAGTAGTTTAAATAAAATATGCACACAACAATATTTTCACAAGTCGACGAAATTATATATATCGAGCAATTGTTATTCATAGATAATAAACTCAAACAAAATTTAAAAATCACTTGTGATCTTTCCATAAAATCTCATGCTACCTTGATATCTTTCTACAAAATATTAACAAGCATAATTACATTAATTATGCTATTCAAAAACAAATTAATTATAATAACCCAAATTAATGAACTCATAGTCAAGACATAACTTGATAAAAATATTCAAGTTATAACATTTACTAAGACAATTTAAATAATTTTAGCTTAACTAAACCCAACATAATTAATTAAACAAGCAAATGAATTTAATTAATTCATGCCCATAGGATAATTAATTCAAGCCCAACATTAAAATAAATTAGCCCATAGAACAAAACAAACTTAAGCCCAACCTCAACAAATAAATAAATAAATAAATAAGAAAATCTATTAATTTTTCTCTCTCCTCAACTCTTACTCACTTTCTCTCTCACTGCACTCTTCCTGCAGGACCCCAAAAGAACACCCCTCTTCCTCCTTCTCCCACTCCCCTTCCCTCTCACCTCGGTCTCTCTCAAACTAGAACACTCCCCCATTTTCTCTCATATTCTCTCTCCTCTCTCTAAACTCACGCACACACACCTCACAAATAGAACACACCTACAATTTCTTTCTTCTCCCCACTCTCGACACTCTCTCTCTAAGACTCCAAAAAATCTTCTCCATTCTACCGCCTTTCATCTCGCCGAAATCGCCACCTTGTTCTCATCTCTCTACCTATTCTCAATTTTCTCAGAAAATCTCTCTCTCTCCAAACAAAAGGAACCTCTCTCCTTTCTCCTCCTCGCCACCGCTACCGACCGCATGCGACCAAGAACAACGGTGGCGGTCGTCGAGCCCTCCCCTACTCTATCTCTCCCTCAACACATATCCTTATTTTCGCTCAGCCTACTCCTTCCCTCTCTGGACCGAACACCGACAGCAGCAGCGACGCCACCCCACCGCTGCTGTCTCGCCTCCCACTTTTCCCCTTTTCCGAACAGCGACGGGCTGCCGCCACACATGCAGCGGCGCCATCGTTGCCCCCTCTCTCTTCCTCTCGGCCGAACAGCCGACGACATCCCCGCCGTCATTGTCTCAACATCGACCACTAACATCTCATCTGTTTCGACTCACCCTCAACAAGGTACAAGCACAAGGAAAAGCATAATACAGCACAATAGGAAAAGAAACCATCTTGCAAAAGAAATATATTTATGTATATACATGTATTTAAATCTATGTATGTTTGTCTGAAATAATGGTTCTGCAGTGGTGCAGAAGATTATTGAATACACATTTCTCTTTTTTTTCCTTCTTAATTAGTGTGTAAGAGCTCATATCTCTATAAACAATTTACGTAAGATATTGGATTCTGTAAAATATAGTACATATATGCATATGTGATGGTTCTCTCTTTGAAATGATGAAAGATACATAGTTTGCTTAAGAGTTGTCGACAATGAAATAAATGATCGCAGGAAGCTTATACTTTGAGTTCTTACCCTTCTTAGTCCGTGAATATAATTATTTTCTTGAAGAGTTTGGTTACGTGATAGCGGAGATGATGTAATTGTGTTAGGGTGAACTCTTGTGGATGATTTTGTTATGAAATAATTCCGAGAAAAGGTGAGTTGGCTTGCTGGAGAACTTGAAATGAAATCTGAGAAAGAAGGTATCATGAATTTAAGAGTTGGTTATGATGTAAGAATTTGGAATAGGATATAGAGAAGGAAGAAATGGCGCAGGAGGTGGTTTTGGACGAAGGAACTCGTGAGGTGAGGCCCCTTTTATAGGAGAAGAACCCATTTTTCTTCTATTAATTTAAAGGAGCAGGCAACGTAGAAGAATGATGACCATATATTTTTAAATTCTAAAAATTAGCAAAATATCTAAATCTTAATAACCTGGCTTCGATATGTAATAAATCTCGCATCAAAACATACGTACACATTTGGTTTTGAAATCATGATTTTGGCCCAACAAGGTAAACTATGGTGCATTGTATACCCCAAATAAATTCTCATACATATATCCATATTTTTCTGTAAAATTATAATCACATAGTCACATTTTTGTTTTCAAATTAATATGTGCTGCATCGAACTTTTGCTTGAAACTTTGATAAATTCTTTGTTGGAATTATAAACATATATATATATATATATATATTTTCGGGTGCAAATCGACTTAAATTATAAACTTAAGAAATCTTCTAAAATCTATTTAAAAAAAACGGGATATTACATCCCTCCATCCTTATAAAAATTTCGTCCTCGAAATTTGTGTATCTTGGCTATCAATCTCAACTTCTAGTTCTTGTATACCTTTTGTCATTTGTAGAGATTCTACGACCTTTAATAAAATACTCGTTTCTTTCTAATCTTACTTCCGAGTCTTCACTAGAGAAATACATCTTGACTTAAGACTACCTCGTCATGCTTGATTTCGTGAATTTTGAAAGTCATTTTTCAGGATAACTTATTTCTAAAATACTGTATATCAATTTAATATGATCATACCTTCTAAGTTCTCAGGTGCCTGTGCTGCCTGTTGTTGGTTAAGAGCGTAGGCTCTAGCCATTTGACGTGGCCTTTGGTCTTGGTTTCTTCCATGATTCTGATTTTGCCTCTGAGGGCCTCCTTGTGGAGCTCCTGGACATTCTCGAGCAAAGTGGCCTTTTTCTCCACACTTGTAGCATGCGTCGCTTCCTGCTTTGCATATTCCAAAGTGATTCTTGTTGCAGTTTTGGCAAAACGGTACTTGTTGTTGGATATTTGTCTGTCTTGCTGGCCTTGTTGCTTTTGCTGATCAATTCCATGCCATGTTTTCTTCCCTTTGTTATTATTGTACTCATTTTTGTCTTCCCATTTGCGCTTATTAGTAGGGGCTTGAGTAGATGCTTTTGTTTCCTCCGGCATCATAGCTTCTATATCGCGTGCTCTGCTCAAAGATTGGGCGTAGTTTAGTGTTCCTTGACTGGCTAGGGGCATTCCTATCTCGTGTCGTAGACCTCTTCTGAACTTCTCAGATCTCTTCTCCTCAGTATCCACGAGATGTGGAGCGTAGCGCGATAATTGGACGAACAATCTATCATACTCAGTGACGGATTTCTTTTCTTGTCGAAGATTCCAAAACTCTGACTCTTTCTTGATTCTATAACTATGAAGAACATACTTCTCGTATAACTCTTCCTTGAATTTCTCCCAGGTGTACTCTTCCCATTGTTGAGGCGATAAAGTTCTTTGCATTGACTCCCACCAATAATCGGCCTCGTCGGTTAGTTGAAAGATGGCGCACGACAAACGTTCTTTGTCAGTAAGACCCATGAAGTCAAATATTCGTTCTAAGGATCGTATCCATTTTTTTGCATCCATCGGATCTCCAATTCCACTGAAAGTAGGTGGATTGTGTTTGCGAAATTTCTCATCCGCTCGCGTTCCAGTGTGGCTCGTAGTGCATGTTCTTCGAGGTTAGGTATCGTTTCTCCTTCTCTAGCCATTCTGTAGAAAAATATTTGGCTCGGTGAAGGATTAATGATATTGTGTGAATATCAACATTAATAACTAGGCGTGTTGTGTGAAAGACAACGCGCATCAAGGTATGAGTTACGCACTCATACATTAAATATCTCAAAAGATGACTTTTGATATTTCAAATATATATATATATATATATATATATATATATATATATATATATATATTTCAAGAGGATAATTATATATACTTTTCAAAATATCAGGGCTTTTTAAAGAAAATGGATAAAGCCCTATGACAGATTATTAAATTTTATGATATATTCTTTCACCCTACTATAGTAGAGTCTTCTTTCCCGTGTAACCTGTAGCGTTCTTCCACATTTCTTTCGTAACTTGTATAAATTCTACTAAAGCGCCTGAATCGTTACTTGTAGCAGGTGTTCGAACCCTTTGTGCAATCTATGTTATGTCCATCTTCTGTCTATCCTCGTAAGTTTTTGTTCTTCTGCGTTCTACAGTTCTATACTTCGTCTCACTATGTTCAAGTATTGCTATGTTCTGTCTTTCTATTCAAGCACTCTAAGTTATGTGTTCTTGTCCTTGAGCATTCTATGTTAAGAGTCTATCTCATAACTTTTAATACTATTGTCCCTATAACTGTAAGAAACTACACCTTTCTGAACTGATAACTGAGGTGACAATTAATGTGCCTATTGATAGCTACTGGTCATAAAGATGACAACTTAGTGACTGTTCTGCCTGTAACCTTTCATGGCTAAAGAGTTATAAACTCAAATAATAACTTTAACTAAAAACAGAGTTAAAACCTCAAAATAAATCAAGATCTTGGTCATATAATTTATGACAAAACTTTACGGTCATATAAGATTATGACAAAATCATCCCGTCATAAAATGACGAAATATTTCTTGTCATATAACAAGATGACAAGATCTTCTCGTTATCTGAGTTAAAACTCGAAATAACATTTTAATGAAAACCGATTTGTAAAACAATAAAATAATCAAATCATGTTTCTCTTTTGTCTTCTTCTTTTCTTTCATTTCCTTTCTTTTCTTTTCCTTTCAAAACATTTTTACATTTGAAACACTTTAAACACGTGTACAGCGTTAAAAAAATACGTACCTTTCATTATTGAAGGCGGTGTGAAGGCGCGGTGAAGGTTGTTGATTTGCTTAGAAGTCTAGAGATACTAATCTAGGCTCATCATCAATTAACTTGTGGTCTCAGAGCCAAGAACTATTGCTCTAATACCATTCTGTCACACCCCAGTTTCCCGGGAGAAGAAGAAACGGGCTAAGTGACGGGACTGATATGCTTTCTTGAATACATTGGTGATGTGCCCTTAAGTCAGCAACACCCCTTAGTAAAAAGGTATGTCATAATTGAAAAATAACTAGAATAACCAAATAATATTTATATTCTCCCTAACAGGATCAAGTTCGAGGGTCTGAGACCAGGAATAATTTACATACTAAGCACATGATAGATGAGGAAAACAGTAGTCGAAGAAGAAGGCAATAATAGCTCATTTTAAATGAACTAGGAAATATTAATATAATTATAATATAATTTTCACCAAGTGAAAATGTGGCAGCGGAAACAAATCATGACGTTATTTGGAAGACATCAACAACCATTCCTCAGGCTCGTGCTTCACCACCAACCGTTCAACACGAAAAACATGTGAAAACATTTGGGTGAGTACTAATGTACTCGAGGCTATGCGATTTTAAAACATTTTAGAACACTTCAAAACAATTATTCATGCTTGAGCAATTATAACATAGAAAGTTTTAAAACGAAACTCATTCCATGTATACTAAAAATACTTGAGAGCTCCATTTTTTCCTGGTTCGAATATTGGTGCTTAACCATAACTGTTTGTCGTTGAAAAGTTTCCCGAGATGACCTGTTCTGTTTGTCAGAGATAGGGTTCTCCTATCACTGGCCCTGGTGTACACAACCTTGGCTAGTACATAGCACAAGATCCGATCGTTCCTGGTTGGCAAAGCCAACAATGGTACAAGCGTTTATCCAATAGTCAACAAAACATTTTAAACATTAATAATTACCTTTACCTTTGTAAACCGAGTTTATTAGCTCAAAATACATTTCGAAAATAAAGCTCACCTTTATTGCAGAAAATCCAAACAACTGAACTGGTTTCGTCAGGAACCTAAGTATCCTCCTCTGTAGGGCCTACAAGATAAGTTCTGGACTTAAGTAATAGCCCTAAAATAAATCTTAACCACTTTCATAATATGTTATCATTTTGCTAACTAGATTATAATACCGAAGTTTTCAAAATTCTAAAATAATCTTGAAACCCAATTTCTCGCTAAGGGCACCAACAATACCATCGCTTGCCTTTTACTTTGAAACTTAATTTGATTTTGAAAATCAAATTACCAAAATACTTTATTGAAAAAGTATATAAAACTTTTAACTTATTTCAAATAAACTATTTGAAATCCTTTAAACATGTAATTCAAGTAGTTTAAATAAAATATGCACACAACAATATTTTCACAAGTCGATTTAAATTATATATATCGAGCAATTGTTATTCATAGATAATAAACTCAAACAAAATTTAAAAATCACTTGTGATCTTTCCATAAAATCTCATGCTACCTTGATATCTTTCTACAAAATATTAACAAGCATAATTACATTAATTATGCTATTCAAAAACAAATAAATTATAATAACCCAAATTAATGAACTCATAATCAAGACATAACTTGATAAAAATATTCAAGTTATAACATTTACTAACACAATTTAAACAATTTTAGCTTAACTAAACCCAACATAATTAATTAAACAAGCCAATGAATTTAATTAATTCATGCCCATAGGATAATTAATTCAAGCCCAACATTAAAATAAATTAGGCCCATAGAACAAAACAAACTTAAGCCCAACCTCAACAAATAAATAAATAAATAAAAAAGAAAAGAAAATCTATTAATTTTTCTCTCTCCTCAACTCTTACTCACTTTCTCTCTCAATCGTACCCTTCCCAGAGGACCCCAAAACAGAACACCCCCCTCTTCCTCCTTCTCCCCTCCCCTTCCCTCTCTCTCTCGGTCTCTCTCAAACTAGAACACCTCTCCCCATTTTCTCTCATATTCTCTCTCCCTCTCTCTGTAAACTCACGCACACACACCTCACAAATAGAACACACCCACAATTTCTTTCTTCTCCCCCCCACCTCTCGGCACTCTCTCTCTCTAGGACTCCAAAAAAATCTTCTCCATTCTACCGCCGCATTTCATCTCGCCGGAAATCGCCACCTTGTTCTCATCTCTCTCTCTACCTATTCTCAATTTTCTGTAAAATCTCTCTCTCTCTCTCTCCAAACAACAGGAAACCCTCTCTCCTTTCTCCCTCCTGCCACCGCGCCGACCGCATGCAGCCAGCAACAACGGTGGCCGGCCGTCGAGCCCTCCCCACTCTATCTCTCCCTCAACACACCTCCTTATTTTCGCTCAGCCTACTCCTTCCCTCTCTCGGACCGAACACACAGCAGCAGCCGACGCCACCCGCCCGTCTCGCCTCCCTCTTTCCCCTTTCCGAACAACGACGGCTGCCGCCACACATGCGCTGCCGTTGCCCTCTCTCTCTCCTCTCGGCCGAGCACCGATGACATCCCGCCGTCATTGTCTCAACATCGACCACTAACATCTCATCTGCTTCGACTCACCTCAACAAGGTACAAGCACAAGGAAAAGCGAGAATACAAAGACAATAGGAAAAGAAACCATCTTGCAAAAGAAATATATTTATGTATATACTTGTATTTAAATCTATGTATGTTAGTCTCGAAATAATGGTTCTGCAGTGGTGCGTAAGATTATTGAATACACATTTCTCTTTCTTTTCCTTCTTAATTAGTGTGTAAGAGCTCATATCTCTAAAACAATTTTGTAAGATATTGGATTCTGAAAATATAGTACATATATGCATATGTGATGGTTCTCTTTGAAATGATGAAAGATACATAGTTTGCTTAAGAGTTGTCGACAATGAAATAAATGATCGCAGGAAGCTTATACTTTGAGTTCTTACCTTCTTAGTCGTGTATATAATTATTTTCTTGAAAGAGTTTGGTTACGTGATAGCGGAGATGATGTAATTGTGTTAGGGTGAACTCTTGTGGATGATTTTGTTATGAAATAATCGCGAGAAAAGGTGAGTTGGCTTGCTGGAGAACTTGAAATGAAATCTGAGAAAGAAGGTATCATGAATTTAAGAGTTGGTTTTGATGTAAGAATTTGGAATAGGATATAGAGAAGGAAGAAATGGCGCAGGAGGTGGTTTTGGGCGAAGGAACTCGTGAGGTGAGGCCCCTTTTATAGGAGAAGAACCCATTTTTCTTCTATTAATTTAAAGGAGCAGGCAACGTAGAAAAATGATGACCATATATTTTTAAATTCTAAAAATTAGCAAAATATCTAAATCTTAATAACCTGGCTTCGATATGTAATAAATCTGGCATCAAAACATACGTACACATTTGGTTTTGAAATCATGATTTTGGCCCAACAAGGTAAACTATGGTCTGTTGTACAGCCCAAATAAATTCTCATACATATATCCATATTTTTCTGTAAAATTATAATCACATAGTCACATTTTTGTTTTCAAATTAATATGTGCTGCATCGAACTTTTGCTTGAAACTTTGATAAATTCTTTGTTGGAATTATAAACATATATATATATATATATATATATATATATATATATATATTTTCGGTGCAAATCGACTTAAATTATAAACTTAAGAAATCTTCTAAAATCTATTTAAAAAAACGGATATTACAGGGCCGGCCCGGTCCGCTACTTTGCCAACTCTCTTGGTGAGGAATATAATTTTTTTGAATCGCAACACATCAAAATTTTGAAAAAAATAATAACCTCATAAATCATTCAAAAATAATTCATAAGAGAAATGATCTCCAAAAATATATAAGGCGATGATTAATGACCTTATAATATATAAAAATTATTTTGAATTCTTAATCTTAAATATATATTGTATAATTAATTTATTTTTTTCTATTATTTTAGGCGTATAAGTGGGATTGACGTTTAATAATATCATTTACCTTTAATTTATAATTACTAATTTTTCTCCTTAAATTAAAGAATTAAAATTATACTGTATTACAATATCATCGTATGAATACATAAATATGTCAATATGTACAAGAAGCATTATCATAAGAATAAGTAAACTCAATATGTTCTTATCATTGATTCTTTATTTAAGTTAAGGAGTTATGAGATTTTAATTATGTATTTAATTTATTTAATTTTTTTGAAATTTAATATATTAATTTCATATATTAAAAAAATAGAAAATAATCTAAAAAAAGTCCACCCGTCCGAAAGCCCTCCCAGGATTGGTTTGGGCTTCATATTTTTAGGCCCAAAAAATTTCGGACGGGCCCGGCCAGAACAAATGTAAAAGCCCGATAGGTTCGGGGTCGGGCCAGCCCGCTACTTTGCCAGCTCTAATTGTAAGTGTTAACAAAAGTAGAGGTATTTGAAGCGACGAGACAATTATCACAGTATAGTTTATCTGTTTGGACTCTGATTCTGTATCAGTTCTTCGACTCTCGTATAAATTTCTCGTTCGCAAATAAAATTGAAAAGCCGACATTATAAATTTTAATAATAGCTCTAAACTCAAATCTCGATTTAGCTTAATAAAATAATAAATAAAGTTTTAGTTTCACGGTGTATTATAATAACATGATTTGAAATAATTTCAATTACTAAATAAACCTAGAAATTCACCAATCAGCTCCTTCACTTGTGCCAAAAGGATGGCACGTAACCCTTTTGATATTTAGGGCCGTAAGTTGCAGTAGTAATATTATCATATATGGTTGAAATATATATATATGGGGGAGAGTTAACGTGAGAACCATTTTTATCGTGAGAATATGAGAACCAAAAAATGATGAAGTTGCTGTAAAAGTTGATGAATTCGTTGGGAAAGTCACTGAATCCATAAAAATTAAAAAAAAAATGAAATTTTCGTCTATCATGGGATTCGAACTCGGGTGAAAAATGTCGAATTTTTGGATTCAGTAAATTTCCAAGTGGATGCATCAACTTTCATAGTGAATTTATTTTGTTCATAGCAAAATTTTATGATTCTTAGTTCTCACTTTAAAAATGGTTCTTATTTGTGTATATATATATATACATATATTATATAAATACACACACCCTTTGTCGATTTGTAGGCCAAAAGATATATTTAGTTACATAGTTTTGTGAATAGGTGATGATTTTCTTCTTTGTTACATAAAAGAAAATAGCAACCCTCGTGAGCAAGATCAAATTGACTTTGTCAATATTAAATCGATACAGAACACGTGAACAACCAATCAAAGTAACATTTACATTTAATTAGTTTTATTTTTGATGGAGTTTAGACGCATTGCGATCATTGGCGAGCTTTTGTTGTGCTTCAAATTGGATGTTGGACGCACAAACTCTATTTTCTAGCCACTTCAAAATATCGGAGAAGACGAGGTCTAGGTTTTCCGCAGCTCGCCGTAGGACGACGAGAATGCCACATGTCGGGATACAATTTGAGGGTCTTGTCGTTGGAGCAAGCCGATTCGTACAAGACTTTGCTCACGATGGATCTGTCACCTTATCATTTCCTCCGTGAAGGACGATGAAAGGCAAGGAAACCTGTTGACGCTACTTATTTTAGCCATCGATTAATTTGATAATAGAAAGTACCATTTTCCTCATCTCTTAAAAAAATTAAAAAATAGTAATGTTAAATGGTATATATCCACGAAAACTTCACATTTCTTCTACACAGAGTTAAAATGCTGATATACTAAAATAAGAAATGAATAGTGAGTTAAATCTCACAAGTAGAGATGGTAATGAATCTTGAATCTCGTTTAGATCCGTAGATCCAAATTCATATTCCAGGTATCGGGATGCACATATGATACATCAATCTAATTAAATTTAACTAGATATTGATAAATTTCAGTTCAAACTTAATAATTCTAGTTAGATAATGAATGAACTCTAATGAAAATGACTATAATCTAATTAAAACAATTATTAACTCCTAGTCACGGCGGGCGAGCGTCCGAGTTTTCGCATTTCGAAAATGCCAAAACTTTTATTTGATTGACTTGCTTCGTTTGTAGTCATTATTTTTATATGGAAAAGTATAACATTTTCGAAATGCTAATAAATAATCTTAGCCATTCCTAAAATTTTAGATGATATTAGCAAAGTAGATAACCACACACACACACAAAGAGAGAAGAGAGAAATCATACCTCTTCAAGTCTCTTCTCCAAATCGAGACTGGCGTTATATAGTTCGTTGCTTGTTTGCAAACGCGGTCGGCCTTTATATGTGTATGGATTCGATCGAACCTGCACTCACCATTTCCATTTTCTGTAAGACTATTGCATTATTCTCAATTTCCATCTCATTTCTTAATTTAATAGCGTCTCATGCAAATATATACTTCCTCCGATCACGAAATATATCATATGTTTGACCAGCACACGTTTTAAGAAAATAGTTGGTAGATGCTTTTTGAGTGAATAAATTGGAAACTTTAAGGGTAAAATAGAAGGAGATAAATTAGAATGATGTACTGAAATGGAAAGTGGGATACTTTTTGTGGACACCCAAAATAGAAATTGTGGGATACTTTTCGTGGACAGAAGGAGTACTACATATTGTTAAAATAAAAGAAATGTTTCTCAACTATATTTAAAACCCAAACGTTTTTAAATTTTTGTTGAGATTAAAATAGGAAGATATGTTTACCTCATTTCTTACAAGGGGGTCCCTGAAGGCAATGTCAACTATATCTGGAGTTGGTGTAAGCGGCCATGTGGGAATGATGCGAGCCAAATATGTCAAAGTTTTTATGGCCAATGCGTTTGGTTTCATTTCATCAGCAATCTGCAAATGTTAATTATTTTATAAGAATATTACATCAAAAATAAAAATAAATAAAACAAAAGTAAACGATTCAAATAATCATGCTGATACAACTAACGTAATCATAGTTCTGATCTCAAATAAATATTATATTTTTATGTTATCATCTTGCACGGCTAAAATGTATGAAATGATATTATCAATATACACATGACGTACCTTACACATAGGAGCAACGAGAATGGCTCCGTCCCAGTAGTCCGGTTTCTTCCTATGTAATCTTAGGGCCATTGCCCCTCCCATTGATTCTCCCATAATTACTCTCATCTTCGACCTATTCTCTTTCCTCTCTGCATTCATGTAAGTTCAAATTTTATGAAACTAAATAAGTATACCCCTTTTTACTAAGAAACCTCTAATGAAGGGAAAACTAATGTCATAATCACTAAGCTGACTGCAAGGGTTCGTTGAACTACCGTTTGGGAACATTGACGATTGAGCCCCAAGACATATAGACTATAGTAGTGAGCAAGTGAGTATATCAAATTGTTTAATAGACTCGTTCATATGTAGTATACCTCTATTAATATAGTTAAAATAAGAATATTACTGGCCAGAAAAGATTTCAGAGAGAATAAAAAAATTTACCAGAAATATTGGTGAAGTGTTGGGAGAGATCAACAACAAGATGATCGAAGTTAGGGATTAATCCCAATAATCCTGATGACTTTCCATGGCCTTCGGAATCGATGCCATGCACCTCATATCCATTCTTCACCAATCGACTCGCACAATCTGATCCCACATCAATCAATCAATCGATAAATCAAATTAATCATATATATATCGACTTAAGACTGTATAATATTTTTTTATGAGTGTATTGAAAACGTGAAACAAGAGGATCCAAGTCTAACCTCTCATTGAGATGCTGCAGTCCATGGCGTATCCATGGCACAAGAAGATCAAAGCCTTCGGTTCGTGGTTTCGTGGCGACCATTTGCATGTGAAGAGCTTCACTCCTCGTGAATTTACTATGAATTCCTGCCGAGTGCAATCCAAATTAATGCCATCAGTGGAAAAAATCAAATACTAAAATACTATGCATCAAACATTTGTCACTTTTAAACACTAATTTCTCATTCATTCCAACTCAAAAAAAATCCCATCGACGGGAAAAAAGTATTGATTTCTACCGCAAGGAACACATTTTGCAATAAAATTAGGTTTACCTCTTCGTATTTGATTTCCTTTATATCATTCTTCTCCTGGAAAAGAAAAACACAACGAAAACCATATTATTCTACTGGGGAGAGAGAGAGAGAGAGAGAGAGAAAGAGAGAATTATTTACCATAAAGCCGACAAATTCTTGGAAGAAAGAGTGGAGAAATTTAAGAACAGGAGAGGGGATAGTAAAGGGAGTTAGTTTTGATATAGGCTGTGAAATATGGGAAAGTGCAAAGACTATTGTTACGAACTGAATTTACATAGACGTACAAGAAATGTAATTGGAGAATTTAAAAAGAGAAGATTCATATATAATATGGCAGAAGACAAAGAAAATGAACTTTTTGTGTAAAAGGTTGTGTTTGGATGGCTACTTATAAGGATCAGAAGCCAAGAAAGATCTAACTGTGACGACCGAATTGGCCAGCCAAAAACCAACTATGGCTCTTTTCCTTTTCCTTTTTCTTTTTTCAGTTAATAAGTCATATTGATAATTTATGTTATCATCAACGTATGCCATGCGATGCCAGTTCAGTATTTGCAACTGCCTAATTTTTTATATATCTTGCCCGTACGTATATATAAAATTATTGTATAATAGTTGACTGTAATGATTCGGCTTTTAGATTGATGGCTGACCCCAAAAAGAACACGAGTCTTTTCAGTGTGTTTTGTCCTCACTCACACATTCCCTGAGAAGTTAGTGTTTTTGTCCTCACTCTCACACTCCATGAGAAAACTTCTCAGGGAGTCACTCATCCTACAATTGGTCCAAGCGAAGTTAGTGTGTTTTGTCTTCACTCACACTAACACACTATCTGAAAAAACTTCTCAGGAGGTCATCCATCCTACAATTGGTCCAAGCGCTCTCTGAGAAGTTAGTGTGTTTTGTCCTCACTCACACACTCCCTGAGAAAATTTCTCAGGGGGTCACCCATACTACAATTGGTCCAAGCCAAGTACGCTTAACTTTAGAGTTTTTATGAGATGGACTCCCGAAAAAAAGATGCATCTTGTTGGTATGAGTAGCATATATCAAATCATTTAAACTCTCCTCAAATATGCAGTCTCATACCTGCATATTCTTGAAATCTCTCTCATTCTGGTGCGCTTCGATTCATTCATGTACCCCTCCACTTTGAAACCTTAATCGGAGCCGATCATTGTCCATGCATCTGCACCGGTGATCACTCCATACTTCTGCCTCGGACGTCACATGATATTCTCTCGATAAAGGTCAAGAGTGGAAGCAAGAACTGAATAGTGAAGACGTCAGTACGTCTGTAAACATACATTTGCTATTAGGTGGGCTTCTATTCAGACATACATTTGGACCTTCGACATAGATAATGTGGATTGTCCCAAATATATGAAATTTAACAAATACTAGCAAATTGTTATATACTTATCATTTTAAATCTTTATTTCAAGCATGATCTGAAAACCATTTCAAGTATTGTCCTGCCAAAATGTTTTGATTTCTGTATGATACCTATTTGTGTTTGGTTATGCCAAAATTATTATAATCGAATTCGAGTCATGTACTGGAAATCCCTAGACAGGATTCATGTACACAAATGGCCGCGAGTCATCCAAAATGGTTGGCCGGTCCGATGACCGTGGAAGGATGCCTCCTTCCCGGGACACAACAACAGTTACAGATACGGAGACTACAAAAGAACTTAATCTGATCAAACAAGCTTTAGTTTTACAAAAGAACTTAGTACGCATGGGCCTTTCTAGATAAAACTCCCTTACGTTACTTTTGCAATGGCATGACAATTCATAACTTTCATTATACATGTATGTATATTTTTCGACATATGTTCACTGAGTACCTGTGTACTCAACCATGCATATATTTCTAAATGTGCAGGTTGAGCGATGATATGTGATGAAGCAGTGTCGAGCAGAGTTTTTGTCGTATTTTTGTTGAAGGATTATTGGGGAGATACATGTCTTCATACATGTGTCTCGTTTATGTTTATGTTTTTTTGCTGCATACACCCAGTCTTCGTTAAGTTTTATTTACCAGACAATATTCTCTTTTGTAGAATGGTAGTGTTTAACTGCTTATTGGATCCGTTGAATAGTCAAACTTATTATATGTACCTATTTCAGATCTTAGTGATCTGCTAACTGAGTATTTCAGTTCATGTGTATGTGTTTTAGTGGTTCAATTCTATCAAGTCAATCACAATACGCAACCCCTTTCTATCCCCTCTTCTAACCTCCCCCACTGGTCACGTTTTTCCGACTTAATTATCTTTAGCAAAGTCCGATCGTGACATTGACTAATGCATCTCTTTAATAGCAAATACTTCAAATTAAATTTTACATACTATAAAAGAAAAGATTTCTAAAAATTATATTATATATATATAACTTCCAAAATAATTAACCCATCATATATATATATATATATATATATATATATATATATATATATATATATCACGTGAGCTGCTACGCATACAATATCAAAAGTGAAAATAATGGATCATAAATAAGGAAATGAACTAGTTATAATGTGGCAGATTTCGTGACTTTGTCACATTGTCAGGTAAAACATTAATATGAGCACACGATGATAATGATTATTTCTGAACTCACAGTTTTTAATAAAATAAAGTTAAAACTATTTAATAGGTGAATTTCGTTCTTACTTTATCCCTTTCCTTCTTTTTAATGTTTTATTTGCATTTTTTTCTTGTTTTAAAATAAGTATCCTAGTTTGCAATTTGAGAATAAATTTATGATATATTTCCAATTTAGTCTATCTAATACTTTTGGAATTTAGTCATTAGTTGTATGAATGCATTTATATATCATGGTAATCAATGATGTTACAAATGTAAATTTACTTATTTCTTTGATTTGTGCAATTTGACGGCATGAGACATTTAAAAGGAACGTAGTGAGTATTCCTTTTTGGATTGTTTCACTGAACTTGGTTCATTCCTTTTCAAGAAATAATTATTTCTTCAAACGATGTATGTTCTATATACTTTTTCTTATTTTAACTACTTTATACTATATTCCTATTTATATTTTATCCATTTAATCACTTTATATATTTTTTCTAAATAAACGTGTTTAAAAAAAAGCTAGATTTGAGGAGTCGGGGGAGTATTTTATATGAATAGAGTTGTTATTGTTGCATCATTACGATTGTAATCAAATTTGACTTATTTGCTACGCGGATCGAAGTTGGAAACTGAACATTGACTTAACTGATGCATTCAGATTTAAGATTCAATTGAAAACATGACTCCAGAGGATTACTCGAACAATTACATAAGGTTATTTAATTGTAGTTGGTGTACAATAGTAATATACTACCAACTAATCATCAATTAAATATAATTATCCCTGAATGATTGTAGATGGTGATGTCACAATTTGAACTTTTCAAGCTGTCACTTATGATCAGATATCTAGAATTAGTTCACAGAAATTAATAAATATTTGAACTAAGTCAATCAAGTGGCGTTACTCAACTATAAACAGCCCTTTCGGTATTATTTTTAAAAACTAAATTCTTTTTTAGTAACAGGAATTTCTCATTTTCAACATAGTAAAAATCTAATGCTAAAAATACAATTAATAAAAATCTAACCAAAATGAGGACAAAGAAGAAATCGAGCGAGATGTGCCTCTCAATGAGTTGACTTGCCGTTTCTTTTCCAGTTCTTAAGAAATCACTGACCCTACATATATTAGAATAATGAATAATATAATAAATATTTACGTTAAAATAATAATAGTATTATTAATATAATAATATTATAGTTATTAATAATATTAACATAATAAATAATGAATAATATAATAAATATTTACATAATAATAATAATAACATGCACCTTGTGGGGAATCATTCGATGTCGCAACCATGTTAATAATAATAAATATTATTAATTAATTAATTATAGTATTAAAAATATAAAAAATAATACAAATAAACATTTTATTAAAATAATAATTAATAATAATAATAATAATATAAATTATAAAAATAATTGCTATTTCATTTTTTTTATTCCTATTCATTCATTCATATTCATTTATTCCTTGTACATATCAACCGTATGAATCACATATTTCGTTCCATTCCATTCTTATCATCATTCCATTCCAAAATCCATTCAATTCCTATCTAATTTCATTCCTACGTACCAGCCATCACCTTATGGTTTATTCACAAAATTTAATAAATTCACCATATGAATAATAATTAGTGAGAAGTCCCAAGATGAAATTGAATATGGGACCAAGATGTAATAAAAAACAAAAAATATAATTTGCTTTTCGAGAGGTAGTTTCAACAAAAACGTTGTCCATGCTTCTTATTGTTGATACATTTATATGGTGCCTGATTAATAGAAGCAAATATTTTGGAGAAGTATCAAAAAAGAGATAGATTACAATATAAATCCCAAACTTTGGGTATTATTACAAATTAGATCTAATATTTAAAGTGTTTCAATCATCTCATAATCTTTTGATTTGTTGCAGATTCGTTACTCCTAATTTTTTAGCACGAGTTTGGAGAGAAGATTTATACATTCATCCAACATTGAAATTCAAAAATTGATGGATGATTTTTTTAAGCCAATTGTCTAGTTTGTGCTCCCTTGTTGTCAATTTCGTAATCGAGCGTCTGGCTTTGATTAATTGAGCTAGAGTTGGTACGGCTGAGTTCGAGATGATTCAAAATTATAATTTTGGACATCCGAGACAATGAAATTGACCACAAGGAATGAGAATTCAAACAATGGGCTCCAAAAACTCTTAATCATTTAAAATTTTGAATTTCGACGTTTATCTCTAAACTCATGCAAAATAAATAAATAAACAAATACAAGGAACAATTGCAACAAATAAAAAAATAGGCATAATCGAAACGCTTAAAAAAGAGATTAATTTGTAACAAAGTCCAAAATGTCAAATATTTCGCTAAAAGAATATGCAAGTACCCTAAAAATGGAAAGTATGCCTTACTTGGTAATTGGGCTGAAAATTAAAAGGGCCTGCAAAAAGACATATTTCTTTGAAGCATAGCCCAAGTAAATGATGGCCACAGGAATCCTTCAAATTATAAAAAAAATAGAGTACATGTTTTTCACCCGACCTTTGAGCGAATTCCCAAAAATATCACATCCTTCAAATAATGGAGTAATAATTTGGATAGGACTAAAAACATTTGACTGAGGTTTTTTAAGTCTTCGTAATCGTAAAAGTTGTCAAGATTAATTTTGAAGTTTTTTTCCAAATCGTAAAATAATTTAATTTGTTCTATTAATATTTCTGATGGCTAGCCAGATTCATTCGAGCCACAACATTGACGTTTAGGTTGACTTTACTTTTCTTGATCATCTAATGGTGTTATTGATATTGCTGCCCAATTTTCCTATTGAATCCAGACTTGGCTTCATCGTTTTCGAATCAATAAATCCCAATATTTTATTATGCAATAGTTACAAGTACAATTATAAGAAATTATAAGTCCGATTTTATATGTGCCCTGTGAACTAGTGCTACCAAGAATTTTTGGCCAAGGCATGGTATGCTTGATACTTTTACTATCCGTGTCATTATTAATAGGAGTAATTATAATTTATGAATTCAATTTTGAACATTTTTCAGTTTTTAAAACTTTCAATTTTTTAAAAAATGTTTTGAACTTTTAAAATACATTAATTTATGGGTTAACATTTTTTGGGTACCAGAATACGTAATGCCGAGTTCTTATTCGAAGTGAAATTTTTCCATTCTAAGATAAAATAACGTCATTTTAGCCCGTCACCTCAATTAAAAGTTTGAAATATTTGAGGCTACCTATCGTCGTCTTCATCGCCATCACATCATCCACTTTTTATCCAAATTTCTTTAATAATTCAAAATGGAATCAAGAATCACCGATGACACCTAAAAACAGCAAAAGAATCCCAAACAAAGCAAATCCAGAATTGAAGCAGCTCCATCCCCCCTCCCAGCAAGCACCACCATCTCCAACAGCTCCCCTCCTCCGTACGACCGCCGCCGCCAACACCACTACGTATCCTAGTCCCCCGGACGACCATTGCCACCACCAGCACCAAGAAAAGGCGTGTTTGAGAATAATCTCTTCTTCGAAGCCAACAACCCCTTTCCCGCAGAGTTTCCCGAGAATCTTGATTCCAGCAATGGCTTCTATTTACTAGAGAATGCAGTAGTTGACTTTCTCCCGAAAACCTAAAGCAGCTACTGCTCCACCACATGGATTTAGTCAAGGATGCAAATAATCAGCTAGAGAAGTTGGAGTACAATCTCTGGCTGTTCAAAGCCTTCCTCATGTTCTCGCGACAAAGAAGCCACGGAAGGACGAGAAGCTGTTCGAACTCGTCTGCCAAATTCAGAGCATCATCTACCAGCAAAGATAACATCGATTCCATCGTCACGCGTACCGCCGAGGCCAAATCCAAAAACCAATTCTTCAGAGCTCTCCAAAATCGGACCCGAATTACCTAGAAAGTTGACTCCGTTTTGCCGGAAGATCAAAGATCAAATTTGCTCCATTATTTTATTTTAATTTTTAATGACGGGGGAGAAAGGATGCTGTTTCAAATATGAAAGTGGAAAAACAAATTATCTCACATAAAATATCGTCCACTCAGCTTTGCGGTATCGAAAAAAAAAAATTTGAACCACAAATTATTATATTTCTCAAATTTCAAAATATTTTGAAAAATTAAAATTGAGTCATAAACTAAATATAAACCATAAATTATAATTAACCTTTATGGAGAAGAATGGTATGTTTTGATTGGTAGACACCAAATAGACTCCGGGCTCGATTCTTGAAGCCGCGAGCAGCAATCGCAAAAATTTGGAAGAAAAAGAAACTAAATTTAATGTTGAGTTTTTAATATGTATATGTATTTCAGATATCTTATTTGCGGGATTTATTAACTTGGTCAAAATTGTATAAAGTATATAAACATAAAGTAACATATATTGCGGGATTTATTATCTCGGTGCGGTAATTATTTTCGGATTGGATCTTATGTTAAAATTGTTTTTCATCGAATGCTCCATCTTTCCGATTGACATCATTTTCTTAAATATATAGTTGATCTCCTTTCTAATTTTTCAGAATAATTGTTCCTTGAGAAATTCAAGATAATAACTTTTTAGATTTTCAAGTTAGCCTCAATTTAATATGAATTATTCAAGAAAATAAAATAAGAGTATTGGTTTAATGGTAGAGTTATTAATATCTGAAGTTAAAATTTCAGATTCAAGTCTTTCATCCATAATCTTTAAAAATTCATTTATCCAACAAAAATAAAAGTTGAAGAGAATAAATAAAATTTTGTAATACGATTTTCAAATCTTGACACAACAAAATTTACAATTTGTGTACTTTAACGCTATGGATCATGGTCCATGAGGACTTAGAGGTGTTTGGTGAAATTATGTTCTCCCCCAAAACAGATTAATCGGCAGCCACATCAGCTTTAAGAGCATCCACAATAGTGCTTTTCAAGTATTAACATTTATTTTAATATTCTACTATTATAAAATAATGAATCAAAATAAAATAATAAATGCAAGTTAATTAGCACTATTGATACATCAGAGGTGCTGCCCCCCGGGGAAGGCACTATCGAAAAGCTTCTACCTCCACATCCACTGCATCTTTATCCAAAAAGCTCTATTTCCATTTTATATGGATTCCTTAGTGTAACTGAAAATAGGACGATTTGTAAATTACATAAATTATAAGTCATATTATTGGTGCTAAATTTTTTAAATCATATTTATTTGAAAAATGAGTAAAACTGGTTTTTTTTCTTATCATCAAACATTAAAATTCAACTTAGTTTCAACATTGAAAATTATCTACACAACACAATAAATAGCTGTAAGTATCTGGGTATCGAAAAAACAAAAAAAATAAATGAGTATTTGGAAAATATGGAAGGGTGTCTTTTAATCAGATAAGTGAAAGGCTGTGAGAAATTTTATTTATATAGTCATAAAATTCATTGCGATAATCACAGCAATTAAAAATAATAAGCACCATGAAAAGAATCGAAAAAGAAGGCCGCTGAAGGACCATGTACTTTTTAGTATAACTAATTTCGCAGACTTTTTTTATAAAATTGTATTTGATCCTATATATATTTATCCATTGGTGAAAGTGAAATCATTTTGATTTCATCCTATATACTGGAATCAGATTATACTTAAAAAGTAAATTCGGGCAAACATAATTTTATCTCAACAATATGAATACCAAATGGTTTGATATCTATTTCCACACATATGTTTATTGCCAAATTTAAATTTAATATAAGTAACAACCGAATGTACGGAAATGTACGTGCCTCTTTAAATTAAATTTATATCTCATCAAATAGAACAATATTAGCTGAAATTAATAAATCCTTTTTACCAGCAATCTCGACCATACTTTAAAAGCGATACAAACTATTTTAGTCCCCCGGGCCATTGATAAATATTGGTCCAATTCCGCATTTGTTCTATGCACCGCTTACATATAATTGTATTGAGATTATTATTGATTCCAATAACATTCAAATCCATCCTCCATAATATCATGTATTTTCAAGCTAAAATAAATGTTGTGAGTATTGATGGAGTCGAAGGCAAGCTGGCTGATTGAGTGAAAGTCAAAGCTGGGCACTGATAGTCAAAGTTGGATACCAACAGTCAAAGTTGCCTACCTAGTCAAAGTTGGTTGATCGAAGATCAAAAGCTGATTATCTATGTCAAAGTTGTTCTTTGCATCTTGACTCGGGAGTTCAAGTCGATAAAATACGAAAGTCAGGCTGGCGATAAAAGACGGAGAAGTCAAAGCTGATAAAACACGGAATCTCATCGACTGAAGAAACACGGAGTTTCTTTTGCATTGAGTGTTTCACTCAACACGTGTCATAGCGTATATGCAAAGCTATCTGACTCGCCACACCACATTTTCAGAGTTAGAGAGCTACAGTGTAAGATGATGCAGACTTCTAACAACGACATACAAGGATTCAACGAGAATATTTTCAAACGACAACATGTAAGAATTTGAATTGCAGTTCCTCCAATGGATCTATTCAAATATCTACCTATATATATGTGCAGAATCCAACCTTTACAGGTTACCGAAACGTTGCGCAATTGAATTCTCAAGTGATCAAAGCTCAAAGTCGAAGTTCATTCAAACAATGATTTCAAGAAGAAGTTAATGATGTTATTAGTAAACCTTGAGCTCATATATATATTTCGAGGTTTCAAAGATACATTTTCGTATATCTAGGATATTCCATTGTAATATATCAAGCCTAGATTCACTGAGTTTAATGCTTGTGTCAACTCAGATATAGTTGGAAAAACCTCTACAAAACCCTTAAAGTTAAGTAGAAGTTTGGTCAAGTAATCAACGAAGTGTCAGTTGCTGAAAGCTTGGTTTTCTAACACCCGTAAGCTAGAAAGTTGATAGACTGCTCGTAGAGAGTAGTTAGGATTTCCTAGCACCAGTAAGCATTTGAGGTAACGCCTAGTTTGATGGGATAGTGTAAGGTGACCTCAGTATCTGGGTTTATTCTTGTTCCCGTAAATAAGACATATCTTGATTAGTGGATTGACTGAGCAATCAGTCTGTGGATGTAGGAGTTGATCTCTCCGAACCACATAAAAATCAACGTGTTTTTTACTTTCATTACTACTCTTAAATTACATGTTATTGAACTGTCATCACAAGCACACAACAACACAACACTTATTTTGAAACACTCTTATCAGTATCAGTTCGATACTGAAAGAGATTATCTGAAAACTGACTAAGTTCTATCTGACTTAAGTTTTATGAAATAATTTTCTAAGGCAAACCAGTAACTACTACATTCCGCAAGCACATTAGTTATCAGTCCAACTGACAGACTGTCTTAGCAACCAGTAGATTTGATAACTGATATCACTCAACTCAAGACTCTTATCTCGAATCGATTAGCGATCGCCATTAGTCTCGAGTCTGCTTAATCGACGACTAATACCGTAGCGATCGGTCTTGAAGAAAGAAAAAGTTTTTAATTTGTCTTACTAGTGTATTCACCTCCCCATACACCAGATCGTACCCAACGGGACCTATCAGATATGAATCAAACTACATTAGCTTAAATCATCGAAATTATCAAGGACTTTAAGATATCCCAAGATTTCAATGCATTAAAGTAATTAATAGATTAATCTATATTATTCTTATCTATCTAGATTAATCCTAAAAATAAATAAATAATTAATCTATACTATTTTTATCTATATAGATTAATCTTCAAAAGTAAATACCCTTAGGGTGTTTACTTGCCATGATTAGGTTGGATAGATAAAATTAATCCAACCTAATCAAGTGTTTACATTTAAGGATTAACATTTGAGGATATCCTAAAGCCCGGGATTATTTTAATCCTTTGAATTGTTCTCTATTAATTATAATCCAACCAATATAGGTAGGATTGAAATAATCCTAAAAATAAATGTAGAATTACTTATCCCAATTTTAATCATTCACTAATCCTTTGTAGTAAACAAAGGATTGATAGATAAAAATTATCTTATCATATATTTAATTAATCAAATAATCAATCCTTCAAAATGCTAATCATGCAAAGTAAACACCCCCTTAAAAGATGGGTTTTATCCTTCCTTCCGATAGCCTTGTGTATCATTTCAGCACAATGAAAGTTATGACCAAAAAAAAAAAAAGTTATGACCAAATTATATTTTTTTCACCAAATATATATTATATTTAATTTCAAAATTTTAAACCACATAATTCTTTTTAACAATTACACTATCATATGTGTGTGTGTTGGTCTAGTGGTAGAGTGGTTAATGCCCGAGGCCAAAGGTCTCGGGTTCGAGTCCACCGTGACGCAGTCTTTAAAATTTCTGTATTAATTGACCAAAAAAAAAAAACAATTACACTATCATAGTGAAATCTCCAAAATAAAATACCAAACCAAATCCCATTCTCCGCAAACTGTCGGGACCCTTTAGAAATATTTTAAAACCCTTAAATATTATCCATAAATAAATTTATACACCATGTCCTTATATTTATTTTATATTTTTCCAAAATTTGGATTTTTTCTATTTAACTTTTTTTTTTAAATACTTAGTCATTGTGTAAAAATCTGGAATAATGATTTTTAGTCATTTTAATACTTTAGAAATTCACTTATATTAGTAGCTTACTTTATAAAAATCATTTGGCTAATTTTTCAAGATAAGGACGAGAGCTTTGAATTAAATTCATTTCTTTGCTTTGTTTCTTACTTCCATTACTACTATAATCGATGCATATCTTGTGATGATAGTGGTAATTTTTGAGGAATCAAATTATGATTTATTTTCTAAAATATCTGTGTAAAAAAAAAACCAAAATCAATCTTATATTTTAGCTGCGAATTTAATTGAGGGGCGTAAAGTAGAGGTGTCCATCGGAACCGGAACCGAACCGGAACCGCCGGTTTTGAACCGAACCTAATGTGCGATTCGAACTGCTTTGAGGAACGGTGGAACTGACGGTTCGGTTCTGTTCAAATCTAGGAACCGGAACCGATGGAACCGTGTATTTTTTTAAAAAAAAATTAATTTCATTTTATGTTTCAATATTATACTTGTAAATTGTAATGTAAATTGTATACTAATTATTTGAGTGAATGTGTCGTGGAGATGATGAGTAAATTTTGTTTTTTAACTTATAAATTGGAAATTTCAAAGTTAAACTACCTAAATTAAATATTAAATTAAAAAACCAAATATTATATATGACAATAATAAACAATGTCACATGATAATGAAGAATTGAAGTACATAAGTAAAATAACTACATTACATAATAGAGCTTAAAGAGATAAAGATGTCATTTTAGTGAATTGTATGTAGATGTTTTGGAATATAAGAAATATTAACGAGGACTCTTGAAAATGCTTAGACGAGTAGTCGCCTCGAAAATGCTTAGACGAGTACTCTTTTTCCTCACAGAGGTTTTAACGAGGCTCGGTCCTGGAATCGATTTGTGATATCCAAGGGTTTAGGATTTATAAATAAAATAAAATTAAACAATCTCATTCTCACTTTCTCAAGTATTTTTACATTTTACACTTTGAAGTTTGAATTGTCTTACGATTAAACTTGTATCGATAATCAACGAAACATGAATCATAATCGAACGAAAAAAAAAAAGGGCAGTTCTTTTCCGGTTAGAACCGGAACCGAAACTGGAACAGAACCGGAATCGAAACCGTATATTTTACGGTTCGATTTTGGTTCCGGCCATGAAGGAATCGGAACCGCCGGTTCCGGTTCCGGTTCTAACTGGAACCGGAACCGTGGGCAGCTCTAGCGTAAAGTAGTGACAGGCTTAATTAATTAATTAATTGCGGAAGTAAATGAGAAAAAGTCGGAAAGCGTATCCCATGATCGTCTCCTATTTATAAACGCACCTCAATCTACGTATTATGTCTAGGATTATTTCACCCACCTCACATTCACATACACGTACAACAAATTAACATACGTATCGATGTACAGAAATACAAGGGACACCATCTCTTACTCTTAATCTCTCTCCATCACCATCTCTTATCCCTTCCCCACCACTTTTCAAATCCCTCCAAAATCCAATCCCCATCACCAAACTCACCACAATGTCGCTTTCCTCGCAACAATCCCGCGCCGTGTGCCACTGAGCTCAGCTGGTGCCGCGCCGTCCCCGGCGGCACCGGCATCACCGTCCTCGCCCTCCTCTTCTCCAAGCCCCTGACGTCCCTTCCTGCAGTCCGCCCTCCGCAAGCTCCAAACCTCTCACCCCATCCTCAACTCCAAGCTCCGCTTCGACCCCACCTCCAACTCCTTCTCCTACGTCACTCCCCAATCCCCCCACCTCCAAATCCGCCCCTTCGATCCCCAATCCACCGCCGAGATCCTCCGCTCCCACTCACCCAGCCACGGCCCCGCCATCCCGCCATTGCAGCTCCTCCTCGAGCACGAGCTCAATAACAACTCGTGGCAGAATCCCGACCCTTCCTCCGACGCCGATCTCTTCTTCGCCAGCCTCTACACTCTCGAGGGGAGCATGTGGGTGCTGGCCCTCCGTATCCATACGTCCGCGTGCGATAGGGCCGCGGCCGCGGCCCTGCTGAGTGAGCTGGTGGCGGTGATGGAGGAGAATGAGGAATTGAAGGAATCCGGCAAAGAAATGAAGGTTAGTTTAGGATTGAGGATTGCATCCTTGCGGGCAGGGAGCAAGCCGTTTTGGGCGCGCGGCGTCGACATGTTGGGGTACTCTCTCAACTCTTTCCGGCTCGCCAATTTGAGCTTCAAGGATACTGCCTCGCCGAGGCTGTCGCGCGTCGTTAGATTGCGGATGAATGCTGAGGATACTGGCCAAATTCTGGCTGTAAGTTAATTTTTGTTAAGATTTGCTATTGTTTTCTAATCTGTGATTAGGTGATTGATTTGATGACTTGTAGTGAGATAGGTGCATTCATGGTGGGAATGTTAATGTTGGTGGATGATTGATTCTTGTGTACATTGTTGATTTATGCAGTAAGCTTGCTTAGGTTTCACTTTTCAGTCTGTTGCCAACTAGCAGGGTCCAGCCCCTTTAGGGACATTGCATTTACGCGTGCTTGATTAGTTCACCTAAGGATGTTATTGGTTGTTGTACTAGTTTTAGTTGAGATGAAACTGAACTCATGATGATAGTTTTGAATGCACAATAACGGCAATGAAAATGAAGAGTAATTGAAGGGGTTAAAGTTCTAATGCACAACAGTTGATATAATGAAATTGTTACGCCTGAGGGTGCTGAGAGAAGGTTGTCATTGTGTTTACATGATTGGTTTATATTTTTACATGTAGATTATACGGTTTGTTGTTTTTATTGTCGGATACTCTTCAGCTGAATTCATGTTCTCTTTCGAAGTCTTGCTTCATTCAAATATACCACTCTATTATCTAAATTTAAAAATTCAATCATTGCTCCAAAGGAATTACTCAAAACCATAGACTGACTGATTTTGTTGCTTTTCTAGATATGGATTATTCTGCCTTCTAGCTACTGATAGGAGAAATGGAAAGGTGAATTTCATGAGAGACCTGATAGTTTTAAAATCAAGTACTAAGAAACAGAAGTGTTTGCGAAAATTTTGTTCCTGATAAAGAAATCTGTTAGATAATGATGAAAACTAGAAATAATTCTGTTAATTGGTGACGGGCATTTAAATAGTGAACGTCTGCTCCATGTTTATTTGACCTGAATTTCTTGACTTGCATCATTTGGAAATTCAGTTCTGTTCTATGAAATGGATGTATTGCCTGGATGAATTCAAGCTTATGAGTTGAAAGACTAACTTATTTTGATCTACCATCCCGTAACAACAATTTCCTACTTACTGATTTCAGTTTTGGCATTACTTTGGCAGCGTTGCACCTCTAATAAGATAAAGTTAAGTGCAGCTTTAGCAGCAGCCGGATTAATTGCTTGTCATGCCTCAAAAGGTTCCATGAGGAACAGTGGAGAAGTATGCGGTTGTAACACTCATGGATTGCCGGTCTGCTCTTGATCCTGTGCTTAGCAGCCACCATATTGGTAAGTTCGGTTGGATTCACTGCTAAAGTTGAGAATTTTGCGAATTACGAAGATGGCTATGATATCAAGGTATAAAAGAAAAATAGTACTTATGAGTTGACATTCATGAATGTGTTAAAGAAATATGAATGAAGGAGAAACAACATAATCTTTGAACATCCTTTATGGCACTCTTTAAAACATTTTTCTTTTTCTGATCCTTCCACCCTAGCTTCTACTAGACTCACTGATTAGTCAGCATGATTCATGAGCACATCAATGTTAATGTCATCATTCGAGAATCGAGACATAGTCAAACGGTCAAACCCAGTTACAAATTTATAGCATGCATTGCTTTGCCAGATTTGAGATGATTGGTTGAAAATAAAGATACATGTCTGGCTCGGTTGACTAATATGTAAGGGTCAAATGTAAATGCTTAAATATATCAAGTTCAGTTATAGCTGATACTGATTTAATAAACTGAAAAATCAACATAATCAAAAAGAGAAGTTTTGGTTGGTTCCGAAATAAAATGGTCCATGAAACCTTGACAGAAACCAAATGAGGCTGAAACTTGATTTTAGCTCATTGGGAAAGTTCATATCAATATTTGATAAAATGTTTTGGCTTGATTAACTTGTTAATCTATGTCCTAACGATCCCTGAAGAATTTTATTGTTGCTAGTTTATCTGCTTGAGAAAACAGAACAAAAGAATGTAATAAGAGGTTATTTTCACTTTGTTTCTCATTACAGCTCTTGATACAAGAAATTATCTATTTTATCACCTTGAGTAAAATGTGTGATAGGCAACTTCTCTAGAGCTGCCGTTGAACTCGATTTCACCAAATTGGTAGTAATGTTGCAGGTTTTTATCACTCTGCCATTCTGCACACTCATGATATTAAAGGAGGGGAAGATCTGTGGGAGCTTGCAATACGAGTCCATTCTTCGTTTATGAACTCAAAAAACAAGAATAAGCATTTCACAGACATGGCCGATCTTAACTTCTTAATGTGCAAGGCAATAGATAACCCCAGTTTGACTCCAGCATCGTCTCTCAGAACTTCACTAGTATCCGTCTTTGAGGATCCTATTTTTGATCCACCAAACAAACTGAAAGAGGTCATCGGGTTTGAAGACTTCATCGGATGTGCCTCAGTTCACGGAGTAGGCCCATCAATTGCAGTATTCGACACAATAAGAGACGGGAAATTAGATTGTGCCTTTGTATATCCATTCCCATTGTTTTCAAGGGAGCAGATGAATGACTTTATAGATAGAATTAATAGGATTCTATTGAAAGGAATAGCTTAATCGGCTGGTACTGCTGTCTATTCAATATGTTTGCTGTCTCAGAAAATGTTGTATGCATTACTCCATTGGAGGAACTTTGATGAATTATATTTCCACCCCAACTTTTGTTGGGCAATGAAAAAGTTAATGGCCCTTCAATCATGATTCTTTCTCCTTCATTTTAGGCTGTATAATTGCTTTGTAGGTAAACAGCAGGAGTAACTATGACTCTCTTAAGGTGGCCAAATGCCTCAATCATCTAATTAGTGACGTACATGAATGGATTAACGAAATTGTCATTGTCTTTGTCTACTATTTAGCAAAACCACAATCAGTGGGGAAAGAAGATCATGTTGAACTTGACTCTAGTCTGACTTTATAGTCTGACTTTATGAAATGACTCGAGAGGGGTAGAATAAATGGAAGGTGCAACGTGAAATACCGCTGCCTTAATGTAATTTTACTTATTTCATGATTGATTGGAAACATGGATTTTAATGCCAATTTCAATCTTGTGTTTTATTTCTTTAGTGCATTACGTATGATATTGTGTATACACCTGACGGGCATCGACAGATAAGATATGAGATATGAAAGGTTGCATGAAATGAAGGAGGATGACCTGTGCTAAAAAGGATGACTAGATGACTTTAAAACAGAGCAAAAAGACAAAAAAGGGTAAGCATAATTTTTGCTTGCAAGAATTAATGGAGCATGTTTTCGTGCTACATTTTACTTGTAATTCAGATTTAATGACTGGCACATCACTCGAATCCGCCGAGGAGAGTGGTGGCAGCCGGCGTCAACTGCCAATAACACACACACACACAGAGGCTTTGTAGTGTTGTGATGTGATTCCCTAACACGTACGGCAATTCCTAATTCCAACAAACTAAACTAGATTACAAAATGTCTGAAACAAGACATCATAATGATATGTTTCCAGTAGTAATGGTGAAATAATACCTAAATATAATCTAAGATTGTATGATGATGTAATAATTAACTAAAGAAACTCATGTACGAGCTCCCCAAACTCGAACCTGCCGTTGCAGCACTCAACCGCATTGATCACTTCTTGAAATGCATTGACACTGCATGGCACCACCAATCCGTTCCTTTGGTTGAATCCAAACTCGCTGTGGGCCTTCTCTAGCAAGATCTTCATCAACGGGTGCGATAGGTAGCTCGTTGGGATCACGAATCTTTGTCGTTCGCCTCCCACGTACACGACAAAGGTTCCCGTGGGTGTAGTCGTGGCCGTGGTAGGTGAGTTCGACCCTTCTTCATTGTCCCTCACCCTAAGCAAGCACTCGTAAGGCGATTGCTCGGGGTCGGCATTGCCCGCCACTTTCACTTTCTTGGCTAGTTTTTTCATGGAACCAAGTTTTTTCCCCAGCATTTCTGCGGGATTGGGAGGTGGGGAATTTGGGTTTGGGAGGGGGGCGCTACTGTATTGAGAGGAGAAGGTGAGTGAGGTTTCTTTGTAGGGGAGAGGGGTGGTGGGGGTTGAGCTTTTGACTTGGACTTAATTGATCTCTATTGTTTGGATCAATGATGTTTGTGGTGGGTCTATTTGTCATTTGGATTGTTTTCATTTACTTTGACTTTATCAAATAGTTAAAGAGGAGTTGGGTGAAATTAGATTAAGATATTCTAGTCTATAAAGCATGGATTGTATTTATCTATATTAGCCTAAACACAGTAAATGATCATTTCGCTTCTACAAATACTTAAAACGTTCAAATATATAAATAAGGGTCTGCATAATTTTGTCGGATTCTGAATAGATTCAAAGGTCGAGCTATGATATTTAGCAGAACAAGTTTCAGTGATGATTCGTAAAAATACTTAAAGATCCAACCTTTCAAGAACTAGCTAGAAATCAATAAACATAAAAATTGATAATCAATATTTTTCTTAGCCTTTTTTTTTCATTAGATGGGTATATCAAGTAAAAATAAACTCATGGTTAGTTATAACTGTTCCATTATTGAACCAATATATATATTTTAAGGTTCAACTCCCTTACCTCAAAAATGAATAAATAAAGGTTCAACTTCCTTATCAACCAAAAGGTCAAACATTCTAATCTCCAAATGCAAAGGAATAATCGGCCATAACCACCTTTCTTTACTTGAACCAAACATAAACCTACATTTGGTGGACGGCTTAAAAAGGTGGATAACATGAAATCGAAGATGTGAAATTAATTAGTACTTTTAAACAATAAAAAGAATGATTTGCGCTATCATGAAAAATAAATAAATAAATAAATAGATAACTCAGTCAAACTACCAACTTTTGGCATAGCTAGAGTGGTGACCTCCATGATGAAGGGCCAATAAGATAGAAAATATTTTAAAAGAGGGGCATATTCGTTTGAAATTTTAAAATAAAAAATAAGTAAACAAATACGACAGTTTCTTTTATATAGAAAAATTGCAAATTGCAAGAAATTTGGGGTTCATTATTGTTGGAATTTCGAATGGTTGGCGTGACGAAAGATTTATTCACAATGAGACAAGAGGGAAAGAGAGATTAGAAAGTAAATGGCATAGAGCCTAACATTGTATTTCTACCTAAGTCAATGTGTATGAGATGAAATTAACATTTTTTTCTCTTCCACTCATAATTTGATTATTCTTCGACTGGGAAGAAAATTAAAGGTTAATAAAGTCAGCGTTGATAATGAAAGGAGACATAGGTGTATCATTATGTACTATTAAGAGATATTTGTAGATAAAATATGAAGTCTCTTGAGGCAAGTCTCCATTACTTGATGCAAATATCTAATTAAGGTAGATTCTTTCTTATTAGGGATCACATCACATGATCGATTTGATTACCAAATTTTATATTTTCATTTTATATTCGTGTTTCACTCTACCAATACATATTATGTTTATATTTATAATATCATCTGATACAATTTATTCAATATATCGGATGATTCGGATAAATTGGTAATAGTGAAACAATATGAGAATGTACAAGAAAGTTGTAGACCTATGCAGTGGTGGTTCAATTTCGAAATTCTTTCTTTAATAAAATAAGATATAATTAAAATTTGAATTTGATGAAATAAACGATGGTATATGAATTAATTATATAATTTTTACCTCTAGAAATTGTTGTTGTTAATGAACAACATCATGGGGTCATGATAGGCGATTCATATATTCTTCTTTGGGTACAAAAGAAGTACTTGTTAATCGTGATTTAGATGATTTATACAGGATGTGGAGGGTATGAGCCAAATATTTTATTCCTACAGTTGACTTGGAAAATCGTTTAGATATATTTTTAGTAATTTTACAATGCCTAAATTTTGGCATCCAAAAATCAAAATAACACTCTGAAATCTTTATGTTGCACGTGTATTTCCACATAGATTTGGCATGCCATGAGAATTTTCATAAACCGAAATTTGAGCACCATGATATTGCTAAAAAATGTTGAAACATTGTATTTAAATTTGCAAAAATTTAAAATTTATGGTATCATTGTGAAATAGGTCAAACATTGTGATAATATACACCAGTTTTCCCAATTTTACTTTAATGATAAAGTGAACATTCCATTCCCACTCTCTCTCTCAAGAAAGAAAGAAAAAAAAAATCAAAACGAAATATTGCAAAAAACAGAGAAATCGTTTACATTTACGAATTGTTTACCAAAATAATAAGGAAAATAATTTATAGAGCAATAAATAAGGAACATTAGTCAAATGTAGACTATGGAATAATAAACTAATAAAGCATCTAGTCATGTAGCCATGTTCCTAATTAATTAACAGAAATCATTTTACTTAATTTACGGGAAAAGGAGTTGAATGAAATTAGGTGGCGGAAGCTTCTATTAAACCCCCCATGAAATTTCAAGGTTTTCAAACGAAATTTATAACTTTTATGTATTAATATGATATCGACATGCAAGATACGTCCTTGCCGTTTCCATTACTTTTACTTGTTTGAACAATGATTAAGCTAAAAGTATACACGTAAGCACGCCACCATCTCGTATCACATGTATGCATAATATTTAGTAATTATTGTGGGAGTATTTCTTATAGTATAAATATAATGATAAATATTAATTTTGATAAATTAATATAGGTGTTTTAGATTTAATATACAAATTTTGATTCATAAACATAAATGCATAATTATATATAGAAATATGCATATAATTAATTTAGATGTATATAAAAACAATTGTGTGATTTCCAAAATTAATAGACATGATTTGTACTCATTTATGTATGTTAATGATTGTATATATATTTATATGAATCAATTCATATATATATATATATATATATATATATATATATATATATATATATATATAGTTTGTTAAATAAGAACCATTCTTATCCTAAAAACTAGAACCAAATGAATTAGTTATGAAAGTTGATGAATCCGTTGAGAAGTTAATGAATTCAAAATTGAATTTTCACCGGGTTCAAATCCCATGAGGCGAAAATTCTATTTTTGGATTCGATAATTTTCCAATGGATTCATCAACTTTCACCGTGAATTCATCAATTTTGGTTCTCACGCTCACAATAAAATGGTTCACGTTAACCTCCCTATATATATATAGGAGATGGTTCGTAGGAAAAGATTATTTGATAGAAATTGGAATGAATCTTGGTCTTTGATTTCTTTGGATGGTTGATATTTTAATTTCGGTTTTACTATATTTTGTGTTTTGTGTGCTACGCGGATTCTTGCAAAGAGTAGAACCTTTTTTTGCTATCTGCAATGAAGATGTGCTAAACTAACATGTGCAACATAATAATTCTAATTGTGCTACACAAATATGAAAGATGTGCTACTATTCGTATTTCCTACACTAAGAAGCTTTCTTACCATATATATATATATATATATATATGGGAGGGTTAAGTGAGAATCATTTTTATCGTGAGAAAGTGAGAACCAAAAAATGATGAATTCACTGTAAAAGTTGATGAATCTGCTGTGAAAATTACTGAATCAAAAAAATAGAATTTTCGCCCCTCATGAGATTCGAACCTGGGTGAAAATTTTTAAATTTTTAAATTCAGTAACTTTCCCCACTGATTCATCAACTTTCATAGCGAATTCATTTGATTCTTAGTTTTTAGAATAAAAATGGTTCTCATTTGAATCTAACTGTATATATATAAGGGAGGGTTAATTTATTCTTCATTTTTATAGTGAGAACCAAAAAATTATGAATTCGTTGTGAAAATTGATGAATCCATTGGAAAAGTTACTCAATTCAAAAAATAAAATTTTCGCTCTTCATGGGATTCGAACCCTGGGTGAAAATTCTAAATTTTTGAATTCAGTAACTTTTCCAACGGATATATTAATTTTCATAGTAAATTCATTTTATTTATAACGAATTTATGTGGTTCTTAGTTCTCATGTTAGCAATAATTCTTATTTGAATATCACAATATATATATATATAAGGGATCAAATAGTACCCGAGCCTGAGATAGTATGTAGTACTCAATCTCATCCACTCATCTAATAGATCATATGGTTCAGTTTTTTTCGGACTTTTTAAGCTTAATTTCGCTAATTTTCGCTTCATTAAGGGTAGATTAGTAATTTGATTTGTTATGTGATTGCGAAAAACAAACAATGTATTTAGTTGAACTGGATAATGTATTCAAATGAACAAAAAATGCATGCAGTTGAAAAGAATAATGCATGTGATTGGAAGCTCGCGCCTAGCGCGTGGACGCACCCAACGTGCGCCGTGTCACAAAACACACCGGCGCTTCTTTGGGTGCCTCCAATACGGTTGACGCGATGCGATCTTATGTTCAAGTGAATGCAGTGTTATGTTATTCCATATGCATTTTTTGTGTTTTGTTCGCTCTTCCCAAACCCAACGTCCATACTCAACGCTAGCGTGCACCCAGCGCCCCTACTCAGCGTCGGCTCGCACCCAACGCCGGTTGGGCGCGATGCATTGTTATGTTATTTTAAATGCATTGTTATGTTATTCTGTATGCATTATCTGTGTTTTGTTGTGCCTCTCCCTAAACTCGGCGCGCCATGGTGGCCCCAACGTCATGACTTCTACACCAACAGTCGGACGGCACCCGGCGCCCGTGGTGCTGCCCATTTTGCCCCGAGCGAAAAATGGATTGCCACGTGTCAAATTTTGGTGCGCCCACGTGTTCAAAATGTGTGGTCTACATTGAAGATTACATACTATCGGGGGCCAAGATGCTACGGAACCCAATCCTATATATATATATATATATAAAGGTTACATGCTTCACACTATTTGTCAGCACCTTGAACATTGTTGACACTTCTTTATATGTTTCATAAATTCAAGATCATCAATACTACTGAGGAGAAATTAGGAAATAAATCACGAACTTATACTTATTTATAATTTTGGTCTCAAATTCAAATATTTGCAAATAAAGCCAAATCATTTTAATTTTTGCAATTAGGACTTACGCAACTTTTTCAATGATGGGAAGGATGATGTGGATGCCTATATGGGCTGAAAAGACGACATATACACCATCATTGACAAAACTTTGATAGAGGAGTAAAAGACGTTGTTTACTTTAGTGTGTAATTGACCAGTGATAGGATATACCAACCACTGCGCCCAAGATCGCGCGTCAATTAAAGTTAATGTTAAGTTCGATGCAGACAAGATCGTAGAACACCTAAACGATGTCTTTTAGTTCACGCTGGCATCTATTTCATTTTTTATTTTCATGTCTAAGTCCACGTCATCATTTTGATCGCATGAAAAAATAGGAAAATCTCAATTGAAAAAAAATATAAAAATCTAGAATTTATTTGTATCAGTTTGAAAGTGAAATCAAAATTGTAAAATAAGTATAAATTTGTAATTTACTTGCAATTACTTACCAATATATATGTTCAAACACAGGCCTTTCTCAAGAGACCGAAGCGCACAAGTCAGACATTTCAGCCAACACCAGAAGGCCCAAAGTTTTTTTTTTACCGTTAAAATTCATAGTGGCTTCAGCCCATTTATGCCTAAATCAATAAATGAATCTTCAAACTCCAATTTCCACCCTATTTTCTAGGGTTTTTGAATTTGAGATTCAAATTGATCTCTGATAGAACATTGAATTGCATTCTTGCTTTACTCTTAAGTTTTCGCCATGAGCAGATCAGGACAGCCGCCGGATCTCAAGAAGTAAGCATCCTATACGAGTGTTTATACTCTTTGTTTTATTTTTAAACATATTTGTTGACATTTCTTTTCTTACGAGTAGGTACATGGATAAGAAGCTGCAGAGTGAGTTCTCTCTTATTCCTTTTATCATTTCCTTGTTAGATGTAGTGCAAATGTATCGCTAAATCTTAGCGGGGATAGGTTTTTTTTTGAACAAATGTTTCATCAAGTTAGTTTTGTGGACCCTATGCTTGAGTTCATATTCAATTGCATAGTGTAACTTGTTGTTTGCTCTCACTCGTATTGAACTATGGGGAATTTGTGAGTACCCTAATTTGGCTGCTTATTGAAGGGAAAAGGCTCGCTCTTGATCTGGAACTTGAGTAGGAAGCATAGTGTATTAGCTATTTTTTTATGTGATTTCCACGTCCATCCATTGATTAATTTTCAAAAGAAGCTATTTTATGTGTCTCTTATCTGATCCAAATTTGAACTGACCTATATATATGGCTATTGAAGATTTGGAGGCAGTATATGTGATATTGAAGGTTACCAAGAGACTTTTGTTCCATTATGGTTCAATTTAATATAAAACAAATGAAATATGGTTATGTAACATGCTAACTAGTTATCCGACAACAAAGTATGGTTGTATGAGCTGATGGGAGAAGGTTTGTTGTTAGCTATAAAATAAATCTATGATAATTCTCTTTGTATATTTAGTTCTGTTTACAGGTTAAGGAGTGTTAATAAGTGTGCTATAAGTAATGGCAAATTCTGAAATAAATTTTAAAAATGAGTTGAATTTGTAGTTGGATAATCCAGTATATATGTTATAGGAACCTAATTGGTGTGTTCCTGAATCTTCAAGTTGCACTCCGTGTTTAGATTGAAGCTGGAGTTTTTAATATTGATTAAGTTGTTTAAGTCTGTTGAATAACTTGATTTACAAAACCGATGGTGCTCACTGATTGTGTTTAGTGAGCTATTGAAATTTGCTCCCTCGTGTATTTTTTCAACATGAGTAAGAAACTTTGTTTCTTTGAAATCCAAAACATTGTTTAATTCTAGTTTTAGTAAGTTGTGGGATATGCGAGGCTAAAGAATTTCATACGACACATGCTGTTTAATGGCTTCCTTGTGTCCTGCATTAGTAATTAAGAAACTTATAACTTCTCTGCAGCGATGAGTGTTGCTTTTGTGCGTGTCTCTATGTTTTATGTTGCTGTTTTCCACCTCAACATTGAAGTGTGCAAAACTGTCTGCTTCTCAGTCAAGCTTAATGCCAACCGTATGGTAGTTGGAACCCTTCGTGGCTTTGATCAGTTTATGAATTTGGTGGTGGACAACACCGTTGAAGTGAATGGAAATGAAAAAGCTGATATTGGCATGGTGGTGAGTGTATTAGATTCATTCGGTGCTTTAATCTGTATATTACCGCTGAATTGCTATGCATATGCGACTTTTGATTTGTTTTATTTTTCATGTGCTTTTCTGCAGGTCATCAGGGAAACAGTGTGGTTACTGTTGAAGCTCTTGAGCCAGTTAGTAGACCACAATGATGTACATGTTTAAGCATCGACGCCATCTAATTTAGCGTTGAATCCCTACTTTTTCTTATGCTATGTGGTGGCAGATATCATCAATTCTGCAGTCTAGATTGATAAACATTATCACAATTGTGCCCATGTGAATTATTTGAAATTTTAAGGATGTGAGGCAGCTAATGTTGGTAGTAATGATCGACTGAATTATGCTAAAAGCTAATATCTAATTTGGATTAATGGAGTTTTGATATATGAATTTGGAATTGGTGCTGACAAACCTATCGAGGTATTTTACTTGTAATATAATGAATTAATATATGCTCAAGTATTTGCATCTACTTGAGTTAGTTTTAAATCCTTTTATCCACGTGGAAACATGGAAGCCCTTTATCTGATTCTATGTATGAATTTTGCGGAAGCATTTGGTTCTATGCTATTTTTATTTTTTTTTTCAATTTAATACAGAAATTTTAAAGGTTGCGATTCACGGTGGACTCGAACCCGAGACCTTTGATCTAGGACATTAACAACTCTACCATTAGGTCAACACACACACGTTCTATGCTACTTTTGATTTGATGTGCCATGGGAACAAATATTGAAAATAATTTTTGTTTTTTGCTCTTTATTTTTCTTTGAATTCTCTCGTGCTTTCAACTGTCCATACAATCCGTTGCCACACAACATTTCTTTTTGGGCTCAATTATAAAGGGACACTCATCTTCAACTAGAAAATCTCTCTCTCTCTCTCTCTCTCTCGCCAGATGACACAATACTCCATAACCATATTCAGGAACCAGCTACCGAAAAATCAAAGCACTCCAACACTCAAAGAGTTATTAAGTCAGATACAATTATTAAAGTAGTCACAAAACAATGAAATGAAACAAAAAAAAAACATGTATGATGATGTCCAAATTACAAAACTTTTGCTTCAATCCAATTCCACTCAACAAAAGAAGAAATTAGTTGCTTGTAGTTCTTTTTCTTAGTAGTAGAAACTTGCTATTGGATAATGAAAGTGCACAATATTTGCGAGGCACAACGGCAAATTCGCCATCCAAATTGCAAACAACCTCAACTTCGATAGGCAACATCTCATTAGTTAACTTGGTCAAATTCCATATTTTAACACATGTAATAAAATCAGAAACCAATACCTAACCAGTTACTAAAATGGTGCTCTAAGTGGTCCACTATGGTTGCTTTTTTTTGTGGTGCCACATCAGAGCCGCCTATACATCTTCCTCGGCTCAAACTTTCTCCATTATAATGCTTCGCCAACAAAGCTTTGTTAAAAATCCCAAATTTTATAATACTCATACCTTTCATTGATCTCGACAATCATATCTCTTTCCACTTTGCCCATGGCATCTTCCCGCCTTAGTCCGGGTCACCCCACCAAAAACTCAGACACAAACAAACATTTCAAGTCGAGTCCATGCTAACGTGGTCTTTAAATTTTTGTCAAATTAACCCAAAAAAAAGAAAGAGAATCAGAGGTTGGATAAGTGGAGTGAAGATCAATCTGAATGCGTTTGTGGATGATGTGAAAGATGAGGGAGGGGATGATGGAGTGTTGGAAATTCAAGAAGATGAGCTGAGGAGCAACGAGGCGATGGAGAAACTTGTGGAGAAGGAAATAGAGATGCAGAGGTTAAGGGGCTAAAGTGGAATGGAATACAAATCTTGTCAAGGAGATCGTTCTTACCAGACAAGCCATCTTGCAAAAGTAGATATTGGTGGAAACAAACCAAGTATTAGAATACTTCACATTTTTTCCACTTATTTGTATGGAAATCATAAAAGTTCAAATTTTTCAAAACCAAAATTTCTCCAAGAATTACAAATTTACAAGTCTATCCTAAATATTCAACTCAGCGGAGGATTCAAAAATCAATAATAGGGCAGATTGAAAACTAAATATTTCTACGTATTAAATTTCATAAATATCAAAGTATTTTTTTATGTCTCCAAACATTCGAGACTTCAATGATAAAATCCATCGATAATTGAGCATATATCTATATCTTTAGTAAAATCTCTTTCAATATAAAGTATTAGCGAATTATCAAGTAAATCATCTCATCTTGTTATGAAGCGTCGCTTTCACATGTTTCATTGAGGAAAACATTTGTTTAGTTATAGCAATACAGAAATTAGATGATTAGACTAATTAACATAAGGTAGTGTAGAAACTTGAAACTCTTGTATCACTATCATATCATATTTATAATATTTTAACTCGTATTCTAATAAAACAATGTGTTATTCAGTGACATCTTCATGATAGATTTTTGTCGCAAGCTTTCAAATATCATTACTAATGAATGAATTGAAAGAATTTAGAAGATCTAAGATAAAACTAAGAGAAAGCAATTCAATAGATAATAGCTTTGTTTAAATTTTTTAATTATTTTGAATTAAGCTTAATATAACACATGGCAGAAGAAAAAAATTGGGGCTTGCACAGAGTTGGAGCTCGGTGTGGCCCCTACATAGATCCGCGCATGATTCAACCTAAACAATCTAGCAAATTAAACAAGTTCAACATCAATACTTAGCTAAGTTTTGAATCTTCTATTCATTCTTTTGGTTGGTTGTGTCAAATATAGGTATTGACGGTGCATAAACTTTGTTTCTGATGCTTTGACTTTCTTATTGTTTTAGTTGAACGATAATGGAAGATATTTGAAATTCTATTGTGATCAGGTCTGAGCTGTATGTGGCTTTGTTATTCTTCATGTGGGATTGTCAATATTTCTTGTATATTTCTGATCGATCTTAATTTCGTTAGGGAAATAAATGCGAGAAGAACACGAGGGATTTACGTGGTTCGATCTATGAATAAGATTTACGTCCACGGGGAGAGAGAGAGTATTCGTGTATTGAATGTGTAAGAAGCGATTACAAAGAGTGTGAATGATCTATTTCGTCTAATCTAGCCTCTATTTATACACAAATATAATGAGTTTGACTCCAATTCGAAGTCTTCTCCCATTAGGATTCGAAGTCTTCTCCCATTAGGATTCAAAGTCTTCCCATTAGGATTCTTTTAGATATGGCCGAGTCTTCTGCGCTCCCACCGGTTTTAGGAGTCTTCTTGGGCGAACTTGTCCGCACCGAGCTTGATGTCGCTTACTTGTATTGGGCACGATGCTTGGGCCAGTAGTTGGGTCAGATCCTATCACAACCCCCAAAAGACGCAGGCGAGGTCGTCTTTGGATTGGGGTTGTTTATGAGCGGGGCGTGAACAATCTGTTGACATTCTTCTATGGGCCTGACTTTGTGCGTGTCAATGCTTCCGACGTCGTATATCGTATGTCGTGCTTGCAGAGGCGTCTGCCGAGGTCACGTGTACTGTTTGTATCTCTTGCCGAGGTGTTCTGGCTTCACCTGACGAGGCGTTATGCCGAGGTCTTCGACCGCTTCACCGACGAGGAGTTATGCGAAGTCTTCGACCGCTTCACCGACGGCGTTATGCCGAGGTCTTCTGACTGACTTCACCTGACGAGGCGTTATGCCAAAGTCTTCTGACTGGCTTCACCTGACGAGGCGTTAAGCCGAGGTCTTCTAACTGGCTTCACCTGTCGAGGCGTTATGCCGAGGTCTTCTGACTGGCTTCACCTGACGAGGCGTTAAGCCGAGGTTGTACGTCGCTTGGCTTCACCCTGCCGAAGTCGAATATGTAATTTCGTGTCGAGGTCGAGGCCGAGGTGAAGGCTCGGGATGGGGCTCTGACGGTGGCCGAAGGCCAAGGTCGGTTAAGGCCGAGGTCGACCTGCGGAAGGCCCAGGCGGAGGCGGAGACGGCGACGGCGACAGCCGTGGTCAGCCGTTGGAGGACCGAGGCGGAGGCGAAGTTCGGCCTGCGGAGGGCCGAGGTGAAGGCGAAGGCCGAGGTCGGCCTGCGGAGGGCCGAGGGGAAGACGGTCATGTATCGGGAGGCCGAGAAGACGAAGGGCCGAGACGAGGTCGGCCTACGGAAGGCCGAGGCGAAGGTAGCTCGTCCTCGTATTAAACGAAGGTAATTCATCCTCGTAGAGAGTATCCGTCTTCGAACTAAACGAAGGTATCCGTTCTCGTACGAAGGTAGTTCGTCCTCGTGAGAGTATCCGTCTTGAACTAAACGGTATCCGTTCGCGTCGAAGGTAGTTCGTCCTCGTGAGAGTATCCGTCTTCGATATAAACGAAGGTATCCGCTCGCACGAAGGTAGTTCGTCCTCGTGAGAGTATCATCTTTGATATAAACGATGTATCCGCTCGCACGAAGGTAGTTCGTCCTCGTAGAGAGTATCCGTCTTGAAATAAACGAAGGTATTCGCTCGCACGAAGGTATGGGTTCTGTTTTTGCCGAGGTCATCGGAGGGTGGTCCCTTATCATCTACATAGAGTACCGCCTTCGACATAAACGAAGGAAATCGATCTCGTATGTAGGAATGGTTCTGTTTTTGCCGAGGTCATCGGGAGGGTGGTCCCTTATCATCTACATAGAGTACCGTCTTCGACATAAACGAAGGAAATCTGATCTCGTATGTAGGCATGCGCGCGTTTAAATTCATCTTCGTATGAAACGAAGGTAATCTGACCTCCGTCGAGGGAATTCGTCCTCCGTAGAGGGTATAGTTCGTCCTCCGAAGAGGGTATAGTATGATGGGAAGAGGTAGCATGCATAAATGACAAATGAAATATGCAAGCACACGAAGCAAATAAATCAAAAGATGAGGTCGCCTACTTGGAATTGTCGGGATTTAACATGCTGGTTATAATACCGAGCTACTTGTTGCTCGTACCGAGCTTCTCTAATGTAGGCGAGGTCTCTCTTCTCTTCGGTTTCTACCGGGATTACTGCCTCGGTTCCCTCGATCATCAGCTTCACGCTCTTTCCTGTCCGCTTCGTCTGCCTTGGCGAACCGATCCGCTATGCGCCACGGCTCGACGCGAAGACGGGCTCGATTGACGATCTCCTTGTATAGGGCCCCCGACAAGATGTCGTTCTGGAAAGCCGAGATAGTGAGGAGGTCGTCTACATACTCGACTTTTAGGCTCTCCTTATTGAACCTAGTCATGAAGTCGCCGATGGATTCACCTCGGCCTTGCCTCACTGTGAGGAGCTGCGCCTAGGTGGTTTTGGACTCAGCTTTTTGGAAGAACCTTCGATGGAAGGCTTCCATTAGGTCTCTGTAAGATCCAATGCTGCCGGGAGGTAGACTGTCGAACCACCGACGGGCGTTGTCGATCAGTAACTCCGGGAAGAGTTTGCACATGTGGATTGTGCCGAGGGCGATTGATCATGTTGTATTGGAGCTGCGAGGAAGTTCTCTGACCGGGCTCTTCCCAAGCCGAGCTCGGCGCACCCTGCCGCCGTTGTTGCTGTTGTTGCCGGCGGCGACTCTGGATGTATGACTTCTGGTGTTCATCGTCGTGATTGATTCCCTGTAAACAAAGGTTGATCGAAAACACAAAATTTCGTTTCCCACAGACGGCGCCAGTGATCGATCTTAATTTCGTTAGGGAAATAAATGCGAGAAGAACACGAGGGATTTACGTGGTTCGATCTATGAATAAGATCTACGTCCACGGGGAGAAAGAGAGTATTCGTGTATTGAATGTGTAAGAAGCGATTACAAAGAGTGTGAATGATCTATTTCGTCTAATCTAGCCTCTATTTATACACAAATATAATGAGTTTGACTCCAATTCAAGTCTTCCCATTAGGATTCGAAGTCTTCTCCCATTAGGATTCGAAGTCTTCTCCCATTAGGATTCAAAGTCTTCTCCCATTAGGATTCTTTTAGATATGGCCGAGTCTTCTGCGTTCCCACTGGTTTTAGGAGTCTTCTTGGGCCGAACTTATCCAGACCGAGCTTGATGTCAGGCTTACTTGTATTGGGCCTGATGCTTGGGCCTGGTAGTTGGGCCGTATCCTATCAATTTCCTAAGTTTATCACATATAAATTGAGCTTCTTTTGTATCTCCAACTTTCAATTTTTTTTCAAAATTCCCAAGCTTAGCTTTCTAAAAGAATGCCCTAATCTTTTTGCAATTTTCAAAATAGGTTTTGCATTACAAAATCGGGATGATGACTCACCTCACTGATTCTTAGATATATTATACGTGATTTTTTTCCACTTAAGTAATGATTAATTATGTTTTGTGTCCTCAACTTTCAGTATTTTCTAGAAAATATCCCCAACTTTTGGCGTTTTCTAGAAATTATCAATAACTAACGTTTTCACTTCAAAAGCTCTTAACTTTGGGATATTTTGATTTATATCCCCTCTTATAGAATTCGACTATGGAATGATGAATTACCTCACCAGATTTTTAGGTGGATTATACGTGGATTTTTTTTTCTTCCTAAGTATAAAAGCAATGTTTTTATGCTTATATGGAAAAAGTTAAAAAAATAAATAAATCTGTAATCTCTCTCTCTCTCTCTCTCAAATTGCAAATCTTCTTTCTCCTAAATCTCTACCGCCTTCTCCTCCTAAAATCTCCGACTAAAACCATCGTCCATCCAGTGGCAAATAGTCGTCGCACCTGCAGCCGCCTTCTCGGCCCAACAACACACACATATACACTGATTTTAGAACTTTTTTTTTTTCAATCTAAACATCAAAACAATGTTGTTTTGATTCTGTAAGTCATGACATAAATCAAATTTTTATTAAAGTTGAAGGTTTTTGAAGTGAAAAATATTAGTTCGGGATATTTTTGGAAAATGCTAAAAATGGGGGACACAAAACATGATTAACCTTTGCTATAGAAAAAAATAACATCGTATAAAATCTATCTACGAATTGGCATAGTGACTCATCACCCCATCGTTGGATTGTATGACACATGAGACATATTTTGAAAAACACTAAAAGTTGAGTTCTTTTAGAAAATATAAATTGAACACATATTTTAAAAAATGCTTAGAACATATGAGTATACCTTATTAGAAATGACGCTTATTCAGATGAAAAAGCAAAAAGATATGTATGGTATTGGTAACTATAAAATTTGTCAATACAGTAAATTTTGATTGGAGATTTGACCAAATTTCCTATATAATTTCATATTTATTTTCATTTTATTTTGTTGCCATAGGAAAACTGAAAGAGAAGCTAATGCCAGACTCACATTTGCTTCATGAACAACGAAAGTCTTCTATACTACTACCACGTCTGAATTTTCAATAAGTTACAGTAAATGTAGTTATCTAATATATTGATAATATTTAATATATAACTGTTATTATGGTAGTTGGCGTATGTAGAATAATTTAACAATTTCAATAAATAAATAACATGATATATTTCTTGAAAAAAATGCTTAACTATGTGGTCATTTGAATATATACATACACATAGAAAATGATCATATGTAACCATTTTTATTTTGTTAATTATAAATAAAAATATTATTGTACTGTATTAATGTTTCAACATTCAACATTTGTCCAAAAATTTCCTAACATGTTATAAACGTAATATTTTGGACCAACTTGGATATGAGTATTTTCTCTCTTGTAGTATGTAAAATTTAATCTTAGTCATAGATCTACAACTTGGATTCTTGGGATTATTTTTCTTGCTATTTTTTTTTTTTTTTGAGAGAGGGTCCTAAAAATCAGTTAAAAGTGGTGGAACTTGGAATTGGAATTGGAATAGAATAGAGAGTGACCTTTTTGAGTTCAAATTTTCGAAACAGTCAACGGCCATATCACATCATTTTGCGGGAGCGTTTGCTTCTCTGCTACTTTTGACGGAAAATTATGAAAATAATGCTCGCTTTTTTGCTCTTTAATTTTCTGGGTTTTCTCCTTTGCTTTCAGCTGTCCGTTACACACATCCTCTTTTTTAATGTTTATTTATTGAAATAAGGAGCATGTAAAGTTTAATTAGTTCTGCATGCTGTGCTCCTCACATTAATCCATGCTATTATTTTCTTTGTTTTGGCATATTTTACACGATGACCTAACCCTAATTAATTAACATCTTGCCTTTATTTCTTTTCTTTTAGCTGCAGTATTACACATATATGACGCCTAAATATATATAATATATATGTACTTAATTACTTATGAAATCTGAGGTTGAGGGCTTTAAGTATATCTCTCTCGTCGTCAAAGTTTTGAAATTAAGTAAACATCTTCGTAATTTTGGGATGCAAGGGAAACTCGCTCGCAGCTGCTCTTGTAATATTTTATAAAATATACATTATATGGATAAATTATACTCCCTTCATCCCATTATTCTTGTCTCGTTATTTTGAGCACGCAAATTAATGAAGATTATGTGTTGTCTCAGAAAGTAGTGTATATCTGAAATTGATAAATTTTTTGTTGTCAAATTCATTCCATTTTTGTATTTATCAACAATAGTAGGACAGTCCAAAAAAGAATACGAACCAACATAAACGGAACGTAGGAAGTATTAAAGAAAATATCTATACTATGGGTGACTTACGAGAATGTGTTACATAATTTTCTGGCTTCAAAAATATGAAATCTGGCAATTTGCATGAACCCAAAAATTTGTTATTTTAGATTGAGAATTAAATTATATAAAGGAGAAAATCGCCCATGTTTTGGAGTTCTTGAATTTTAATTCTGACCTTTTGTTTTTAGTACTGTCAATGCTGATTTTTTTATTTTTTTTGAAAAGTTCCTAGTTACATTACATTCAACCAAAGTCTTCAAAATTCACGTTACATGTAAGTCATGATCTTTTAGCATTTATTTTTAAATATTTAATAAGTTCATGAACATTTTCGTAGGTATAAGAAATTATTGCATCTGTATATAATTTGTCACATGGCCACAAATTGGGGCAATTATGTTGGCCACTTTTGTAGACATAATTCCACGCACTTATTCATGTTTTGTGACCACATTATAGATTATTTAATGTTCTGAGCCACCATAAAATATGGGAATTACGCTCTCATAAACTAAAATGAATATATTTAGTACTCCACGCTCAATCATAACATCTGTTCATACATTTTTCGATCTCTTTTAAAGAAAAATTTGTTTAGTATTAGTCGAAAAATGTTTTTTATTTGCCGTTAAAAATAAATAAAAGGTCCGCAATTTTGTATGTAACGCATTATATTCATAATTTGGATCATGAGAACCCTGCAATACTGTGTTCATAATTTGGATCTCGAGAAAATTAATGGATGTGGTTTGATTATTGCTTGACTCAAAATTTTATTTTCATTAAACTTCCAAGTGAAGTTGACATGATTAATGTTGGAACCTGAGTTTAATAGAGGTTATACAGATTAGTTGATTAAACTTTAATTAGTTAGAATTTAATGTATGTTATCGTATTGTGTTTCTTTATTAATATCAGAAGCTATTCGGTCGTAGATTAAATTCCTATATATGAGTCTTTTGATGTCGCGAGAAATAAAATTAAAGTTGGCCACAACCCAAAATCACAAAGTTTTTATATCTTCTACATTGTTGAAGGATAGAATTGAATTGTTTTGAGTCAGAATATTAGACAGTTTAATTAAGTTTGTTTATTAATTGTTAAGCCCGAGCACGAATTAGATATTTTTTAATACATTTAAGACTCCCAAGCTTTATCGTAACCAAACATGCTTTTAAATATATATTTATATAAATATTCATATATATAAATGAGTTATTAATTTTAAAAATATAAATAAATTTATAAAACCCTTTAGGGTGATAGATAATTACACACTCAAAACTAATAAAACACAAGCTCAATAGTTTTTTTTCAATTGGCTCACAAATATAATAATAAGTTTGCTTACGAATTTTTTAGAGCAATTGCTTAAGAGTTAATGAATTTCGAGTTTTGTTTGAGTTCTTTATGAAAGAATCTCTCCAACCTATCTGATATGAGCTTTTAAAAATCAAAACTCCAAATAAACTTTTAGGTTAAATCAAGCCCTGGCCTTAATCTCTCCATTCATTGTGCTTGTTTATGTTTAAACACAAAAAATTAGCATGTAAATACTTAATGGTAGTTTTCATTTAAATCACTTATCTTTGACCAAAATAACAAATTTAATACCACTTTCAAAATATAAGAAGAGAAAGTTTTATATAGTTATTCAGTTAAGAATGTTAATTATATACCAACATAAAAATATCAAATTATAAATGGTTGGACCTATTTGCACTATTTGATGATAATTGTCCCAATAGTAAAGTAAGTTGGTTATAATTGATATTTTTATGTTATGATTATAATTTAAGATTCCTTAACTTGGATATATATATAATTCCACATATTAACAAACTGATACATTGTTTTTAATTTTTTGCAATTAGAATCAAGTAAAAAAATTAAAAACGATCGCAAATTTTCGACCATTTCACCAAATTTTAAATTTTAAAAAAAATCCCATCGTTCGAGAGTAAGAAGATTGTTTGGTTAGATTTGTTATGCCGTTGTAGTCTGTTTGGTTATTTTCATTTTGAGGTGACTTATGAAGGAGAGGAAGTGAGGAACTCCCCATCTTCAACTGCAAAATCTCTCTCTCTCCAAACGCACAGAACTCCATAACCACATACATATATACATTCATTGCAGCTCCCAACACATCTAGGCTCCAACCAAAGCAATTCCAGCTACAGTAGTCAAATGAGCAAAGTGCACACGAAGCAACGAAAAAGATAATACATTCATGATGATGTCCAAATCTCAACTCCCACAAAACCCTTGCTTCAATCCAACTCCACTCAACAATTAACTCCCAAGCATTCAATTTCCCCCAAAAAATCCACCAAACCTATCCACAAAAATCACCTCTTTCAAGAGAATGACAGATATACTCAATCCCATCCCATTCCCATTTGCCTTCACCTTCAAGCTCCATTCCACCCACAAAAAATGATGCCTTTCGCCAACAAACTTTCCTCAATCATGACCCTCTTATTAGGCGCAGCCCTGTAGATTTGTACGGCAGGAATCGTAGACGGATACAAGAAGTGGAAAGCGGCGAGGCGGAGAGAGGGGAAGAAGAGCTGTCTGTTTTGGCTATTTTGGTGACTGTTTTGAGGAAATCTTTAGTGGGCTGCAAGAACACGAGTGGTGAGAGCTGTGGGGTTGAGGAGAAGAAGATTATGGAGATTGGCTGGCCTACAAATGTTAGACACATTGCTCATGTGACTTTTGACAGGTTTAATGGATTTCTTGGGCTTCCTGTTGAGTTTGAGCCTGAAGTTCCCAGGCGGCCTCCTAGTGCCAGGTGGATTTATTTTTTTCAAATTGTGTTTCATCTTCTTCCGCGATTAATAATGCATGCTTAAGTGTGTTTATATACATAGCTTAGTGATGGGATGTTGTTTCGTCTGTGGTTCTGATAGATTAAGAATAATCTAAGCTTGTTATGAGTAACAATGAGTTTCATTATCTTGTGAGGATGTAGATGAAGCGGTTTAGATATATGAATGATGTATGCAGTTTCATAATGTTTAGAATCAAAGACTTTCAATCAAATCTCAATTCCCATGAAATGATCAAATCTCATGATGATGCTCGTATTCTTTGTCTACATCGAGAGTTCAAGTATTGTATGCTTCATTTTGTTGAGTCTTCGTTAATTCTTCTTTTGTTTCACCTGCTCTCTTTCTAGTTTATAGGTTTAAGCAAGAAGTAGATGCACCTATGCTTTTTTGTATGATTTTTCTTACAATCCACATTGAATATCTAGAATTTGTCTCTTAAGAAATCCGTGATGTGCTCCAATATCTTGGGATACTTAGCTGATGTGCTTTCTTGTGTGTGGCTTTGTATTTCTTGGGGACCATCCATATTGAAGAGCCAAAAGATTGTAGTGCGACTGCTATCACTATTATTTTGGTTGACACTTTCAAAGCCTGTGTAACAGGCAGTTTCGAATAGTACTCATCATTATGTCAAATTCTCATATATATATGCCTTAGATAACTGCTTCATCAGTTGATACAAGAAAAATCTCATATTTTCTGCACATTTCAAGAAGATCATCATTTTCTAGGTTTCTATGCTTTTGTTCAGCGTCATTGACTAAAAACCTTACTGCAAAACTGGTCTTTTCCAACACTTCCAAAGTGTATTATTCCATTATATACTGACCTTAATATTTCCGTGCTGTACAGTACAAGAGTCTTTGGAGTTTCAACAGAGTCGATGCAGCTCTCTTCGACCCCAGAGGTAACTGTGTGCCAACTATACTACTGATGATGCAGAGACGCTTGTATTTGCAAGGTGGTCTCCAGGTAACAACATGGTGTCATTCCTGTGTTCTTAATCTTTTGCCTTACACAATAAGAGTTCAAGAATCCGTCTGTTGAAGTTGACTTCTATTTCCTCGTATTCCAGTCCGAAGGAATCTTCAGAATCAATCCAGATAATGGCCAGGAAGAGTATGTGAGGGAGCAGATAAACAACGGAGTGATCCCAGAAAACATCGAGGTTCATTGCTTAGCAGGCCTACTTAAGGTGCTTTTTCTACTGAAGACTTCATGATGCCATAGGTTTCAATTTTTCACCAGCTCGATTCAAGTGGTTTAGCTTCTTCCTGCAGGCGTGGTTTAGAGAGCTACCGAGTGGGATACTGGATTCCCTCCTCCCGAGCAGGTGATGGAGGCGCAATCAGAGGAAGAATGCTCTCGCCTCGTGGGATTCCTCCCACCAACAGAGGCTGCGTTGCTGGATTGGGCCATCAACCTCATGGCTGATGTTGCTCAGTTCGAGCATTTCAACAAGATGAATGCACGCAACATTGCTATGGTTTTGCACCAAATATGACCAAGGTTAGCAGAAGTGGAGCATTCTTTCCTATCATGAGCAGAATTTGTATTTCTTTCCTTCTTGCAACCATGCATGATTTGTTGCTTGCTGCAGATGTCGGACCCTCTGACAGCACTGATGTATGCTGTCCAAGTGATGAATTTCCTTAAGACTCTCGTGGTGAAGACGTTGAGAGAGAGAGAGGAAAGTGTGGTTGAATCCGGTCCGGTGCTGCAGGTAGAGCCTTCAGATGAGGACGGCCATTACAGCAACTCGAGACCTAGTAACCACGTGGAGGGCAACGAGGAAGAGGAAGCAGAAGCTGCCAAAGAACCTCCATTGGATCAACAGATTGTGAGCTCTACCTCTCAGGATGAATCAAGAGCATGTGATGGAGAAAATCATGGTTTTCTGAATTCAATTGAAAACATACTGTCTGAAGGAGAGGGAGATAAAGATCATAGGCCTCCTGATATTCCACATTCTGTTGGCACAATCAGAGATGATGGGGTTGAACGCATAAACGCAGCTGCAAGAGTTAGAAAAGCTCAAGGTAGAATCCGGAGGGTGAAAAGCAGCCAGACGAGCAATCCCAACGATGGGAAGAAAGGAGCAAGTAAACATGCTCCCAGATCAGCTCTCCATAGTGATGGAACTGCAGAGAAAAACAAGGATCTAAGTGCTGTAAGCCGTGTAAATTCGCATAAAGAAAGGGTGGAGGCGTGGAGGTGAGGTTCAAGGATTCATGCATTCTGATGGCTGAAGATTTTCATTTTTTTTCTCTCTCTCTCTAGATAACAATTGTCATTTTTCTTCTTTTGGATGAAGATAAGCATTATCATTCTTTGCAGTGTAAAAGTGATTTTAATGTTCATGGTTCAACTATTGTTTTCTTGATTCTTGGAATGTTTGCTTCCTTCAGTAGTTCAGTTGTTCTTTTGTTGGCAAACTCACATACCTTAATTGATTACCCACCGTGTTACAAACAGTTAAAAATATAAGCAGTTTATTTTATTTATTTCAAACTTAAAGTAATTGCATACTAATTAAAATAAAATTATACGCGGTTGACTTAACTTTAAGATATGGATTAAATGTTTTAAATTCAATAACATCTTACGAAATTACAAACAGTATGCACGTTCTTCTAAATCTTAATCCTAATCCAAATTCAAAATGCTTCAGTAAATTAGACTCCAACTATGGAAGGATGGCTGGATGCCCACATACCTTGAATAATTAAAGGAAGACAACGAAATGTACTCATCTTTTACAATACTGACAAATTGGAGAGAAATATGCATGCATCAGTCACAAATTACTACAATGAAAAGAGAAGAAACGAGATATACTACAAGAGGAAAAGCCTAAGAGAAGCATGGTAGGCTCTTGCTGACATTGGAAATGTTCTTCACGTAGACTGCGAGATAGCAATGCGTAAAACATGGTTTTTAGCCACAGGCGCCGCGCCTACTAGACATTCTGCTTATGTTGTCAAATTATGTTATCTCCAGCAACAGCAATTGACAGACCGCCATTTTTTTGTCAATAAACAGCAGGAACATATGCAGATTTTTCAACTTAAAATGGCCGAATGTTGAAATGAGGCCTCTCCATAAGTGGTAGCAAACATTTGGATGAATGGTTGAATTTGAAACAAAGAGTCGCTTAATTCTTAGCCCCAAAACCTCGAGGACTAGGTCTTGCAGCTGAGTCCGCAAATTGCTTCCTTGATTCTGCTTTTTTCTTTCTCCTTGCTGTGCCCGGGGGAGCCTGAAAGTTAGCAACAAACTATTAGAGAAACTATGGCAAAAACAGTCACAAAAAAAGCAAGCAAAACATGATCACCTTCTGTTCTGCCCTCATGGCCTCCTCAAGATTGCTCATTGTAGGAAGTGACCCACCTTCCATTATACCCATCAAGTTCTTCATCCGTACACGCATTTGGAAAATTTGAGCAATTAGTTGACTCACCTGAAAAGGAATAAAATATGACAGTTGCAATAAAAGGTATGTATAAGAAAGAGAGTAAAACCATTTCTAGATATCTACTTATCCTGTATACAAACCTGTTGCTCTGTTTTTCCAGAATCTTTAGCTATTCGTTTCCTCCTTTCAGGTGATTCCGCTAACAGTTCTGGTTTTTCCTTTCCTCTGCATTCAGATGAGTAAATCAGATAGGTCATCCACAAGCAGAGGCAATATGCACCAGGATCTCAACAATTCAATCAACAAGAATAGTAATTTTAATAAAAGGTTGTGCATATGAAATCTAGCTTGATTCATGAGTGAAATAAGAGGATCTAGAAATATGTTTAAGTTTAGAAATTATTTAGTAAACTGTACTGGCAACTTAATATTCTTTTTTTTTGGAGGAAACACAGCTGAACATTCTTAAAACACAGATAGATCAGCCAAGAAGCTCATATTCTTCTTTCTGATTGTGCAAAATCTGTTAAGGCAAGCCAAGAGATATAAGATGTTTGTAAGAAACTATGAGATCTTTATTACGCACCCCCCAATGGAGATTGACAGAAGTCACAGAACAAAAGGAGGCTATCGGAAGCAGAAAGGTAATTAGGTAAACAATATTATCTCAGATAATATATTTAAACATAGTATCATCCAGGAAAAGTTTTTAGATCTTGGTAATATGAAGAGAGGAAACCACCTGGAGTCATTGCTTCAATCATAGACTCCATTAATTGCAAATTCTTCTCTGCCTCTCGAATTTGTGCAGGAGTAACCTGTTTGAGTACCATTACTTTGGAGATCAATTATGATCCAAATGCTTCCTAAAAACTTATATTATCTTCAAACATCTCTTTCCATTTGATGAACATTGATAAATATTTTTTAAGTACTGGACTATCTTTGCTTCCAAGTAGACTCAAAGAATCAGATCGCCAGTTGCAATTGAAAAACAATCAAGATACCAGGGTGCAGACGGGAGGAGATGGAAGTCGTTTTCAGAATACCAACCAAAACTAGTATATGAATACTGGAAATTATTATTATTATTATTATTAATGTTGTTTTATCTCTTTCTTTTGGATTTAGTTTTAAGCTAGACTCCACGCTCTGATAAAGTTCTGCTTGTTTGATAATAAAGTCGTGACTCATGAGCACATAAGCTAGCAAAGACCAGGTTTTATACCTTTCCCATGCCCGAATCATTCCAATAACACGAGACATTGAGCCCATCTTTGCAACTGCACGAGTTTGCTTCAGGAAGTCGTTGAAATCGAATTTTGCACTCATTATCTTCTTCTGCAAGTCTTCCGCATCTTCTTGTCGCATCTACTCAATTTATCAAAAGTTGCATCACATGATTTTGCACAATATATAAAAAAAGCATATATGCAATTCAATGATGGGGAATATGGTACTCACAACTTCTTGGGCTTTCTCCACAAAAGATAAAACATCACCCATTCCTAAGATACGTCCAGCCATCCTATCTGGATAGAAAGGTTCAAGGTCTTCCATACGCTCCCCCCTTCCTACAAGCTTGATTGGCTTACCTGATACCTGTATCAATCATTGCTAATTAAAATTTTAGACCAATCAAAAGTCTCCAAAAACTCGAAACTGATCAAGAACATCTCTAGACAACAACTAACAGAAATCAAGCTGATAATTTTGCATGAGTTCATGCTTTCAGCACTGGTTGAAAAGTTAAACATACAAGAACATTCCGCTCATACATATATCCTCTACTGCTTCTATACTTTATTCCAAGAGGCGTAAGTCCAAGACATCTCGCATCATTAAAACGAAAATTTACCAACAAATAAACTGGGTCTATATAACAACAAAGCAAAATGTCTAAGAAAGTTCATGTAACCTTGCTCTAATATGTCAAATCCTTGAATGAGAATGAAAACACAATATGAGAAAGGAAACTTAAGGAGGTACAGATGTCTGACCTCTTTTACACTCAAGGCTGCACCGCCTCTAGAATCTCCATCCAGCTTTGTCAAAATGGCACCAGTAATTCCAATTTCAACATTGAATGTTGTGACCAATGCTAAATAACAGGAAAGGAAATTACTAAGTGAAATGAAAATTCTTCTCATAAATGCTGCATTCGATCACTTAAGTAACTGTTAACCATAATTCTTAAAAAATAACAGCATGACGTGGAGAAAGCACAAGCTCTAAGATGAGAGCTCAGGAGGAACAATCAGCTAGATATGTACACATGAGGTAGTAGTGATCAAGACTGAAAATATTAGCTAATGGATTGCTGTAATATTTCTTTTTTTTTTTTTCTTTTTTCTGGCAAGAAGCATGAAGCTCTAACTCTGAAACAACTCCATTAATATAAATAGGAAGGATAATATATGTTGAAGCATGCTTCAGATGGAAGGGTTGCTTGACTTCTAAGCAAGCCATAAATAGTGTTAAAGACTATGTGAAACATATATACCAGCAGCCTCTTGTCCAGTCATTGCATCCACAACAAGCAAAACCTCGGTGGGATCTAATACTTTTTTGACTTCTTTCAGTTCATCCATCATAGCTTTATCTATCTGAGAAGAACACAGTTTACTTATTGATGAAAGAAGAATACCTAGTCATATGTTCAAATTATCATGGCTAAAGAGCCTTACCTGAAGTCTTCCTGCAGTATCCATTATAACTACATCTACATTCTTCTTCCTGGCCTCTGCCAAACCTTGCCTTGCTATGTCTGCAGGTTTTACATCTGTTCCAGCTGCATAAACTGGAACCCCCACCTACTCAAAGCTTATATGTCAGTAATGAATGAATTCAGAAGCATAACTATAAAATAAGAGAACAAATCAGTTCACCTCAAGATACATTATTGAATGTAGCTAGCAATATGTTACAGAATATATTTACAGTGACATTATGACATATTTTTGCATACTTAGACATTCACCCAAAACACTAATTGGAATCATTACAAACCAGAAAGACACTCTCAGATGCCAGGGGTATGCCTGCAATAGAGGCTTTGCCCCCACAAAACTCTAAAAACAGTTCATACTCATATTTGTGGGCAAAACTGGTCAAATAAGATACTAAGAAATATCTTCTTGAACTATGTATAACAATGAATCAAGAGTTTGTCGCATATGCATCGTGACACATCACAATTCTTAGATTTATGCATATGCATGCCTAACTTCACTTAGGGTAAGCTTGTACCATATCGTGCAATCATATATACATTCAACCAAAGATTCAAGAGCGATAATTATTGCTCGGCTGGCGAACTTGTGACTAGCATTTTCTATTTCTTATTTTAGGGGTGGGGGCAGGTGGTGATGTGGTTGATTAGTCGCAAGAAATGAGATAGTTAAATATTTCAAGTTAACATGAACCCGGACAATAAATGCTGATATTCCTTCTTCAATGTCAATTCACTTCCTTAATTATTTATGTCGTTCATCTAACCAGATTAAATACATAAATGCCAACTTATCACAATCATTATCTCTCATTTGACAGTTTTAGTAAGTTATAGATTGTCAAACATCCACATGCCAGGTAGCTGTGATTTGGATGGCATTCTCAAGATGCACAGGATATATAATGCAATGATTTGGATGACATTCTCAAGATACAGAAACGCGTCCGCATTATTGACATTTTCAGGTAAAATTCACATGAAAGCTGGTGATGACATTATTGACAAAAAATTGTACACTCTGACATTGGAATCTTAAACTGAGAAAGAAGCTACTTTCAGAAAACTACCTGTTCACCCAGAATAACCAGCTGGTCAATAGCAGCAGGTCTATAGACATCCCCAGCAATTAGCACGCAACTCTTCCCTGTTGATCAGATCATCATAGCTCAAGCAAGGTCAGGTCAAACATAATTTAGACTGTAAAGAGAGGTCTGGTAAAGAAAATTGGATTCAAGATGAGCACCAGCTTTTTCAGATATAAAGCTAGTTTTAGCTGACAGTTGTCTTTCCAACTCCTTGCAACCCAGCCAACAATATGACAGTTGGTTTAGTTTTTGAAAAAACCAGCTCAGAAACTTCTCCTCCCATTAGTTTTACTAGCTCATCACTAACTATCTGCATGGGTTAAAGATAGATAATAATCATTGCAGATGAAGGTCAAACTATGGGGAGCAACTTTTACCAGCATTTGTATACTGATTCCTCGTTGACAAACAGAAATGTTTTATATAATTGACTAGCAATCACTAAATAATGCATTTAGCATATCATAGAAGTGCAAAATTCCAAGCAGAACATCAGTTAAGTAACTTGCTTAAAAAATTATTATAATTTGGTTTACTAACAATAATCAGTTCAACTTTGAGATCACATGATGGAAGTCATTGAAATGGAAGTCAATCTATTTAACCAAAAGAGCTACTTTCCAAAGTGTGAGGTCCTATGTACAAGGTATTAAGTGTATGGGAGGGAACATAAAAGAGTGTCTGAATTAGGTAGTTGATCCTACTGAAGATAAGGACTATCAGTCAGCATAATCAGTTGCTGAAACTCAGTGTGTATACAGAATGTGGTGGAACAGAAAGACAAGCTCATTCGACAAACTCTGAGAGAAACTTAGACAACACAAACATAAGAATAGATATAAGTGCAGTCTTCAGCCTGTGCATGAAGCATCGGGAAATTACTTCATATCCAACATACTAGAGATCATCCGTCCATGAGTTATCAAGCCATGACCTATCACCATTTGCTTTCACCCAGATCACCTTAGGGGTTACTCACGGTCTCTACGTTCATCCAACTACACCTTGCTGCAGATTAACAGGCTTTCATTCTAACTTCACCATTCCAGGGTTTGGTTAGAACAATTTTTCCAACTAAGGTTGAGTGTGCTTTTACATTGAAGAACAAAAATAAAGATAAACAATACTCATCTAAGCTATGTTATAGATTTTACAGCGTAAGAATAGCTTAGATAGAAAAGAAGACTGAACATAAATAGTTGCACCGCAGACGAAATGGTAAAACCATTATCTTAAGAAAAACAAAGTTTTGTCCAAGTCTCGAAGTTGGAGCACGAAGCTTCCAAACATCCATGACGTGCTTGTCAAAACAAGCACTCTCACTATCTCTTTCCAACTGGTAAGTATTAGAGTTGTATCTCGAAAGCGATTGATTGAGCTTGTATACAATGTTTACTGTTACCACTATTATTCTAATCTCCTATCTGAATTATTTAATTGATTGTATATGTTATCCCATTATCTCATACAAAAGCTAAATCATACAGTGTGTAGAAGATCACAGAAGTTATGATTGGTCAAGCTAGTTGAGATATAAAAAGGATCACAGCTGAGACAACTTGAGGACGAGTTATTGGTATAGGCTGCAGTATAGATAAGAATTAACTTGATTTGGTTGCTTGTCTATGCCGGTACGTCTTGACGTATTGATGGATCACAATGAGATGAGTTCTTCTATCTGAACGTTTTGAAGAACCTAGATCTCGATGACTTTACATTGATCTAAACCTCGATAAGGTTTCAGGTGAGTATAAGTTACTGACCATCACTTTGACTTGTTATGGGTGAGGGTTACATGGGATAACCCAATATTCTTCGCATCTTGGGTGGTGACAGTGTTTCTATGTCATGTTGGTTACCTGTATCGAGTCACCTTATCCATTTAGGATGATGACGTCTCCTTAAAGAGCTCAAAATGTTTATTGTACCCTTCAGGTTGAGTAAGCTCAAGTATAATAATACTACTTAAGGAATTAAAGAGATTAATTATTTTAAGCAATCAGAGTGCTACAAATAAGTAATAAACACGCGATATCTTAAATATGGGATTCGTAAATCTAAATACAATCCCGACTCAACTTTGATAATAATAGATAAGTCAACATTTATTCTCAAGTGGAATGAATAAATGTTTATGAATTAATTTATATTCTAGTTGAACATAAGATAATTAATTTATTTTAGCCCTTCTTTATTTCTTATATTTGATCCCCGCGGCCCATCAATGCCTATCTCGCCATGGAATTTTCAGCCACCTCAATGGGACTATGTTCGATTATTGTATTATTTATTTAATACATCTTCTAGTCTAAATAGATATTATCGATATCAAAAGATATTAAGAGATAATTATTCTAGAAATGAATTATCTTCGTGGAAGAAGATAATTATTGTATTTATTAGCTGTGCTAGAGTCCTATCACATTAGAATTCTAGGGTAAACACTATAAATATAGGATAGGAAAAAAATCAGTAGTATGCTCATAGCATTGTGATTTTCGAAAATCACAAGATGTGGACCGAAAATTTGGTGTTCTCCATATATTACTCTCACTCAGGGAGACCAGGCATCCAGGACATAGTCGAGAAGATCAAAGCTAGTGTCAGCCATTGATCAGATTTACCAAAAATTCGTAAGTAAACACGAAAAAACTCTTATGTGTTGAAATTAATCATATAGGAGTATGCTAGGAATATAATCAATGTATATTGAATTAAACATCCAAGATAGATCCTCGGGAGAACGGGTAAATTAAGTTTTTCCATTAGTAAGTCCTCATATTTATATGTTTGGATTCCAAACTAGCTGTTGGAAAATGAACCGTTTGAAATTCAAACTTTATCTGGCAAATACGTAGTTGAGTTTGTTGTCTTACGCTTTGTCGAGTCGTGAATCAGATAGATACATAGAGCAACAATTGGATCTACTCTTCTTCATAGCTTCTATCTTTGGTCTTATGCTAATTTCGCGTATGTCTTTTGTTGATTCTTGTTGACTTCTTCAGACTTTGTTCTTCAACACTTTGACCTACGACAAGGCTACGACTGACTCTAGATCTCCTCATGTTAACGCTTTTGATAATTGAATCCTTCAAGATCTGTTAACCTTATACATCTGATTCAGACTCATTGAGTCATAGCAATTATTATGTCCTCTAATCTTATTAGGCTTGTTGAGTCATTTCCCTATACTTAGTTCTTCTAACTTTCTCCAGACCGATATTTTTCACTTATTGTCTGATATTCTCTTGATCTTGCATTAAGTTCTTTGTTTGTTGCTTTCGATTTCGTCGACTCAATCTTGTTTCTTCAGAGCTTGAAACGTGTCCTTTGATGAGTCAACTAGACTTCATCTGAGGTTGGTCCTCAACGAACGTCTTTAGCTCTGGTTCCTTCTCAAACTAGACCTGCCTAAGCAAAAGTTTAGCTTCCTAACAACAAAGCTGACTGCCGACAGACCATCACCTTAGCAACGAGATTCCCAATTGCGATAGGGTTAAAGAGAGTTCTGAATTTGGGAGCAGATCATGCAGCAAAACCGAGCAATGGATCTTACAAAAATTATAGCAGGAGCTCCCACTGAACCCATTCTAGAGTCGTGACACCTGGCACTTCTATGTCTTTTTTTGTTGCCCACGTAATCCAAAGGGTAACTTTTTACGTATTGCATAGCAAGACGTAAGGATAAGGGCATGCGTTAGCACTCATGTAAGAAAACGGCCTAGCTAACGCAACCCTTATTGAAAATGGCTATCATCAGATAGATAAGACTTTGAATATCTTTTCAGTTGGTTTTGATATCTAATCAAAACATTGCTTTAACCCCAAATTTCCAACACAAAGCAAAGTCTTTACATATATGAAAGTTCTTTAAATATGGAGAATACAAGATTATGACCTTCCAAGACACGGATGACATAAATGCACTTGAAAAGGCAGAATTAGAAATGACTAGCTCAATACTGCTCAAGAGCCCTGTTGTCTGGTAGGCATCAATTACGGCCTTAATTTAAGGCATACCTTCACTAATTGCTGATCTGGTTGTACTCCTCGGATTAATCCAGTACCAACAGCTTGATCGCTAACAGCCTGAACAAATCTTCTAACAACAGGAAGGCTGACCTGCCCACGATGAATGAAAGGCATGTGGGACACAGATTGCGAATCATAGCACAATTATCAAACAAAAAAGTTTACATCTGCTTCCAATAGAGCTCTCTAATGTCTCTCATAGGTTCCACAATGTTTTCTTTGGTCAAGACCTCTGTATAGCAAAAAAAATCAGAAACAAAATTAGTTTAATTATGACAAATCCCTGCATATAGCTTCATAATGAGAGTTGGGAAAGTACAGAATCAGTCACACTATCATATCATTAAAAAAAGTGGAGCTTCTTTCGGCATGAGACCTGTTACAAACTGGTTATAGCAGTTTCCGAGGCGGTTAACATGATCTAAGAGCTACTCCAGTTGCTGTCTTAGACTTGCTACTTGTAACCTAATGTTTTATACACGAGATGAGTGTATGTGAACGTGCATATAAACACACAACTTGTGGTCCGGAGACTTATGCATCTCATCAACATAGAATGACTAGTTAAAAAGAGTAAAGAATAGTCTAAGGAAGGAGTTGATGCCAAGTGCAAAGGTCAAGCGATAAATAAGTTATGGATCCGGGTCCATGATGGATTTCATACTGACTTATTTTCTTGATCATCTAAAATAGAATCAGTATGAAGAAACACAACCAATTCCGCCATGTCTATACGTGATTAATCGATCAAGGCTCAAACCCAAGTAAACATAGCCCGACCAAATCAGGAAAACACGAAATAAGTGAAAAACCTTCTCCCTTGAGCTTGTTCCAAGCGGATTCGAGGCCGCTCGTGAGCTGCCCAAACATTTCCGCTCTCACAACGCCTCGCATTTCCTTCTTTGTACGGCGCTACTCTTCCAGTTTATCACTCCCAAACCTCTCTACATCAAATAAAATAAAATAAATAAATAAATAAACGAGGAAAATCGTAACCGACAACAATTACGAGAACCGACCGTGAAGGAGTTGCTGGCAGAGAACGAGAGGGATTGAGCGGAGCATGTCGGCAAAGAGGACCTCCTGGGGAATAGGGAGCTGCTGAGTGGCAATTTCGGGATTTGGAGTGAGGAAGAAGCCGGGAAATGGCGGGAAGCAACGCCAGAGAACTGGCCGGACTCCATGACCAGGAGAGCACCTGCAGAGAGAGAGAGAGGGAGAGGAGAGACAGATTCTGTTATCCACTATTTTATCTTTATGGTCTATATAATAATAACGGTGGTAGTTTTATCCAATAAGCTTACAAGAAAATAGACTATATATATTTTTAACCGGTAGCTAGGAAGAAGAAAAATCGAACCGATCGAAAAATCGAATCGAACCGAAAATAGCGGTTTGATTCGGTTTTCTACAAAGAAGTTCGATTCGGTTTAAAATTTTGAAACCGAAATTAATTCGATCGGTTTGGTTTGGGAAAAAATCGGTTTTCAAACCGATCCGCCTAAAAAAAATATTATATATATGTTATTTATATTATTTATATTTAAATTGGTTAATATTATATATATATATATATATATATATGTATTATAAATATTAAAATATTTATATTAATTATAATTTAAATTGGTTAAAACTAAACCGAACCAAACCGAATATTTTGTTCAGTTTGGATATATAAAACGGTTCGGTTCGGTTCGGTTTGAATTTAAAAATTGATTTTTCGTTTCGGTTCGATTTTGAACCGAATCGCTCAATGCTCACCACTACCGGTGGCATAAGATAATGAACTTGTGATTAATTTTTGAATTTTGTATTATTATATATTCATTCATTCAAATATTTATAATATAGTAAAACTCAAAAGAGTCATATTTTGGGACTCAGAAAAAAATATTACTATAAAGGTTATATTTAAAAGAGTTCTACAGAAAAATATTATTTATTAAAACAAGAAATTTAATATAATATATGATGGTTTTAACTCCATTTAACAAAGTCATATACCTATTATTATAAATTTAACAAATAACATTGATAGTACATATAATATAATATAATATATATATATATATATAATAACTTTGATAGTATATATATTGGTTCAAATAAAACATATTTAAAAATAAGAAATTAGAACAAATTTTCACCATTGATTTTTGTAGATGAGTGGTTGTGATTAAATCAAATTAGGCTACAATGGTAATTATATAATATTACGAAAATAATCATCCCTTAAATATAGGGATTGTGATAACTTAATCTTGAACCATTGATTAATGACAAATAGATGATAGAAATGAATTCTTATTTCTTATTTTAAGGAGGTTTGTATTATAACACATCCCGATATATACACACACACACACACATATATATATATATATAGTGAATAGTTCAAATAAAAACCTATTTTCAGTAAAACCTAAAAACCAATGCACTTTATTTACGAAATTAATGCACTTTATATATAGAGTTACTGCGCTACGAAATATTGATGAATAGTATTGTCATTTATCAGAACTCAATGGTACATTAGTTTTATACATAAAATGCATTAACTTTATGCGTAAAATGCATTTATTTTTAGGTTTTTACTGAAAAATAGGTTTTATTATAATTCAATCATATATATATATATATATATATATATATATATATATATATAGGGTTGGGTTCGTAGTATCTTGGTCCCAGATAGTATGTAAGACTCAATCTAGACACACATTTGAATATGTGGACGCACCACAAGTCGACACGTGGCAATCCTCTTTTCATTTATTTATCTTTTAATTTTCGCAGGGTAATATTGGGCAAAAATAAAACTTAGTCTTCTCATTCTTCTTCTTCTTCCCTCCGATTTTCTTCATCTTCTTCGAATTTCTTTACTGGCACGGTGAAGACGGCAATGGTGGTTGCGGTGTGACAAAGAACGACGGTGGCGATGCGACATCAACGGTGTGAAGCATAAGACAACGGATTTTGAAAGATAAAATAGAGGAAAAATAAGATTTTGAGATGAAATTTGAGAGATTTTGTGAAAAAATGAGATGTGGATTTTCAAGGATTGAGAGACATGGTGGTTATTGCAGTAGTTTATGGCGAAGTTCGTCGGTAATCGGAGAAAGAAGCGGCAAAACGACGAGAAGGATAATGAGAAATTTTGCTGTCGAAAATGAAGTATGCATGCTGTATAACGTAAAAATGCATACCACAAAACGTCAACATGCATTCTTTAAAACGTAGACATGCATACTAAAAAATATAAGCCTGTATATTTTCTAACAAAATATGCATATTATAAAACAATAACATGCATACGATTAAACACAAACATGCATGCCACGAAACACAAAGGTGCATGCTTTAAAAAAGAAAATCATAGATTTCTCATTCACGATATCTCTCTTTATATCTCATCCAATATACACAAACACTTATCTTATTGATCCTTTGTTTTCTTTATTGTTAATCATATGTTTTCTTTCGAATTATGAAGTTAGAAGTAATAGATCTAAACTTGAGAATAAATTTGAGAGAAATCAATCTCATATGCATTTTGTGTTCAATATTATGCAGTTTTATGTTCAATCGTATGCAGTTTTCTATATAACAATATGCATGCAGTTTCTCGAGAAACAAATCTCATGCATTTTTTTGTTAACACGTATGCAGTTTTATGTTCAAACATATGCAGTTTTCAGTTTTAAAACATGCATGATTTGTTTTCGCAATCAAATAACAAATCAAATTACTAATCTACCCTTACTTTTGCGAAATTAAGCTTAAAAAGCCCGAAAAAATCTCAACCATAGGATCTATGAGATGAGTGGATGAGATTGAGTACTACATACTATCTCAGGCTCGGGTACTATTTGATCCCTCCTCTATATATATATATATATGGGTTGGATCTAGTGAGAACTCATCTTTTTTGAGAACTTGAGAACCATGCATAAGACGTTGAAGACAATGCACAAAACAGTATAAAGTTGTGCATAACAAAAACTTTCTAAAATTATTGCACAACAAAATAATTTTAGAAAGTTTTCGTTATGCATAACTTTATACCGTTTTGTGCATAATTTTCAACGTCTTATGCATGGTTCGCAGAGTTCGCAAAAAAGATGTAGTTCTCATTTGATCCACTCCATATATATATATATAGGGGATGGATCAAATGAGAACCCTATATATTTTAAGAAATGAGAACTAATCTTGAGCGTTGAATTTGCATGATCTGAAGGTCACGATTATATAGTTATATTAGGTATGTTAATTTGCATTAGTTTCATTAAGGTTGTTATTGTAATTTTATTTAATATTGCCATTGATTGTAGGAGTGATTTTAGGAATTGCTTTTAATAATAATGGTGTTTAGTTATTTGCGTATCTTTTCTGTATCTTTTTAAATCAGTTAATATAATCCTAAGTTAGTGTAGTTGTGCAGTACTATCATTATTCACCTTGATTCTATATGTATGTTGTTTAATTGTATTCGCTAAATTTTCTTGTTACATTTTTTCGTTTTATATTGTTATGCGTGTAATATACAAGGCATGTGCATGTGCCAGCATTTTATTGTGCACTCAATTTCTAGTTCTGAGAGTTGCAGTAGAACACAACACTTGATAACTAATTGGACATAAAACTCTTTAGATGTCATGCACTACCATTATAATCACATACATAAATAATTACAAGTCATGCATAACAATCTACTGGTTTGTCCAATTTCATAAAAAGTATAATAAAATATCATGTGTGTAAATAAAAGTCATGCACTACCAATACAAGTCTATGAATAACTATACATTGATTAGGCATAACACATATTTCACCTGCCTAATTTTATCGAGCGCAAAACATTTGATTTCTTATTGATATGTGATGCACACTTATCCATGCATAACTACCATTATAATTCTATGCATAAGTACTAATAATTCATGCATAGAAAACCAATTGAATAAGACACAATAACTCCAAAATGTAACATCAATCTAATCTATTTTTATTTACTATTTGCAGAGATCCTGAAAATTAAAGAAGAGAACAAGATAGGAAAGAGAAAGAAGGTGAAGAGATGTATTACGGTAATTCAGGATTGGGTGGATAAGTTCAATTATGTAATTACAAAATCACCCTTGATGTATTAAATATGGTAAAAACATGTCAAATTTAGTTAATCTTAAACTTGTGCATAGATTTAATCTAGATCATTAGATTTAACATTATCTAGGGTGTATATTAGTTCTTATTTCTCATCTTAGGGGTGGTTCCTCCTATAACCAACCCCTATATATATATATATATATATATATACATATATACATATGTGTGTGTGTGTATGCGTGCGTGCATGCACGCGTTGATCATGTAGTGACTATCTATGAACTAAAAAAATAGTATTTACTCGTATGTGCACATGTGCTAATCTAATATATGTATATTTTTCATAAATTCATTACATTTTTCACACGTGCACACACACACATACACACACATATATATATATATAATCGATGTATGCATATACAATCCTTAACATAAATAAATAAGAAAAAATCATATCCATTAGATTTGAAGATCTAATGGTTATTTTTAAATATGAATCAATTAGTTATATATATATATATATATATATATTTCGTATATAATTGTATATTTGTACATCTCATATCATAATTTGTATATCAATCTCAAAGATTCATATCGATTTATCAATGGTTGATATTTGTACTCATATTTACACTATAAGGAGTGTTCACACGATAATCACTCTATATATATACATATATAATGTCATTTGTTATTATATGAGGCACAAATCCTTAAGATATGACCAACAAAATATATATATATATATATATATATATATATATATGGGTTGGTTATAGAAGGAACCAACCCTAAGATAGGAACTAAGAACTAATCTAAACCATTTATTCCATCTAATCTAACGGATGAGATTTAATAGCTGTTATTAAGAATGCATATCGAATATATAATCTGCATTACCGATTTCCTAGTTTTTGTGTACAAAAGGGGGTAAAATGGACAATTTGCAAAATCTCATTAACTACCCACATTTAATTTATCCCATTATTACCGCAACCAATTTTATTCACCAACCCTAAAATTTACAGCCTCCCTCTTCTCTACGGATTTGAATCAAAAATTCTTCACAAATTGAGAAGTTCAACAGGCTTTATACGCGCATATTTATTGGAAATCAACTATTCATTTTATGGTGGAAGATTTCCTGTTCGGCAAGTTTGAGTTAGGATAACGTCTTAATAAAAAAACAAGTAAGTTTTCTATCTTTGTTATACGCATAAATTTTATGGCATTAGAAGTAGGTTTATGGATTTCATCTTTGTTCTATGCATAAATGTTTTGTCATTGGAAATATATTTATGGATTTCATTTTCTTAAAAAAGTATGTAATATATATAACAATATTGATTCGTGGTTTGTGAAGAAATGTCATTTTATGATGTTGATATGTAGAATCACTTTATACTTGTTATTCATCAAATATGTTATAAGCATATTTAAACGATTTCTCGTTTTGTAATGAAGCTTTATAGTGGTCCCTATCTATATATTTTAGTGTCGTTTATTACCTTGAGATTGTCAGTTATTTTACTGCTTATATGACAAAATCTATACTTGTCCTTTTAAATATATGCATAAAGTGTAGTACTACTTTTTAATATTTTAGTACATTGTCACTTTCTTATTAAAACAATGAAGCATCAGTTTTTTTAAATATTTAATGAAGATTTCTATACAAAGATGCTATTTATGTTGTTATGCATATTATATTAACTATTGTGCGTAAGAATTTATCATTTATGCATGTAGATTATGATAATAAAAGAAAAAAATTAAATATAATAAGTCTTGTTTACAGAATGTTTGTTTAATCATATTATATCTTATTTAATTATATCCTTTTTAATGCACTTGTTATATATCTCATGCAATTTATGGAGCCCAGAGTATTCAGATATAGAATCTATACTAATATGTCATATATGATGTTATGCATATAGCTCAGATTATATGTGCATAATCACCATTTATTTATGCATATAGCATATGATAATTCTTGTGCACTGAACTATAATATATTCACAATTTCTCGTTTTGTAATGAAGCTTTAAAGTGGTCTCTATCTATATATTTTAGTGAAGTTTATTGCCTTGAGATTGTCAGTTATTTTACTGCTTATATGACAAAATCTATACTTGTCATTTTTAATATATGCATAAAGTGTAGTACTACTTTTTTGATATTTTAGTACACTGTCACTTTCGTATTAAAACAATGAAGCATCAGTTTTTTAAATGTTTCAAAGAAGAATTATATACAAAGATGCTATTTATAGTTTTATGCATAAAATATTAACTCTTGTGCATAAGATTTTATTATTTATGCATGTAGAATACGATAATAAAAGAAAAAAATTAAATATAATAAGTCTTGTTTACAGAATGTTTGTTTAATCATATTATATCTTATTTATTTAATGTTGCTTTTCACATTATGTACAGGGATCTGATATAAATCCATAATATTATTTAAATTAAATATATGTAACAACAAATTATCTCATAATGAATACTTACATTGCATTGTATTGTTATGCAGCGATTATTGCTAACGGAGTACCTCACATATCGTAGTGAAATCAAGAAGGCAAATGTGGTCGCGAAGACAAAAATGCATTTGGTAAAAATGATGTGGTCAGACAGGAGAAACTTTGTAGATACAGGAGTGTATCTTATGAGACATCTTGAAACATTTATGGGAGACACATCTTCAGCTTGGAAATGTGGATTGTCTGCAGGAGCAACAAGGCAGCTTATGCGTATGAGAGTGAAGTATTGTGCTTCAATTATCAACAATCGGATTAATACAATTAAGGATGACATTCTTCGTGGAGCATCTTCTTACTATCAAGAGTTATGCATGGATGAAGGATTCAAAGCTGACAGATTACTTTTAGGCTGAAATGACATCCCATTATGAATCTGAACATTTGTGTTTGAATTTTACATATTTACACTTTAGACATTATATCAGTAATACATTAAACTTATGATATGTTATGCGTTATATTTTGAATTTATGCAATATGTTGAATTTTATCTAATAATTATTTATAATAATTTGAAGTTAATAATAATTGTTGAAATAAATATCCACATGGTGTAGCTTAAAAATGTTAATGTTATTCATGTTATTAAACCATAAATACGGTCTGTGTTATTATAGTACATAAATGATTCTACACGAAACACGTACGATGCATAAATATGATTCATTTATGCCTAATAATTTAACACGTTATGCATATATATATTACATTATGAATAACGTCACCTAAATATTTATTCAAGACTATTATTGTGCCATTCAACATACAAAGAAGAAAATAACAGATTACATTATGAAAACCTATAGCGATAACAAATTCAGAAGCTATTCCATGATAAATACATAATTGAGAATGTTGTTGTGAAAATATAGTAAAATGAGTGATTTTACACGAAACTCGTATTATGCTCAAATATGATTCAGTTATGCCTAATAATTTACACGTTATGCATATATGCATTACATTATGAATAACGTCCCCTAAATATTTATTCAAGTCTATTATTGTGTCATTCAACATACAAAAAGGAAAATAACAGATTACATTATGAAAACTTATAGCAGTAACAAATTCAGATGTTGTTCCATGATAAATACATAATTGAGAATGTTGTTGAGAAATATTGTTCATAAATATAAAAACAAATTTTATATAAATGAAAATGTATATCAATTACAAACTCCAATTATACACTGATTTCATTTTAGACAATTCCTAGAATCGTGATAACAAAGCTAGTTGCATCTCCGACACTTTTTCTTTGACTTTTGCATTTGTTCAATAACTTTGTATCTACTAGACTTCAATCTACGCCCACCTCGACCACTGCCTTTAGTTTTAGACACTTCTGGCGATAAAATATCCATAACATATTAAACCCGCAAAGTATGTGAATAATACAGAATAAATTTGTGAATATATAAAAAAACGTACAGAATTAAAATATATTATAATAAATTAATACACATGAATCACGTATTATGCATATATATGATTCATTTATGCCTATTAATGTAGCACGTTGTGCATATATGTATTAGATTATTAATACCATTGCCTTTAGTTTTAGACACTTATGGCGATAAAATATCCATAACATATTAGACCCGCAAAGAATGTGAATAATGCATAATAAATTTGTGAATATTTAAAAAATCTTACAGAATTAAAATATATTACAATAAATTTCTGACTGGAATGATTACCATCAATGAGAACGTTACTCCCGAGTTTGAACCTTCACGAGAACATAGCATAGACCTAAAAGAATTACTTTATTGTCACTGATCGTTTAATCGAGCTTTTATGAGTCTCAAACCCACATGAAGATGCATAAACATCATAGAATTATTCACCCTCTTCCAAGCTATTGAATGCCCTATTTACTTTCGGCTTTAGGATTTCATCGCAAAAAGGGATAACTAAATCATCTTTCTGTAAATCGCCAGACGTTGTAATTGGTTCTGCATAATAACACTCTTATAATGAATAAACTGTATTATTTTATGAATATGATTTACATAATACAATTGATGAACGCATCCAACATCCAGTAGGTATGTTATCTTGCAGTATGCATACATACTAAAAAGTACAAGCGATAAACGATATATAAGAATTTGTTACTGATGCAAGATGCATACATAATGATTCCGGAAGATATGCTATTGGATTTGAAATATGTAATTTATTATCAGTGTTGTTCATATAGTATGAATATGATATTTGACTGTTATATACATTAAAACACATTATCTAAGAATAACAAAAAAACGCAAAGACAATATATACTAAACAAAATACAACTGACAAACACATACATAAGCATATGTTATAGTACAGTATTCATACATAATTATTCCAGGAAGATATGCTATTGGCATTCGAATTATGCAGTAGATTATTTATCTTGTTCATATAGTATGAATATGATATTTGACTGTTACATGTACATCATTACATAAAATCAAAGTACAAATGATTAACGCGTGCAGAATACATACCTATTGATGCCATGAAGGTTTTACAATGGAGAATACAATTGAAAAAATCGATGAAATATGTCTACAAAGAATTGTATTGATCTTGATAACTGCTGTAAACTATTATTGGAATGAATAAAGCTGCGTATCAAATCCCATTAAAAAAGGGATTAATATACGTTATATTATTTAAATTACATATTTGCCCTAATGCGTATAAATTGATAGGAATTCACGTTTCTAATGCAAATCAATTAGGACCTCACGATGGACTAAAATCAAGGGTGTTAATTGGTTCTCATTTCTCATTTTATTTACGGTTCTCATTTGATCCAACCCTATATATATATAGGATGAATCAAAAAGTATTCGAACCTGAGGTAGTATGTAGTACTCAATCTCATCCACCCACCTCATAGATTGATGGAGTCCAAGGTTCGTTGACTTAAAACCCGGTTCGTGTTCCAAGTGGACCAATTACAAGAACTCGAGCTAAGTTCAGGAAGGATTGCATGGATTAATTCAACAAGTTTGGGCTCAAGAATTGACCAAGAAGCCCATAGGAGATGACAAGCCTGACAGCCCATGTTTCGTCAATTTAATTACGTGTGATTGGGCTTTAGAATGAAGAGTATTATTTTGATTTAATTAGTATAGCCCACGAAATCAAGACATTGTTATTTTCGGATTTATGAGCCTTTTTATTAGTTAGTTTTTTTCCTTATCAGATTAGGTTTAGGTTTCAACCTTATATAAAGGTCTTATTATCATGGACGAAAATCAGTTGACCAATAATAATTTTCGTGGGTTTTATGCCTCTCTTGATTATTCCAAGACGAATTTTTATCGACGAATCATTCGAGTTCATCAATCTCGTTTGTGTGTCATTCAGTGTTTCTGAGTTGTTGCATCAACCATATCTTTTGGGTTAGATTCAAAGGTTCATAAATTCCATCATTTTATTTTCGTTTCTGTGTGCGTCGTCGATCCAACGTTCAATTCAACAAATTGGAGCAAGGATCATATCATAGATACTATGGTGGAGATTTTTTTGGATTTTTTAAGCTTATTTTATTGATTTACAATGAAGTGGTAGATTAGTAATTTTATTTGTTATGTAATACCAAAAATTAAATCATACATGTAATTAAACATAAAACTGCATACAATTGAACATAAAACTGCAACATAAAGTTACACATTTTTTTTGTTATGTGATATAGAAAACAAACCATGCATGTTTTAAAATAAAAAACTACTGCATACATATGAACAAAAAACTGCATAATGTTGAACACAAAAATGCATATTAGATTGATTTATCCATAATTTATTCTCTTGTTTAGATAGATTACTTCTAGTTTTATAATTTGAAAGAAAACAAATAATCAACAAGAAAAATGTTTGTGCATATTAGAGAAGAGAGAAAGAGAGATATCGAAAATGAAAAACCTACGAGTTTATGTTTTAAACCATGCATGTTTGTGTTTCGTTGTATGCATGTTGTTATTTAATAGTATGCATGTTTTATTTTGTAATATGTATGTTTATATAGTATTATCTATATACATGTTTATGTGTATTGTATGTATATTTATGTGCATTAGTATGCATATTCTTTGCTGGAAGCTTCATCTCGCCACCTCCTTCTCCGATTTACCTCATTCTCTGATTTCCAGCGAATTCCACCGTAAACAAACCACCGCCTCATTCTTCGATTTTTGACGAACTTAACCTTAAACACCACCATAGTCATCCTCCATATCGATCCTTCAACCTTATATCAAAGTTCTCTTCTTTTTTCTTAAATTTCAGGAAGCTCCAACTATAGCCACTATCCAACCGCTATCGCCGTGAATAGGAATGTCAATCGGGCCAGCCCGCTCGGGTTCGGGCTATTCGGGTTGATATTTTTTTCGGGTTAGAAAAATTCAACCCTAACCCTAAACTCTCGGGTTTCGGGCTAACCCATCGGGCCAGAAAGGTTAAAAAAATAAAATAAAATAATATATATATATATATATATATATATATATATCAAATATTTTATATTAAGCGTTTGAGTAAAAAACAAATAATTGAAAAATAAATATAATACATTCCACAAGTTCTTTTTTTTTTAATCTTATTATACTAACTTTGAATAGCAAACAATAAAAATTAAAAATAGTGCTCATAATTAAATTCTTTTTTCTAATATGCTTTAATGTCCGCATTCCATGTAACTAATTAAATTATCTCTAATAATATAATACAATTATAACGGAATTAAAACTTATATCTAGAAAAATTTTAATAAGTTAATTCAATATATTACAATATCAAAAATAGAAAATAATGCTCACAACTAAATTATTTTTTAATATATCTGAATATTCATATTCCATAATAGCTAATTCATTATTTAATATATATTTTATAAGTTAATTCATAATAATACCAATTAAAATTTATAACTTAAAAAATTAAAAATTAATTCACTATAAATAACTAAATAAACAATCTATAATAGCTACAAAAGTTAAGATAATAATAATGTCTTTTGTATTTTATATTCTTGTATCATCTAATATTTCATAGACTAGCATAGTAAATAAGTATGATTGTATAGATTATATAGTATACAATATGTAGAATATAAAATATAGTTATACACTTCAATATAGTAAAGTTCTATATATATATATATATATATAATATAATAAATAACAATGTCTTTTGTATTACTATATTCTTATATCATCTAAGATTTCATAGTCTACTATAGTAAATAAATATTATTGTATAGATTATATAATAAACAATATGTAGAATATAAAATATAATTACACACTTCAATATAATAAAATTATATTTATATCTCTACAATTATAATTCTAAAAATTAATTACAAATAACTTACATAACTATTGATTATGAGATAAATATAATAATAATTCATAATTATAATGTAAAGTTCATCTAACTTATATAACTAATTAACTATGAGATAAAACAATTATAATTTGTAACTCATAAGTAGATTTAAAATAAATAAATATAATCGAATGATATTGAATAATATATTCAATTTATATATTATATAGTCTACCTTATTATCTCATAATACCAAATACTTATGTTTCACATATAATTTACTATGAGATAAATATAATAATAATAATTGTAAGTAGATAAATGAAATAGATATATTTGAATGAGATTAAATATATTTTCTTAAGATATATAATTAAAAGAGGATAAAATAAAAATTAAATATAATTACAACTATATTCCATAATAACTAAACTTGTACAATCTAATTGCTAAAAATATATCTTTGTAACTTTTAACACATCAATAGATATTATAAATAAAAAAAAGACATATAAAAAATGAATAAAAACAAATAACATAAAAAGCAAATTAAAATCAAGCAAAAAAAAGTTAAAAAAATCGCCCAATGGTGACCATGACCGACGGGACAAATTAATAACCCGATTTTATATTCAAGTTATGAAACTCGACCCTAACCCTCTAATTTTATCGGGCTATTCGGCCGGTGGTGGGCCGACCCATATTGACATCCCTAGCCGTGACTATCTCCACCGCGCCATTGCTGTCGCCGCGATCGCCTCCACCGCGCCATCGTTGCCACCTACTTCTCTTTCTTCTTCGACGAACAATACAATTTACAATAGAGGTGGAGAAGAAGAAGAAGAAATAATTACTATATTGCCCTTAAACGAAAATTAAAATAAAAAATATCATGCCACGTGTCGCTTATCTAGGTTGTTCACATGAACACATTGTGTGGTCTAAATTGGGTACTACATACTACCTGAGAATCGGGTATTACGAGAACCAATCATATATATATATATATATATATATATATATATATATATATATATATATATATATAGTGAGGTTCAAATAAGAACCAATTTTAACGTGAGAACCAAGAACTACGAAAATTCTTTACGAACAAAATGAATATGCTATGAAAGTTAATGAATATGCTATGAAAGTTAATGAATCTATCATGAAAGTTAATGAATCCAAAAATTCGAAATTTTCACCACGGTTCGAATCCCAAGAGAGGCGAAAATTCTATTTTTTTCTATTCATTAATTTTCGCAGCGTATTCATTAACTTTCATAGCATATTCATTTCTCATGTTCTCACAATAAAAATGGTTCTCATGTTAACCTCCCTATATATATATATATATCATTTATTCTTATATAGAGGCACTTAAGATATGACAAAAAAATGATTTATTACAATGTGGAGTTTATTTCTAAATAAGTCTCACTATATATAATTTATTCTATAGAATATTCTTATGTGGGTTTCTACCGTGCAATTTACAATAGCAATTTTTGCATATTTCTCTTATCACATTATTTGAAATAGCAAATTTTTATTGAAATATTTCTCTTATCACAAAAAATATTGATGTTGCATAAATTTTAGTGGATAAAACTAAAATTATAGGTTGAAATGAAAACCTTTGTTTTTTACTTAACTTTTAAGTGTGGCATAGTAAAGCCTAGATACATCTTGACGGAGTGCAAAGCAGCGATGCATTGCGGATTCTATCATGGAAGTCGAAGCCGCTTCGGAGGCTGCTAAGGAGGCGGTATGGTTCAAGAACTACCTCATGGATCTAGATGTGGTATCTCGTTTGCCCAAGAGTATCATAGTGTATTGTGATAACTCAGGTGCGTCGCAAACTCGAAAGAACCACGGACCCACAAGGCAGCCAAACACATAGAGAGAAAGTATCATGTCATATGAGAAATCGTTAGACGATGAGACGTGCTGATTGAGAAGATTGGTACTACGGATAACCTAACTGACCCATTCACGAAGAGCTTGCAGCAAAAATTCTACGACGAGCATGTTCGAAGACTTGGATTGCGCAAGATGGCCCCCACTTAGAAAGAAAACTTTTGTAGAAGTGGGAGAAGCAAAGTGATGGTGTTGTTTTTAATAGCTAGTAGAGAAACACATTGTATATTAAAAGTTTGTTTTAGTATAAGTGGAAAATTGTTGGATTTGTATACTGGAAGCAGTTTTGGTTGAGCTTGTATACAATGATTCCTGTTACAACTATTACAATCTCATATCTGAATTATTTACTTGATTGCATATGTATGTCCCTTTATCTCATATATAAGTTAGATCATACAGTGTGTAGAGATCACATAAGTCTGTATGATTGGTCAAACTTAATGAGGTATAAAAATGATCGCAGCTGAGACAACTTGAGGACGAATTGTCGGTATATCTTGCAGTATAGGTGTAAGTGACTTGACTTGGTTGCTTGTCTATATTGGTATGTCTCTGACGTATTGATGGATCATAGTGAGATGAGTTCTTCTATCTGATCGTCGTGAAAAACCTAGATCTCAGTGACTTTACGTTGATCTAAATCTCGATAAGGTTTTAGGTGAGTATGAGTTGCTGACCATCACTTTAACTTGTTATGGGTGAGGGTTATATGAGATAACCCAATATTTTCCGTATCTTTGGTGGTGACAGTGCTTGTATGTATCGAGTCACCGTATCCGTTTAGGATGATGACGTCCCCTTAAGGAGTTCAAAAGGTTTATTGTACTAAACCCTGTAGGTTGAGTTATCTTAAGTACAATAATAAGGTTGAGTGGTACTACCTAAGGAATTAAAGAGATTAATTATTTTAAGGTGTCGAACGCTATAAATAATTAATGGACATGCGATATCTTAAATACGGGGATTCGTGAAGTCTAAGTGTAAGCTCGACTCAACTTCGGAAATAAAGGGGTAAGCAACATTTATTCTCTAGTGGCATGAATAAATGTTTATGAATTAATTTATGTTATGGGTTGAATATAAGAAAATTAATTTATTTGAGGCTCATCTTTATTCCTTATATTTGATCCCTGAACTGGCCCATCCAGGTCTGGAGCTGCTTAATTTCGTCCACCTCATGATAGAGTCCCACTGAGACTCTATCTTGATTCTCTCTATCTGATAAGATATGATTGTATTTATTAGATATGCATAGATCTTATCCTAATAGGTTTCTAGAATTGCATTATAAATACAAGGTGAGAAAATATACTATTCCTATTATTGAAATTCTCGAAAATTTCATAGTGTGGGAGAAGACGAAATTTGCAATATTTTTCGTAGATTGCTCTCACTCAGCATTGGAGTTTTGACAAACGAGATACAATCCAGAAGATCAAAGCACGAGTCTTGATCCTATTCTTTGTCCAACAAATTCGCAGGTGAACACGAGAAAATACCAACGTGTTGTAATTAATTATATAGGTGCATGCTAGGTATATAATCAATGTATGGTGAATTAAACATCAAAGATAGATCATCGGGAGAGGGTTAAAATCAGATTTTCCTACAGATTTATCTAATTTTTCAAATGCGATTTACCTAAGTTTCAAGTATGATTTACCTATTTTTTGAAATGTGACTCCGTAAGATTATAACTGGCAAAGTAGCAGGCTAGACCCGTCGGACTTTTACATTTTTCAGGCCTGATCGGACCGGTCCAAAATTTTTTGGGCCTAAAAATATGAAACCCAAACCATCATCAAACGGACGGGTGGACTTTTTTAGACCATTTTTCTAAATTTTTAATATAAAATATTAATATTTTTAATTGTAAAAAATAAATAATTATATAAAATATAATATATATTATTAAATAATTATAGATATATATATTAAATAATATTATAAATATATATATTTAATAGAATATCGATGGATTTTTTTTTGGTCCGAAGCCTGATAGATCAAGGTTTTTTTTTGGACGAGTATTTTAAATCTGATTTTTTCGGATCGGAAATGCCGGTTAGATAGCTAATGCGGGATTTCTTATGAATTCAAATAAATAAATAAATAAAGAAACGAATGTTGTACAACTGTATGACTGACGCGACTAAAAAGGCTAATATCATTGGTAACTCTCTTAATGACAAAAGTACCCTTAAAACTCATTCCATGCCAAGGTAGTGCCGGGGTAAATCCGTCATATTCTATATGCGGGAAAATATCCCCAAATTTCAAAACCTCTCAATTCAGCCATTCGCCTCTAGGGTTTGTAGATGCGGTAGAGACGAAATAGCTGTCCACTCGAAGAAAACTACAATTTGGGGTTGAAAGAGGGACAACGTGACGAAGTTTGCCGGTATGTTTGCTTTGAATTATGTTTTATTAACATAATTTTGCATTTCACTCTCGTTTTTTGTCTCCTGTTGACTGACAATTTTTGTTCGATGGGAGTTTGAAAATTTCTACACTTCTGTTAATTTCATTCATGCTGTGATCTGTTATTCGGAGATAAGAGGGGTTTTTGTCACTATGGAGTTAGGGTATTCTTCAGTTCCGAGTCGTGGCGCATTTTGAGTTAGATGCCGCATGAATTTTGTGAATGAGTGGAATTAGGGGTTCTGTTGCGCGTAGATTGTATACAGGGTTAACGTTTGTGCTTGGCAGGTATTGAAGATTGTAAGTTTGAAAGCTAAACAAAACTTTCGGTTTGGTTTTATCCGTTTCCATTTTCTCTATCCAAAACCAAATGAAAAATTCGGTTCTATATTTTTTTTTGAAACCAATAAACCATCCACAGAACCATCTAAAGCACGGTTTTCAGTTTGGATTGAATATAGGATTTGTTGATTTGCTTAACTTTTGAATGCCCCTAGGCTAAGTATTAGCAAATGCTGAAAATGCAGCTGTTTAAAGTAATTGCATTCTTTGGTGGTTTACATAATTTAAATGTTTAAATGTGAGAATAATCGCTTTCTGGTATAAGTAGAGGTGGTTAGGAGTCTTAGGACAGGTTTTATCTGAATACTAACAAAAATTAGAATAGATGAAGGTACTCGATTATAATTGGACTACGATTAAGTAGGTTGTAAGTTTGATATGCATGCCTCTTCAACCTAATAAAACAGTATCCACTTGTTCAAGGTCTGGATCAATCAGTTATGCTATGCACGGCTTTGCTATTCATATTCGTATTCGACAGTCAAAATGTCGTGGATTGTTCTAATATGAGCGATCACATTCACAGTTCCCGTACATTAAATGGCTGCAGGAAAATTACAGAGTGGCATGTATTCAGGAAGTGATATTAATCTTTTAAGCAATGGGTCATTCTAATTATCAAATCCGTAGCTTTTGACTTATTGGGAATACCTCTTACACCATTCTCTGTTTTGTTTCCTATTGGATAAATATGGTCTATCGTGATTTTCGTTTCCTTGTAAATTGTTTCTCATTTCAAATTACTTGCTCATTCTCCTCCATTTTTTTTTGCTGCGAGTGCATTGGTCCTATAAAATTGATATAGACTGAATGTTTGGCCTTTTTCTTTCTTTTCCGCATCGGTCATTGTCCATATTTCAAGATATTCAATGCTTCACTGGTTTTACCTTATTGAGCATCATGCTCCTACAATTCAGCATTCTCTCTTGCCTGTTTCTGTTTGTACTACATTTTGTCACCCTTGTTTTAACTTTGTTCACTTTGAAACTCCTCGGAGCCATACCTCATGGACCCAATTCAATCAATTTTCGTACTCTGGAGCTCCTTATGCCCTTTCTTTTTGCTATTGCCGATCCACAATTTTCTTCTTTCTTTTGCAAATGTGTCCGGCTTCTGCACTTTATCAGAGCTGCTATAGAAGTTTGTTTTCTTGGAGATATAAGATGCCAAGAACCAGGGCAAGTGCTGCTAAATCTGCTGAACCTGAGAAGCCTGTTGAGGCTGAAGAACAGGTTGAACTTGGTGCTGACAATGACATGGATGAGGAGGAAGTTGAGTATGAAGAAGTAGAGGAAGAAGTAGAGGAGGAAGAAGTGGAAGAAGAGGAAGAAGTTGAAGAGGAAGTTGAGGAAGAGGAGGAGGAGGAGGAAAATGATGCACGGAAGGAACCTGATGGTGATGATGAAATGGAAAATGCTGAAGGCGAGGACTTGGAGAGAGTGCATGCTGAACTTCTTGCACTTCCTCAACATGGTTCAGAGGTGTACCTTGGCGGAATTATGCAAGATACTTCTGAAGATGAACTAAAACACTTTTGTGAATCAATTGGGGAGGTTACCGAGGTAAAATATGATTCATTTCTCGTAGCAGCTATATGTCTGAATTTGTAATTTACATGGACAGGCATGTTATTGACAGGTCCGGATAATGAAGGGAAAGGACTCAAATGAGAACAAGGGTTATGCTTTTGTAACCTTCAGGACCAAAGAATTGGCCAGTAAGGCTATTAAGGAGCTTAATAATAAAGAACTAAAGGTGTGTTAAATATCATTAAATTGACGCAATTTCTAGAACAGTTTTATCTCCCGTGATTTTATCGACTTTATACTCAGTAAATTGGTGGTGGTTGGAAAAAAATCATAATCATGTTTAAATTTATTTTTTTTCCCTTTCTGGAAATATGGCAGGGGAAGAAGCTGAAGTGCTCTACATCTCAAGCAAAACATAAGCTGTTCATAGGTAATGTGCCAAGGAACTGGAGAGAGGAGGATATCAAGAAGGTTGTGAATAAAGTAGGGCCTGGTGTCGTTGCTGTGGAACTTTTAAAGGTTGGGCAGCTTTTTCTATTTTGCCTTCATTAATCTTGGTTTGCTAACTTTTTCTCTTAAATGTTTGTATAAGATGTATGTGTGTGTAGTTAAATATCATCTGCTGAAATATTTTAGCTGATCCGTGAAACTTATTCTCATACAGGACCCACAAAGCTCAAGTCGGAATCGTGGATTTGTGTTCATTGAGTATTACAATCATGCATGTGCTGAGTATGCTAGACAAAAGATGTCAAATCCAAATTTCAAGCTGGATAATAACTCTCCAACTGTGAGTTGGGCGGATCCCAAAAGTGCAGAATCTTCGTCATCTCAGGTCTTAGTTATTTGCTATTTCTTTGTAGTGATTTAGAACTTGCAATAAATTGGATCTCTTGATTACTATTAGCTTATAAACTATATTCCACCATTTTACCCCTCATAATCTGCTGAAGCTTAGTGTTCTCCTGACCTCATCTGGTTCTAGTGCTGCTATTATGTGTACACCTCTGGGGCTCCACACCTGATGTTATTGAACTTGTAAATGAATACAAAAATTATCTTGAAAATTTTTGTTGATTGCTGTGGAACATAGAGAAGGCATGTCGACTATCATTTTTCCTAGCAGTGCTTTCAGCCCTGCTTCCTTCTGCATAGTCGCTTGAATGAGCTTTTCGATGATTGGTTTCCAGAAAAAGTATCGGTTTTTAAAAATAATTACTCAGAGGAATCCCCTTGCTTCCGCTTCAGTTTCTAAATTAGTTTTTGAATGGTTCCTCCATAACATTTTGCTTTTACATTTACAAAATACTGACTGGCTTCCTGTTGTGCAGGTCAAAGCAGTCTATGTGAAGAACTTGCCAAAAGATGTAACTCAGGATCAGCTTAAGGATCTGTTTGAACGTCATGGGAAGATTACAAAAGTTGTTCTTCCTCCAGCCAAACCAGGTCAAGAGAAGAGCCGATATGGTTTTGTTCACTTTGCAGAAAGATCGAGTGCAATGAAAGCTCTAAAGAATACCGAGAAGTATGAGATTGATGGTAATCCTAGTTCCTCCACATTTCCTAGTCATTTGCTCCTTTACTTATAAGATTTCAGGAGAGGTGATTCTGCTTCACTTTTATATATTAATCTTTATTTGGCTTTGTTGACAGGTCAAGTTGTAGAATGCTCACTTGCAAAGCCACAAGCTGATCAGAAAACTGCTGGCGGGTCGAATTCACAGAAGGCAGCTATATTTCCATCCTACCCACCTAACATGGGATATGGCTTGGTTGGAGCATCTTATGGTTTAGGAGGGTATTCGGGTGCAAACTTTGCCCAAGTAAGAAGCCTTCTGTTTTCTTTCCCACCTATCTTTTCCTCTTGCACATTGAGTTTCTGGTTTTTTCCTTCATTTGTGGTTAAGATCTTAAATAGCCTCTGACCTTATCTTATGATCTTAGCTCAAATGCTACAGTCTTGTATAGGCTTCTTTAAACATATTACTTTTGGAGTTTGAGTGACAAAGCTGAATGTATTGTCTGGCAGATTGTGTGATTGATTACTATGCTAACTTGTTTGTGTCCTCGATACTTTGGAGGCATGGTGCGATTTGTAAAGCCATGGAATCACTAATTTGAAGTGTTATTATCTTCATTGATGAGCTTTAGTACGCAGTCACTGCCAATTTTTTTGTTAGGTTTGATTTGTGACTTCTCAGTGTAAGAAGATGTGTTATTTTTGAGGTGGGTAAAAAAGTAGTAGGACTCATTAAAGTTGGTATATAGAATTCTTAGAAGTGATTGGTATTGAATGATTGTACAGTGTTTCATGAAACCACATTATTTAAGTGTTCCATCTTTTGACCTAGTAGCCGCAAACAATCAGCTTATAACAATTATTCACGTGTAACCTCTTTCTCGTGGAATAACTGGGTCAAGTTTTGTCATATTTCATTCCCGTGTGTTCTACTGATAATGATGATTGGTTGTATTGCTATTTGTCGGTTGACATTGTCTTTTAATTTAATCTTAAGTTTCTCATTTTATTAGAACTGTCAAGAAAGTTTGTAAACTATCTGTGTTGATTCTGTTTGTCATGTTACTCTGCTGACAGTGCTTGCTGTAATGCAGCCCCCACTGATCTATGGAAGGGGAGCTGCCCCTGGCATGGCCATGATGCCCATGCTTTTGCCTGATGGGAGGATTGGATATGTCCTGTAAGTGCAATTATTTTAGGGTTTCTATTTGCTTTAGTTTTTTATATTTGTGTACTTGAGCAAAGATAACTTACCATGCAAACAAAAATCAACCACAACCAACTGCTGAATGTATAAGAATTTTTATTTCACTCTGCTACTTATTTTCTTAGTCAAAAACTCCCAAAACATAGAGTTGAAACTAACTGTACCCAATGCACGTGCTGGATATTGCTATTTTACGTTTGTGCAGAGTCTGTTCTGCTGCCTCTAGTGATGAGCCTTATCGTTTGATTCTGTTGCTTCTCTTGACCATTTTTGGCACAGCACATCTGGGTAGATTGTTTGTGAATGCTTTCTGTTAGAGTACAATGAGCTGTCATATTTAGAAGATCCATCTAGGCATCTACTTGATTTTCTTGTCCTGTCAAAGTATTTCATATTTGGATGATTTATACTTCGACAACCATTTTTTTGATAAAACTAATTAGAAGTTAAGAGGAAGTGATGATTGAGGAGGGTTTTTGACTGGTCTTTGACACCACTTCTATGGAATTGGTGCTAAAACCTCACCAGCACTCGAGTTTTCCTAGTTTGTTTCATTCATGGATTGTATTTGTCTTGGTTCCCTTGTCTAGGCAACAGCCTGGTGTGCAGCCACACACCCCATCACCGCAGCAAAGAGGAGGCCGTGGCAGTGGGGAGGAGGAAGTTCAGGTGGGGAAGACGTGGTCATGACAGTGGGCGGGACGAGCCGTTATAATCCTTATTAGTTATGGTCTGTCTAGCGATTCCCCAATCGGCTTCTGGTGTCTGTTGTGGTGAGCATGAATCTTTATGCGTGTAGTCTCTGAATTTATTTATAGCTCTTCTATTAGCTTGGGAATGTTGAATCTAATTCAGAAAAGGAATTCCACGCCAATTAATGCAAAATGTAGTTCAGTATAGAACCTCTTTATTTTAGATTTTAGCCGCTTTCCAAAAGTGAATTGATGATTATTATCCTCCCAATACGCGTTAGTTGCATGTATCTGTGTTGAAATTTTATGTATTAAGTTAAATTGGCTTTTAACTATTTTCAAGTCTTAATGATCAGAATGAATTGTTGAATCGTGTAAAGGTTAATGAGCAGTTTCGCATCAATTATTCTCGATTTCAGTAATTTAAGGAATTTCATCAGCAGCATTTGACTAAGATCATTCAAATCAGGTCATATATCATTTGACAATCAATCCTTCAACAGCACATTCAATCTTAATTTTTGGCTCATTAAACTGATTCGTTCTAGGAATATATTAGCTTGAAAGTGCATCTATATATATATATATATATATATATATATATATATATATATATATATACACACACACCAAGGAATTGCATGAAATAAAAATCAATTTTAAAATATAATGTAGAAATTATTTTTAACTATTAGATCATGAAGATATGTAGTGGATTTTATTAGTTTGATGAATGAATTCGTGAACTTAAATTTAAATCTTATGAAAGGTAATTTTTTTTCTCAATTTAATATGAAATTTAAAGGTTACATTTATGGACTTAAGTCCAAATTTTTGAACTCAGACATTAAATACTCTACCATCAAATCAATATATATACACAAAATAAAATAAAATTATATCTTTATTAATTCATTACTTTTTATGGCAAATTGAAATAAATTTATCATGAGTCAACAGTTCATAGTTTAAAGGTAAAGAATAATGTATAGATTAACTATATTCTATATTCCAATTCCTTCATGTCTGTGACCATGTAAACTGTAATCTAAGGGCATGTTTGGTAGCCAAGATACACTATGTAGAGATAGGCAGAAATCAAGTTTATTTTTGTAGCCCTTATCGTATCTTGTGGTTTGGTAGCTAAGATATAAAATATAGATAACTAAAATCCCATGTTTGGTACACTGCTTTGGTATCTAGATTAGTCAACAAAATTACATATATAACCTTATTACAATTCAAGGCATCATTGATGTCTACGGGAAATTCAAAATCCCCAATGAAGTCGTCGGATTTGAAGGTTCGTCGGGCGCCGGTTAGATGGGCATGACACTCCTTCGATTTCAAAGTTTTGGGAAGCTAGATGTTGCTTACACAATTTGCCCAGAAGCACGTATGAAAATTGATGAGGAAGAAGGGTAATTTTGCCCGTTGCAAATGTAAACTAGGTTACTTTTACAGTTTGGAATTCCTATCTTGTCACTTGGGTGGGTTGTGTATACTGGGTTCAATAGTGATTTAAGAGAGAGCTCAAGATAAAAGACGGGCCTGAGGGTTGTGAAACTAGGATACCAAACGAGGGATAACGATAGAAATGGAAGCTATCTGGGCCTTATCTCCCATACCAAACAGGGCCTAACTTTCTTCCAAAATCTACAAAGTTAAAGTGCGGATGGTATACCTCCATCGTCTGGCGATAGGATTTCATCTTGAAACCAAATATAGATAGTTGAATTTATTTTCTAAATCGAGTATAGGACAGCATTTTAGCAGCTCATAAGCTTTTTTTAATGCTACCGAATCATCATATATCAATCCACTAATATCAGTTCAATGTAAGATGTAGTTTTGTAGATCTAACCTACGTACAAAAAAAAGTGGATATCATGTAAAAAACTGGTACAAAATACTTGCAAAGTACAAACAAACCAACGACTTGAACCGAAAAATATCCTGAAACATACAATAAACTTCAGAGGAATCTAGAGCATTGTTGTAAAATAGTATGGTGACCGATTAATCTGAAGCTTTTTCTCAATAAATCAGAACGTTCTCTTTAGATCCCTAATTTTTCCTCCCTATACGAAGCCTGGCTGGGCAATATCTACCTATCTTCAGTTTTTTCTCCCTTTGCCACGCCTTGATGAAACAACAGTCCATCCGTCTACAACTTCAGGAGCATTTCTCATACTAGTTTCACCAGCCACAGTATCCTTTTGATCGAGACTCGATTGGCGTTGTGGTTGTGGAGCATCAACTTCCATCGCTGACGAGTTATTCTCTATTATTGCATTGTCAGCATCTTCATCACTGTCTTCCTCGTCATCACTGTTGGCCTGACAAAAATAGAAAATGGAAAGAGAGGACAACTGTCAGTAACTTGAATAAATTGGAAAGTACTGAAGACTATTTATCAATTCCACACGTGTATGCACAAAACTAATCATAAAATTAGGTTATAAATTGCAGAAATAAGAATTGAACTATGCATGCTGTATCATTTGGGTAATAATTTGACATTCCTCCCACAACCGTCACGGTTCTACCATCCTTCAACGACTTCAATGATCTAACTTGACATCTCTTCTAATAGAACCTGACTCAACCATGGCAAACGCTTAAGGGAAGCTTCCAGAGGTTATGGCAGCCTACTCTAAAGAACATTTTATTAAGTCACTCAAAGCTGCATGCTAGTTAAAATTAAGCCACACTTTTCATGTTCATTCTAATCTCAATCAATCCACCCCATTCCCTCCATTTCTTTTTTTTATTGAACATTGTGAACACTCTCAACCGACACTCGCAAAATAAATAATACTGATATGGCTAACACTATAACTTTTCCTATAGACACAAAAATATAGGAGATAAGTGGCAGTCTTACCTGTCTTGTATAAGAAACATTTGGAACATTTGTTTCACGCAGCTTCTTTAGCGAGTCAAACTTACCTTCTAAACACTCTTCACGCATTACCATCAATTTTTCTGATACCTGAGTAAAAGTTTTTTCAAGATAAAACATGAAAATAAATCATCACTGAAAGAACAGAAAAATTGCCATACGGTGATTATAATGTATTATATATTCAACCATGAAACAACACATACAAAGCAATGACTGAAGCATATCCTTCTATGCCTATGCAGCAATTAACCATAAGATTCGTGGAAGGATTATTTCTTTGATTCTTTTGTGGATATTAGAGTTAAGGTGATGTGATCAATATCTCTTGTTTACAGAAATCTATGTAAGAGTATAAATTATGCATGCATGGAGTTCAGGAGTATTATCTTCTCCATAACTGGAATCCCTATGTCGAACTAGCTATATAAGGCCAGTGACTGCTTCCAATTCAAATATTGGCTCGTTGAATATAATGCATAAGATTGTTCACATATTAGCAATTGAATGAATGACTCGCACGTTACAAACTGTATGAAATTTCTTAAAACATTTTTGAAAAATGGTAAAATTGTTGGATCTAGTCGAGACCTTCAGACCCCATGAACATGACTGACTACTAGGGCCAAAAAAATGAAGAAGACATACCTCCTCAACGCTGCCGTCCTCAATCTCAGTATTGAGAGAGTCCATGAATTCAAAAAGTATATCCTCTACATCATCAACATATACCTGATCTGCAAAAAAAATATAAAAAATTAACTATTACATGTATTGCTTACAAAAGTAGAGCAAATTTTGGTTTATTATAGTAGAATGCCGTCCTCCCACTCTAAAGAACTCTCTTCACACACACGCGCGCGCACACACACACAGGGGAAGATAGTGAATAAAGATATCAAGATCACATGGCAAAGGTACACACAAGAACAAAGATTAACTTGAAGCAATTAATGACTTCAAAAAAAGTAACTGAATAGACACCAAATCTCAATCAAATATGATATGACAAGTACAATGCATTGTAAAATCGAAACGAATGTTGAACAAATTTTTCATAGTTAACTATTGCAAAAATATCCACGCTAATGCTTTCAAGCGCATAACATGCTTTTAACTAGGAGTGACCTAGGCTAGAATTATGAGAGATACCTTTTGATTGACTTAGGAAATTGAAGAGATGGTGGCCGAGTTGCTGCGATTTCTGGAGAGAGTCGCGGCCTCCCCACTCATTTTCAATGGCCATCCGCAGTGCAGCCCACCGCGAAAGCACCAAATGAATTCCATCGCCGAATTGCGCAGCCGCCTCCGGCGTCATACTGTGGTGGTTCATCCCTCCACCGCCGCTCTTTCTTTATCTCGTATGCAAATACTTTCACTTTACACAACTATTTCTGCAAAAACCCTGCTTTCAGCCGCCCGCTGTCTTACAAAATGTCCTCTTAGATTAATGCCACGTATGAATTTAGGAATCGCCTTTCAGACTTGGCCTTTTCTCCTCCTTCTGATTGACAGAGAAGATCGATACTAAAATGGAAGAGAAGCAGGGTGAAGATTGAAGAAGAAGAAGAAGAAGAAGAAGATGATGATGAAGAGGCGGTGAAGAGCCGAGCCTGAGAAGGGTTTTCTTTATGTTAATTATTTTTCTATTGTATTTAGCGAGGCTTGCATTGGTTTAGGAAGTTTGGGCTTTTACATTGTTAAAAAAGGCCCACTCATAAAAAGCTTATTGGGTTTTATATGTATAGGGATATTTCGTGATTAATATTTTGAAATATCAAGTATTTGATGAATTATATATATGATAAGATAATTTTTATTTATCAATTTTTTATTAATAATAAAGGAAATTAAAATTAAAATAAATAAATCTCTTTTTTTTTTGGAGGTTTACTCCAATTCCACTTATATTGATTGGAATAAAATCAATAGAAAGCAACCAAAAGGATCAGAATAATGATATTCTCAAATATTAATTTTTAAAGCAAACGTTGGATTAAACTGGATTAATTTTATCTATTCAATCTAATCATATAAAACAAAACACTCCCTTAGTTTAAACTTTAGATCGTAATTTTCCATTATTTCTTTCTTATATTTACTTATAAGATTGATCAGTTGTAAATAACAGCAAAGTTGTGAACGCTCATTATGGACTGAAAATTACTAAACCCCAATCTCATTTTCCAAATCGAAAACTCAATTATCAACCGTAGTAACGCTATACATGTATGGGATTGCAAGCATGTCTTAGAAAATACTACTTTTGCCTTCTAATATATATTATAATATCCCCAACTACAAAAAAAGAAGCACAAATTTTAGAGTTATTTTGCTATATATTAAGCCTAAATTCTATTTGGGATTGATATCATGATCAAAAGCCACAAAAAAGACCTAAGGTGTAACTAAGACGTTTTGTCTCGGTGAGGCTAAGCGTAAGCCTTGAGGCGATTTTAGGCGTAATCATCGGACTAGGGACAAAAAAATTGTAAAAATTATATGATAGTTATAAAATAATAGATAACAATCCAAACACTGAAGAGGTGGTCTCCTGCGTCCGCGCACAGTGAGACCACCTTATTTAATTAATTAGTTAATTAATCTTAATTAAGTAGTTAATTAATCTTAATTAATTAATTAATTAAATTAAATTAAAATTAATTAATTTAATAAAATTTAATTGTAAATTAATAAATATAATTTTAAATTAATATATCTTAATTTTGAATTAATAAACTCTAATTTTGAATAATAAAGCCTAATTATAAATTAATAAACCCTAATTTTGAATTAATAAACCCTAATTTTGAATTAATAAACCCTATTTGGAATTAATAAACCCTAATTTTGAATTAATAAACCCTAATTGAAAATAATAAACCTTAATTATGAATTAATAAACCCTAACTTTGAATTAATAAACCCTAACTTTGAATTAATAAACCCTAATTATTAATTTATAAACCCTAATTTTGAATAATAAACCCTAATTTTGAATAATAAACCATAATTTTGAATTAATAAACGCTAATTGAAAATAATAAATCCTAATTATGAATTAATAAACCTTAATTATGAATTAATAAACCCTAATTATGAATTAATAAATAAAATATAAAATAATAAAATAAATCACAAAACTTGTGCGCGTCGCGTAAGCGCGCGCACACAAGTTTTTGTGAACACTGAATTTAAAAATTTAGAAATATTATAAACATCAAATTAAATGCATGAAGTGTTCATAAACTAGTGGAGAGGAAGATGAGCGTCTTGTGAGGAGGACAACACGTTGTTGCTTTTCTCCATTCCTTTCTCTCTATTTTTGGTTTAATAATAAATTTAGGTTTATAAGTTATAAATTATAAAACAAATATGAATGAGCTTTTAATTTGAAGTTTAAAATGATTGGACTTTTTTATTTATTAATTATGTTTGGGCCCGAAAACCCAAAAATAGTCCAAAATTTAAACTTGCGCCTCAGTGCCACCTCGCACACCATAGCCCGGCGACTCAGTGAGGCTTAAGCCTCAAACCCACCCACAGAGGTGTACATCCTGAGGCTGTTTCCGACCACCTCGCCTTGAGACGCACCTCTAACGTTTTTTACAATGTTGTGCATTGCATGGGTCCTACTTTAGTTTCCTATAAAAAGAGAAACATAGGCAAAGGGGAATAGTATTTACCTTTTTGATACAAGAGTGAGAGAAACAACAAGAGCATTAGTTCTCTACAGCCTCTTTATCTAGTCACAATTATTTTTTGAGTGTGTTGTATGCTTTACCATTAATGTTGCTGGTAGCTGAGTAAAAAAGTTTTCCAAGAGCTAGAAAAAGAGAATAAATAAGTATTCCTCCAAACAAGTAGGAATTTTGGAACATGGTGACAATCTTCAATGAAATTAACATTTTCCTATTCTTTATCTTCAACAGAGAAACAAAGTGCACGGTTATGAAATGATTCTGATTTTGATTTTAAACCTTGCCTAAATTTTGACCTCAATTTCTCCTCAATTTACAAATGGTCGTTCGAATCAATTTGAAATTATTTCAAATTAGAGATTTATGCTTTATATTGTACACCATCCGTCCCAATATTCATAACACGCTTTCCTTTTACCGTCCCATTAAGTTGACTGTTTTCCAAAAAGGAAACAATTTTACACTAAAAGTCTTCAATTTCAGATCACCCACTACTTTACATACAAAACACAACTCTCCTTAATTTATACGCAAAAAGAAATGTCATGTTAATATTGGGAAGGATGAAGATAAATTTTAGCCAAGAGATTATTTAATTTGACTAAATATTAGTTTCATATGATTGTTAAAAAGTTGCTGATAACAGATATTATGATGTGACGTGGCACTACGCTGTGTTTATTCATATATATCCATTTAAAATAATTATATTTATTATAAAATTAAGTCATAATAAAAGAAAATTAATCCTAGTAGCTAACATGGACATAACATAACAAAAATTACTAATAGAAGTGTATTCTTACTATATATGAGATCTATGATTCATTCGCTCACTAACATGTACGCCATGTTAGATTTAGAACTTTTTCAAATAGTGTTACAGGTTTCTCCCGGCCGTCACAAAAAGAAGAAGAAGTTATCTGCTTTCCACTAAATTTATCAAATTTACTAAACGTAAAAGAAAATATTGAGGGCAGCAGGAACAGTAATAGTGGGCTATTGAGTCAACAATGGTGTCCATTGGAAATGGAATTGCTTTCATCTATATAAAATTAATTAAGTGTGGAGAATTTCTTGGACCGTCGCTCTCTCTTAATAATTCAATTAAGAAACTCAGCAACATTTTATTGACTTTAAAAAGTTTGGTTGACCCTTTACTCTCTGTCTCTCAATAAAGGATTTTTAATATTATCACTGTCAAATTAACACTATAATTGAATTCTAACTCATCTATTGTAATAAAAAATAAAAAATTCAAAGTGTCATATTTTAAGGTGGTATAAGTAATAGATGATCGGATATTTCATTGAATTGGCCAGTAAGGCTATTAAGGAGTATTGATATTATGCATAAAAAAATATTTTCTTGTAAAAATAAGTAATACATTTTACATACAAAATTAATACACTTTACTTATAAAACTAATGTACTCTTGAGTTCTGGTAAAAGACAACATCGGTCATCATATTTCGTAATGCAGTGATTTTATACATAAAGTGCATTAATTTTGGATGTAAAATGTATTGGTTCTTTTAGGTTGTTATAAAAAAACAAATTTATTTTGATATATTTATAGGGATAAGGTGCAAATGCACCCTTAAACGTTTGAGCAAAAAGTAAATACACCCCTATCGTTATGTTTAGTGCAACTTCATCCTTAACGTTTTAAAAACTGTGCAAATTGCCCTGTTGACTAACGGGCGTGTTAACAGTGTTAATAAATTTTCGATTTTTTCTTTTTTCTTCCTATTATTAAAATATATTAAAGTTCCTCTATATTAAAACAAGGATTGGAGAGATATTCCTTATAAACGAGTTTTTCTTTTGGATGCCACGTCTAAAACCACCGGGAGTTGGAGAGATATTCCTTCTCATTCACTATTTCCTCCTCATTCACTCCAAAAGGCTTTGCAAACGAAAGCTTCTCCAACCCAAGCACCTGCAACCCTTTCTGATTTCACATGCAATGACTGAAGATGGAAGCGACAACAGTAAAAAGGTGTTGCAATGGTCGATCGACAATCTCGCCCGACAATGGCGACACATTATACATCATCCACATCAAATCTCACTCCTCTGATGAGTGGTGCAACAAGATGTGGACGTAATCCGATTCTCGTAAGCTTCATATTTCCTTCGATATTTTGATTTTAGGTCATCGTAATGCTTATTTATTTCGATTATGACTTGTCCTTTGATTTGTGTTTCTTTTTGGTGAAATTGTAGCTATGATTCCATTATCGGAGTTTCGTGAACCAAAGGTGATGAAGAAGTACGATGTGTCTACTGATATCGAACTTCTCGACATGCTAGATACTGCAGCTAGGTAGAAAGAGGTTCTATCTCTAAAAAGTTTTATATTCACCATTTATTTTGGGGATTTTTGTTGAATTATAGTGAGTAGGATTGAATGAAATGTATTGATGAATTGATTAGAAACTTTGGTGAAGAACCTGTTTTGGAGAGATGCAAGGGAGAAGATCTGTGAAACGGCTGAAGATATGAAGCTTGATTCTTTGTATGAAGCTATTATGGGGAATTTAAAAATATATTTTAATAATAGAAAAAAAAAATCGAAATTTATTAACACTGTTAACACGGCCGTTAGTCAACAGGGCAATTTGCACAATTTTTAAAACGTTAAGGATGAAGTTGTACTAAACATAACGATAAGGGTATATTTGCTTTTTGCTCAAACGTTTAAGGGTGTATTTGCACCTTATCCCTATATTTATATAGTGTGTGTTTTTTGGCATAATAGTAGAGTGGTTAGTGTTTGAGGTTAAAAGTCTCAGGTTCAAGTCAATCGTTACGTGATCTTAAGAATTATTTGTTTATATAAATATATATATAGGGTTGGATTCTTGTCGTACCCGGTCTTCAGGTAGTATCTAGTATACAATCTAGACCACACATTTTAAACATGTGGCCGCACCATAAGCTGACACATGACAGCTCATTTTTTTTTCTTTTTTTTTAAAATTTTTGCAAGGGGCAAAATGGGAAAGAAAGAAAATCAACCTTCTTTTTCTTCTTCTTCTTCTCCTTCTATCTTCTTCTTCTTCGATTTTTTTACAACAACGGCAGAGATGACGGATATAAAGAACCATACATGAACAACATAAAAACAACAAATTTTGAAAGGAAAAAAAGAAGAAAATTTTTTGATAACAAAATTAATGGATTTCGAGGGAAAATAGAAAATGAATTTGATAGAAGATTGAGGAATCGAGAGATGGTGGCTATGGTGGTGGTTTACGAAATTCATCGAAATTTGGGAAATAGACGGAGGAATTGATGGAGAGGGATGGATGAAAGATTTGTCGTCGAAAAACATAATCATGCGTATAACAAAACATAATCATGTATTTAACAAAACATAAAACTACATGTTGACACGAAACTCAAATATGCATATAACAAAACACGTTCATGCATTTAACAAAACGTGTTCATGCATTTAATAAAACATGTTCATGCATTTAACACAACATAAAATGCATGTTGGTCAATCCAGGCGCTAAGGACGCCATGAGCACGCGCGTCGGGCTACGCCATGAGTACTAGTATGTTTGTGTTCAACTGCATGCATTTTTTTATTCATTTAAATGCATAAGTCAGTTCAAATATATGCATGGTTTATTTTCCGCAATCACATAACAAATCAAATTACTAATCTACCATTACTGTAGCGAAATCAGCGAAAGTAAGCTTAAAAAATCCGAAAAAAAATTCCACCATAGAATCTATGGAATGGATAAGATTGAGTACTACATACTACCTCAGACTCGGATACTATATGATCTCTCATATATATATATATATTATATAACCAAATAAAATCCAATAGTTTTATATATATAATTTAAAAACAAAAAAAGTATAATATGATGAAAAACAAGATGCAGATGTGAAAACTTTCGATCTAAACTTTAAACTATTTCAATTAAAATCTAATTTAGAATTCGTAGTAAATTAGACCATTCTATTTTTGAGCATGTATTTGAAGTTGAGATCTTGACCCATACGATGTTGAATCTCAAAATTGATTGGGAGCTTTCAGAACCTATTGCTTGGGTCGTCATCTCGTATTGTCAATTTTTTCATCTGACATCTGAAACTTCAATTCGATCAATCAGAAAGCTCTAACTCCATCTCACCGACTCCCTACTCAAGTACTCAATATCAAACGTCTGACGATAAAATTGACAAATAGGATGACAACCTAAACAATGAGTTTCAAAAACCTTAATTACTTTGAATTTCAATGTCATATGAGTATCAAAATCTCAACTCTAAATAAATATTAAAAAATAAAAGGGTCTAACTTACTCGAAATTGTAAAATTATATCTTAGTTACAACATTTCAAAATTTGGATCAAATTTACATCAATACCTGGAATATAGGACTTAAAATGCAATTATCTATTATATATGCACACATTAATTTTGACTCATCCTTTATGTCATAGTCTTTGGTTATGTTCTATTTTGGTTAAGTAGCTTATTTATAATTCTTGAGAATCTCTTTCTTTTCTTTTCTTCTGTTTTTTATCTTTTTATTTTTATTTTTGTCAGATGCGAATTTTTCATGACTTATCTGCAGCGTTTTTTTTTTTTTTTTTGCGTAAGTAATGCACTTCATTGGTTCAATGTCACACTCTCTGAGTGCTCAAATTGTAATGTATTATAGTACTTCAATTTTCTCTTTATAGAGGATGAGATTTAGAATTTAAACCACTTCACAACTTGCATAGCATCTGCTAAATAAATTGCTATATTTAATAAACAGAAAATAAGAATGACTATTTCATAAATGAATTATCTGATGATTTTGGTACACAACAGTGGGAGTATTAATGATAATTCTACCCTTCAATGTGTTTATAAGAAAATATTATTGGTGAGTGGGAATGCTGACATAAAATATGAGCGATGATATCCCAACTATGTTTCATATATGTCACATGTTACTGCAAAAATAATATGATACACATAAAATTAAAGTGAGTAGTGACACCAAGATAAGATCAGCATTCTTTTATAAAAAAAGCTAAAGCGAATTCTTGAAATTCCATCCACTCCACTTTTCCGTTCAAAACAAACTTACGCTTAAACCTATGAAATTCAGTTAATGCAATACAAAATCGTTTAAATTAGTAATATAAAACTTTTAGAAAGTGAAGAAGAAAATGATGATATAATCTCTATAACTTTATGCCTATCCTTTTTGTTTTATTTTGACATGAGAATTTGAACCTGCTTTCCCTCTTCACCTTTTCTTCTGGAAGAAAAAAGTGGCATCTCTCTCTACCAAATCACAGTCAACAATTGAAACCTTATATTCCACGCCATTCTCACCTTCCCCTCAATCACTCCTCTCTCTCTAAACCACACCATCTCTCTCATCAAAATCGCCAATGCCTCCGCTCGACCTCGAGAACCTAGTATCGGCCTGCGCAGGCGGCGGCAACGACAGTAAAGTCGCCTGCGAGACGCTCGCAGACGAAACCACCGACGACGACGCGTCGGAAGATGACGTCACTTCCGACGAAGCCGCCGCCGTCAACGTGGATCCCGACTTACCGCCGGAATCCTTCTGGCTTTCAAGGGATGCCGAGTATGACTGGTTCGATCGCAACACCTTCTTCGAGAGGAAGGATTCCGGCAGAGGCAGCTCGAATTTGAACGCCGCCGACGCACACTCAAACTCGAACTCGCAGCGGTTTTCCGTTAGCCGGAAATCGAAAGCGGCGATGATCGGATTGCCGAAGACGCAGAAAGCGACCTACGTCGATCCCAAACGGCGGCCGCAGTGTAAACCGGCGAATGTGAGGCTGTTTCCCAAGCGGTCTGTACCGGTGGGGAAGTCGGCGGTTCCGGTCGAACCCGGTTCTCCGAAGGTCTCCTGCATGGGGAGGGTCCGCTCGAAGCGCTGCCGGCGCAGGTCGGGTTCGTCGAGGAGGAGGGAGAAACCGGTGGAGAAATCGATGAGCGGCGGGGAGATGGGGGAGAAGCAGACGAAGGCCGGTTTTTATTCTAAGATGATAGGCATGTTCAGGTCGAAGAGACGCCGGAATAAGAAGCCGTCGCGGTCGGGGAGTAGGAGGGCGGCGGAGGTGGCGGACGAGAAGGCAGCGGCGGCGGTTGAGCTGCAGCGGTGTAGCGTGAGTTCGAGAGTGCGAGAAATTCCTGGTGGAGGTGAGGGGGCTCCTGAGCCGCCCGGTTTGGGAGGGATGAACCGGTTCGCTTCAGGGCGGCGGTCGGGTTCTTGGGCCGCTGAGGATTTTGGTCAGGCGGTTTCCAGTTCAGACCGGCATGTGGGAGTCGTTAGTTGGAGCTGATGTGGCGGAGTTGTTGTTTGTGTACGTTTTTTTTTCACCCTTTTGTGGTAATGTGTATTTTTGCAATGTGAGCTGTCACTTGCAAATATTGATACATGTTTTTTTTTTCATGTTTTTTTTTTATCTATGTATACGTAAATTTAGAAAGAAAGAAAAAAAGCAAAACAAAAAGGTGTAAAATGAGATAAGACATGGCTTGTTAGTTTGCATAGAATATACTCAGCATCACTAAAATTCTAGTAATATAATACATCAACTAAACTGTGTTTATTATAGTCAACTAGCAAGCAAAGTATCGTATCCACAAGTACTGAAAACATGAAAACGTAGCAAGTAATAGACTTAAATACTTCATAATTATTTAAACAAAACAAAAATATAGATAGATTTGATAAAATATGAGAAAATAAATAATAAAAGCAAAATAAAACAGATCTGGAAAGAAAAATCAAAGTAAAAGAATGATCCTATGAAATATAATAATACAATAGAAAAATCACATAATCAATCTATAGCCCTATTTAGGGCTGTGCAGAAACCGCCCGAACCGATAAAATCGATCGAAACCGACATATACGGTCGGTTTTCGATCGGTTATTATACACCTAGTCGGTCGGGTCGGTTTAATTTTTCTGAAAAAATTCGGTTGCTCGGTCGGTTCGGTTTTATGGGTTATGCTTCGGTCGATAACCGACCGACCGAGCATATATTAGTTAAATTAATTAATTTATATTTTTTTTATTTGGAACCCTAATCTGATTTCAATTCCTCATCACCTCCTCACCTCACTTCTACACGCCGCCTATCTCCATCCCTTCTCACTTTCTCAGCACCTCACTCACACATCTCCCCCTATCTCCTCTCGCACCTAGGGCTGTGCGGTCTCCGCGCACGAATCGGAGTTGCAATCGTGCGTTTTTTTGCCAATTCCGTGATGCCTGAGCAATGTAAACCCCAACACAAGACCGGTGACGACGAGTATCGCGACAATGAAGACGAAGATCTTCGTCGCTTTGCCGACGTAACACATTTTTTTTCACCCCCAAAATTTCGGTTGGAAAACTTGGAGTTCTGATTGGTGCCGCGAAATTTATCTCAAATTTTGCGGTTGGGAAAAGGCATTTGTGAATTGTGGGGGCAATGGTGAGTTGGTGTGTGTGTCTTTTGTATTTATGCGTGGAGGAAATGGTGGTTTGCATTCTGTTTGGGAATTGTATGCAAGTATTTCGCTTTTCTTTTCGCTTTTTCCTTCGACTTGGGCATTGGTGGAGTGAAGGAGACGATTTGGGGTGGGGTGGGGTGGAGCACTGTATCACGTGGGGTCGGTCGGCTCGATCGACCGATCGAAATCGATTTTTAAAATCGGTTCGGTCGGTTTTCGGTTTGCTTGGAAGAAGCGGTCGGTTCGGTCAATGAAGTACACATATCAGTCGGTTTTCGGTTTAGGGTTTTCTGGTCGGTCGGACCGTCCGACCGATGCACAGGCCTAGCCCTATTAACCACAATTAAGTCAATTCAGATGAAAAATCACATAAATAACACAGTCACCTGGATCAGATAGACTGTAATAGTAGATTAATATATGTTCTATCTCTATTAGGTCTCAAAAACACATAAAAACTCCCTAAAACACACAAGATTTATTCTCTTATAGTTAATACTAAAATCGCAGTCTTTAGATTCATTGTATTATAAATTCATGAATTCGATCACCTAATTAAAACCGCTAAGTCTTTAATCAGACAACTGATATGCATCAATAATAGTCAATAGTAGTTAGTTATCTAGCATAAAATAGCACCAAGAATCATAAATAATAATTGACAGGTAAATAGTCTTCATAGATCAATTACACAAATTCCTATTACATGATACAAACCCTAGAACCAATGAAAATTTAGTTACCCATAACAAGAATTAAATAGAAAGAAATAAAGAAAAAATAATTAAATTAAGCAATAAAAATCAATGAAGGAATCCCATAATGAAGAACTTTAAGTCTGAATGGTGAAAATAATAAATTTTCTACTCTTGCAGAGAACTCTAAAAATAAAGTTTAACTCTATAAAAATATAAAAATGGATAATTGGGGACCTAGATATAATGTTAAGAGATAGTATTTATAGGTAGATCAGACTCATTGAACTCTAAAAGGATTATACATCCTAGATGGACTAAAAAATACAAGGAAAATAAGTAAAAATAAAAAAAATCGTGAAAAATCGGATCTTAGCGCGTCTGTGCCGCAGCCGCGGCTCATACACGAGCCGGCCGCAGCGCTTGCACTGAAAAACCCCTCTCGGATGCAGTTTTGGCATTGGTCGCTTCTGCTTCCATCGTTGGCCAAGGAGAACAACCAATTTTGCAATGGAAGCCGTGGCTGCGGCACTTACCAAGGCAGTGCACGCGACGTTTTTGTTTTGCGAGACAAAATGTGAAGCAAAAGCCATAAAAATAGAGCTAATACGACCATACTTCTCACTCCCCAAAAATTATTTATCACAAAGTAAAAGATATGTTTGCAAAAAGAAAAAAGTGGTCGAATTAGCATAGACTCACCCGGGAAAAATATGGAGGTGTAGGTGGTGGCCACTTTTCATCAAATTTTAATGCATCATCCGTTGAATCCCAATGATATGATGACTTATCAATCTTTGATACATCTTGAAAGTCAAGGTAATTTAGTTTCCAATAGAAACCGCTACAATGCTTGAACAATCTCTCATTAGAAGAATAAAATATGAGAATCAAAAGATGAAGATAAATAAAAATGAAAGAGACAAACCTTCAAAGAAATACTTAAGTCGAGGTGGGGGTCGACTACATTAAATACTTTGCATTCTTCACTGATTTTGAAATGCACATCCTCCATGCTATTGTTTTTCCTTTCAACTATTGTTTTTCCTTTCAACTAGGGGTGGGTATTTGGTATTGGATATTTTGGTATTTGTATAACCGAACCGAACCAATGAATTTCGGTTAACCGAATAACCGATTTCATTGGATACGGTTCGGTATTCGGTATGGATTTTTTTGAAAATTCGGTTATCGGTATACCCGATAACCGAATGGGTATACCGATAACTGAAAATAATTATATATATATATTTATTTATTTATTTCATTTTATAATTAATATTTAAAAAAAAATAGTAATTACGCACTTAAGCTTTTTCCTTCCTCTCGGTTCATCCCGTCTTCACAATGAATATCGGTTAACCGAATAACCAATTTCATTTTATAATTAATATTTAAAAAAAATTAGAAATTTATATTTTAAAAAACGGTTATTTGGTTAATCGAATAACCGATCGGTTCGGTTATCGATATGTATCCATAGGGTATATTCGGTTTCGGGTACCGGCTGCTTGATTAGCTTTCTGACTAACCTGCCCCTCAATCATATTGATCTACTTGGAGAGAGCAGAAACCGTACTCTCTAATGCCACAATATTTTGATCCGTCTGTTCTATAAAGCTAGTTTGCTACTGCATCATCTCATCCATAGACATCTTCTTCGGTTAAGTGATGATTTCATCAGAAACAAAAAATCCCGATGAAGGTTGTTGGACATTATTAGGATTGACGAAGAAAAAGTTGGGTAACTTCTATGGCTTGGATGATAAGCCATGTTGCCTTTCTAATGTCGGTTGAATCTTGGGCGATTGTTGTGGAAGTTCCGATGATTTATGAAATTTGTATCCTTAGTATACTACAGATCAATGGGCTCAAACTACCATTGCACCACATAATGCATGAGCTTCCATCTTGGCTTTCTATTTGAATTCACGCTTGATGAGCACAAATTGAGCTGACAAATCGTCATATCTATCATCAGTAACAGTCGTCACTCTCCTCTTGTCGCTGGATGCATCTCTATAGACCATTGTAGCGGTTGGAGGCTATATCCTCAACACTTCACATCTCTCCCCTTGCAAGAAGAAAATAAAAATAAAAAGGAAAAGAAAAATAAAAATACTTGAAGTAATCACTAGACTTAGAAAATTATCACTATATAATCTATATAGCCCCGGCAACGGCGCCAAAAAAGCTGATCACTAAAATCCTAGCAAAATATAATACCGCAACTAAACGGTGTCTATTATAGTCAGCTAGCAAGCAGCATATCGTATCAACAGGGACTGAAAACATGAAAACACAGCAAGTAATAGAATTAAACGCTTCACAATTATCTAGACAAAACAAAAATGTAGATAGGTTTGATAAAATATGAAAAATAAATAATAAAAGCAAAATACAATAGAGCTGAAAAAATATCAAAATAAAAGAATGATCATATGGAATGTAATAATACAATAGAAAAATCACACAATCAATCTATAGCCCTATTAACCACAATTAAGTCAATTTAGATCAAGAATCACATAAATAGCAGTCTTCTAGATCAGACAGCCTATAATAGTAGATTAATATATGCTCTATCACATCTAGGTCTCAAGAATACATAAAAACTCCGAAAAGCACATAACATTTATTCTCATACAGTTAATACTAAAATCGTCAAGTCTTTATATTATTATAAATTCGTGAATTCAATCACCTAATTAAAACTGCTAAGTCTTTAACCAAGTTCTTTGCCCTTCCTCTCTATCTATCCAATGGATTATACAACTAGCATGCATCAATAATGGTCAGCTATCTAGCATAAAATAACACAAGGAATCATAAATTGATAGGCAAATAAACTCCATACATCAATTACATAAATTCCTACTACATAATACAACATGATCAATGGAAATTTAGTTACACATAGCAAGAATTAAACAGAAAATAAATAAATAAATAAAAACATAATTGGATTAAACAATAAAAATCAGTGTAGGAATTCCACAGTGAAGAACTTCAAGCCTGAACGGTGAAAAATAAATAATTCTCTACTCTTACAGGAAGCTCTAAAAATAAAGTTTAACTCTGAAAAAAATATGAAAATGATAATTGAGGACCAAGATATAATGTTAAGAGAGAATATTTATAGATGGAGCAGACTCCTTGAACTTTAAAAGGAATATAATTCCTAGATGTGCTCAAAAATACAAGAAAAGAGGTAAAAATCAGAAAATTCGTGAAAAAGCGGATCTGGACGCATCTGGGCCACGATTGCGGCTCGTGCAGGCTCATGCATGAGTCGACTGTGATGCTCACACTAAAAAATCCTCAATGCCGCCCACTTCTGCTGCCTTCGTTGGCAGCGGAAAATTGCCAATTTTGTGCTCGAAGCCACACCACGCGAAGCATGATGCGATATTTTGTTTCACTCGTATCTTCCTCGTCCAACTTTTGAATTACGAACCATTTGTGCCTATGGATTCCTAATGCGATGTACTTTGAAACCATCTATTTGACACACCTCAATTCCTTCTCTATTTTCCTATGGAAAAGGCAAAATATACAAACAAGTATCAATTCTTTAAAATAATATAAAACTAAACAAGTACTCTCTACAAACATGATTTCAAACATCAAATAAGACTCAACTAACCACAATAAATAATCAAAAATCCATGTTTGTCATGAATCTTGGGCACATGTTTTAATCGCAGTTATTGAGTGTATTGTAAGTGGAGTAAGAGTTTTGTAATATTAAATTAGTTAGGTTGGGCCATAAGTTCTAAAATGTGTAAATAAATGAGTTGTTGATGGTAAGAAAGAGAAATATTAGTGGACTATGGGTAGTAAAAGATGCAAATAAATGGTAATAAGTAGGAAGGATAGTTACCATAAATGGATATGAAGGAAATTGGAGGACGTCCCAAAAAAATCTAGGAAGAAAATTGGGGGATGGATGGAGCATATAACATGATTTTACAGGACATGTAAAATAATACTCCATCCGTCCCCCATTTTACCTTCTGAGAATCTTCGACGTAAGTTTTAATAAAAGTTTTTGTGTGTATTGTGAGTAGAGTAAGATGCCTACATTACTGTAATATTAAATTAGTTAGTGGTAGATTATAGATGTTAAAAAGTGAGTTGTTGAATGTAAGAAAGATAAATAGTGATAGGTTAGGAGTGGTAAAAAATGTAAATAAATGGTATTGTTGAGAATAATAAGTAGAAAGAATAATTACTATAAATGAAATAGGAAGGAAATTGGGGGACATCTTAAAAAAAAATAGGAAGATAATTTAGGGATGAAAGAAATATTTTTTGTGTGCGAGGATAATAGAGAAACCTATATATACTACATTACTTTCCATATTTGCAGAACAAAGAAATAATTGGGCTTAAATTTTGAAATTGTAATTGTTGAAATGTGAATAGAATTCTTAGCCACAGAACTCAGTTTGACTAACTAATTTAATATTTGATTGCTAAATAATAGTTGACATGTATTATGTGATATCGCACTATACTATTTCATTTAAAAAATTACTGATCGTATGAGTTAATGATAATCCTCACTTTATAAGGGTGAGAGACTTCGTCACAAGGCCCCTAATTCAGAAATGAAAACTGTATCGCAAAAAAAGGATGACATGCGGGAAAATAATAACAACAATACCTGTAATAACTGAAATATAAATTAATAATAATACCAATCATCCATTGCCCATTGGTCACTAACATGCACGTCAGATACAAATACAATATAAAATGAACCAATGGCTGCAATTCATAACGCTATTAAATTAGTGGAACATAAAATCAAGTGTGTTGTTGAGTCAATAATGGTGGCCGGTGGGTTTAAAAAAAAATTCTATTCGAAATGGATTGCTGTCACGCATAGTTAAGTGTGGAAAATGTCTTGGACCGTCGCTCTCTTAATAATTCATTTAAATAAACTCAGCAACATTTTGTTGACTTTAAAATAGTTTTGGTCACTCCCTGTGTCTCTTTCTGTCTCTCTCTCTCTTTGGAAATTAAAGGTTTCTTAACTTTTAAAGAAAAAGTAACAATATTGAGTGATGCTATTCGGTCATAATGTGGTGGGCCATAATAAGTTTTATTGAATAAAAAAAAGTTTATTTGATATTTGATCTATTAAAAAATAGTTTTACATTAAAAAATAGGTGAAAAAATGATATTTATGTAAAAATGATTAACACATTAATTTAATATTATTATTTTATTAATTAATTACATTAATAATTACTAAAATATACTTGTGTGGTTATCATAATGCTACAAGATAACTTTATTGAAATAATAAAGCATCCTCAAAATAACGTAGTATTAGTATTAAACGTGATTGTGAGCTTTATTGCATCACCTAAGTGGTACTTATTATATATACATATATATTATGCATATGAAATTGTCTGTTTCAGTCAAAAAAGAAAATTATAACATTTATAAAAAAACATGAAACTAAATATATGGTGGGAAATAATAAGAGGATGTGCAATTTTCTATTATATAGATATTTATAAGATATAATTAGTAAAATATTCATTCTCATAAAGTAAAAATAAACGCTAACCATTCATATAAAAAATAAAAGATAACCACTATTACCGTTTTATCCTTATTCTTGAATTAGTTTATTTTACCTACAATTCAAAACTTCAATTGTCTTTTATTTTTTTTGAATTGAAGACTAAACTTAATTTCACTATTGAATTTAGGTATAAAAGAAGCAACTCATAAATTGCTTTCCTCCAACTCTAAAGGATTTAGGGGTGACTATTTGGGTATTGGAATCGGTATCCGATACCGATCCCAAATTTTGGTAGATCGGCACCGATTACCCAAAAATCGGGTGTAGGGGTCGGGGTCGGGTATGGCTTTTAGGTGAGGTCGGGTATCAGGTATACCCGACGGGTATTACCCGATACCCAATTTTTTAAAAATATTTATATTTGATATATTTTTATATATTTAACTATATAATTAATATATTGAAATTAATATATTGTAATATAGTTTTATTATTCTTAATTTTAATATGTGAAATTTATAAATGATAACTTAATATTAAAAATAACATATACCCTTAAATACATGATATGTTATTATAATTTGGCAAATGAGAGTATATAGCTAACATTATATATCTAAAATTATGTACAAAATAAAAATAAAATAAATAAATAAACACAAAGAAAAAATACTATCATAACATCATGGGAATATCCATATATATAGCTAACATAGTTATTAGTAACATGACAACATATATATAAATTTATATACAAATATAAAAATAAAATAAATAAATACAAAAAAACAAAAACAAAAAGTGCATCTAGGAAGAATTTTTATTATTATTTAATAGTATTAATTCTAATAAACTAATACTTACAATAAATATATAGATTTATATATAATTTTTTAAAAAAAAAAACTAAGAGATTGCACCAGAATACGAGTCTGCACGTTAATCGGGTATTCGGGTTAGAGCTGGCAAAAGGGGCGTGTCGGGCTGGCCCGGTCCGGCCCATCGGGCTTGTTGTTTTTATCGGGTCGGGCTGGCCCATCCCGAAATGCTATCGGGCTGAAAATATGGTAGCCCAGCCCAGCCCTATCTGGGCCACCGGGCCATCGGACCAAACCCGCCCAATATTTAATTTAATAAAATATTATTTTTAATTTTTAAAAAAATATGATAACAATAAATAAATTAAATCTATTAACATCAATTTCAAAGTAAATAAGATAAATTACGTCTAATAGCATCAATTCCAAAGTAAATAAAATAAATTAAGTCTACTAACAAGTCTAACATCAATTTCAACGAATAAGATAAACTTAAAGTTTCAAATATCATCAAACATCAAATGTAAAATATTAAACTTTAAATGTGTGGACGGCTTTTAGGCTGTTAACCCTGCTTTTAGCCCAAAGCCTTGGCCACCGATGGACTACGTGGCGGGCTTTCTAGGCCCGATTTTTCGGTCACTATTTTCACGAGCCCAACCCGATCCCAATTTGGTATCCGGGCGACCCATCGGCCGGGCCAATTTTTCCAACTCTAATTGCACCGATTTACAAAATCGGTCGGACCGGTAGCATATTTTAGGCATAATCGGTCGGTATCTAATTTTTCGGTAGGATACCGACCCTTACCAATAAGACGACCCTAAAAGGAATAGTTCATAGCGACCGACTCTTGAATTAAATATAAAATGAGCAACAACAATTTTTATCTTTGTAATATCAAATGGATATTTAAATAGATGAAATCTATTATAATGTGTGCAAACATTAATTTTGACTCATTTTTCATTATTCGCTATATTCCAGTCCCTACTAGAGGTGGCAAAGTAGCGGTAAGCCACCAACCAGGCTCATCGCTTTTAAACTTTCGGTCGGGTCGGGCCCAAATTTTCTAGCCTAAAATATGAAGCCCAAACCAACCCCCGGCGGCTTTAGGTGATTTTTTAGATAATTTTTACTTTTTTTAATATATAAAATTAATATTTTAAATTAAAAAATAATTATTTAATTAAGATCTAAAAAATGAATCTAAATTACAAAATCAATTACTATTATAAAAAAATTAATATGAAAAATACTATTAGTTGCCATATATAATAATCATTAGGGACTATTTTACCAATACACAAATTGGATGAAAACAATGAAAATTTTGTTTTCTCATTCACCGCAACATTATTTTCAAAAAATAATATAAAAAAAATCTACAAACTTATTCCCAAAGATATGCGGTTAATAAAGGCGAAAATTGTGGGATCTAAAATTGCATACAATCAGGAAAAGATAAGTCATTGAAACACATTAATAAATAACCTCTTCTCATCTTTCATAGTCTTCTGACTCTTCTCCAAACACGAATAAGCATGGCTGCAAAACCAGGTAATTCGAGAATCCTAATGTTCCCATGGCTAGCCCACGGCCACCTGTTCCCCTTTCTCGAACTAGCCAAGAAGCTCTCTTCCAGAAAACTTCCACATCCACTTCTGCTCCACACCTATCAACCTCGAATCCATCAAAAACAATATAATTAATATTATTAAAAAAATATAGATATATATATATTAAATAATATTATAAATATATATATTTAATAAAATCATGGCTTTTTAGCCCAAACCCTTTTTTTTTTATTCAAAGTGTAGCCGGGGTTTTTTTGGGCTTTTAGGCCGATTTTTTCTGCCTTTAATTTTGAAGCTCAAACCACCAAACCCCGGCACCCAGGGGCTTTTCGGCCGGGCTCATTTTGCCGGCTCTAGTCCCTACTGTCACAGTTAGTTCTATTTTGGTAGACTAGTTGTTTACAATTCCGCAACCCCTTATCTTTTTTTTTTTTTTTTGGTTTTGAGTTGCCAATTTTCAAACCTATCTGCACAATTTTCTGTTAGAAAGTAATACGCTCTCACTGAGTGCTGAAATTGTAAAATTTAAAAGGAAAAATTGTTTAATTTATTTTGGTTGTATTCGAGTAATGCTATTGCCCTTTATAAAAAAGAGATAAATATCACTTTAAACTCAATTATACTATTTTATTAAAATATCCGAACTCTAAAAATATAATTTTAAATTTGTTATCAATATTTTATCAAAATATCCAAACTTTGAGAAGTATCATTTTAAACTTTAAACTTCAAACTATTAGTTTTTATCAAAGATATCCTACATCCATTTTTAACTCCGAAATTGGTAGAAATATCTTCTCATTTGATGAACCACATCAAAATTTCGAAAAAAGAAATAGACGCAGGATATATCCAAGGAATCACATCAGAAAATATCTCTTGTCCAATTTTGAGAATTGAAAAATGAATGTAAGATATTTTTGATAAAAAAAAAATAATAGTTTGAGGTTTAAAGTGATACTTATCAAAGTTTAGGATATTTTTGATAAAATATTAATAGTTTGGGTTTAAAATAATATTTTTTAAAGTTCAAGATATTTTTGATAAAATAAGTATAATTTAGAGTTTAAAGTGATACTTACTCTATAAAGAATGATATTAGATTTTAAATTACATGGCTTACTCTTCAAGTTAAAATAGAATAATATTTAATTTAATTTTTATTTTCAAAATGTCAGCCGTTTATCTATATATAAATGCAAACCATCCTGCATCCATGAAGAAAGCAAATTAGTCTAATAATTTTACAAAAAAGTAATATTTAATTGAAATGGATAGACACAAAACTAATCATAGCAGAGGTTTCAAAATCAATTAGTAAGAATTACCATGATCACAAAGCCATTTTTCTTTCTCACTCTAAGGTTAACAATTAATGTATGTGGGTCTTTATTGTATCGTAATGATAACGATATGACATGAAAAAAAAGTTCGAACACAAATTGTGAAAGATCTACCTAAAATGAACACGACACGAATATGTACGACCACAACATGAAATGATAAATACAAAATAATTATAAAATTAATGTTATATATATCGTGTTACACGAACACCACACGAACACGAAAATATTGTTTTACACGAACACGACAAGAATCCGATACAAACACGACACAAAATTATTGTGTCGACATGATAAATATATGAACACGATAAAACTGAACACTAACTTATTAATTTAGTGCATATTCGTATCCTGTCAAAATTATCAAGCCCTATCCACAGCGCCACTTTTAACTTGCATAGCATCTGCAACATAAGTTACTGTATTTGATAAACACAAATTAGAGTGACCATTTCATAAACAATTATATGATTTTGGGATATGACAGAAAGAAAAGTATTTTTTTTGTCAATTAATGAAATTTTAAAGGTCTGCGTCACGGTAGACTCGAACCCGGCACCTTTGGCGCCAAGATTAACCACTCTACCACTAGCCAACACACACCAAAGAAAAAGTATTAGTGTTTAATAAGTACGTATGTACAGTTTCACGACTTTATCTATTGTTTGAACCATTAAGTTTAGGTGGCTCCTGCTGCAATTAAATGATTGGAATTTGTCTATTTGTAAAGTTAAAACGTAAGAGTTACCACTATTTAAAAGAATAATTAATAACTAACTCATATCATCAATTTAATTAATAGCAAGATAATTTTTTTTTTTTATATATGCCAAAAAAAAGATGTCGATACAACCAGTGACGTAGCCAGAAAATGAATGTTGGGGGGCCCAATTAATTACAATTTTAAAATAAAAATTTAAAATAATTATTATTTAAATAATAGTGTAATATTATTTGAATGGAGGTAATTGTTCATACTAAATATATTTCTTCTTCATTATGTTTTAATATCTTACAAAAATAAAATAATAAGATTTATTTATAAATAACTAAACAATCAATCAATAATAGCTATAAAAATTAAAATAATAAGAAAATTATAAGTGTTAATATTTTAAATGGTATTAACTTACAAAACTCAAATCTTGATTTTCTTGTACCATTACAAATCAACAATTGAATCTAAATAAAGAGCACAAAATAGAGAATAAAAGAAAAAGGAAAAAGGAAAAGAAATGAAGATACAAAAGAGAAACGAAAAGAAAGGAGAAGGAGAACAAGGAATACCTGGATAGAAAATTAGAAATAAAAGAAAAAAGAAAAAAGAAAAAGAAATGAAGGTTAAAGACAAAGTAGAGAAACGAGAAGGGAAAAAATAAAAGAAAACAAAAAAAAAGAAAAAGAAATGAAGAAAGTAGAAATAAAAGAAAACAGAAAAAAGAAAAAGAAATGAAGAAACGAAAAGAGGAAAAGGGAAAAAAATAAAAGAAAATAGAAAAAAGGAAAAGAAATGAAGAAACGAAAAGAGGAAAAGGGCAAAAATAAAAGAAAACAGAAAAAAGAAAAAGAAATGAGGATAAAAGGAATAAGCTGGATGGGTTTCGAACCCACGAGCTTTTGAAGGAAATCAAAGTCTTTAACCAACTGCGCTACAATACATTTTGAAACTACAAACGGATATATAATACTAATGGGTTTCCAAAAAAGTTGGGGGTCCAAAGGCCCCCCAGGCCTTAATGTGGCTCCGCCACTGGATACAACGTTATTATATGGATTATGAGAGTGTTTGGCCAATTGGCTTCATCAAAACAACTTATAAGTTGCAAATTGTTTAGAAAGTTATAAGTTTTGATAAGTGTTTGTCAAAACAAATTTCTAAATAACTTATAAGCATTGAAGATAATCTTCAACGCTTATAATCACCCCAAAAATAAGTTGTCAAATCCAAACTTATTTATTCATGTTTTATAAACGACAATGGATTTATAAAAACAATCTTATTATAGTTCATTATTTCTAACATATACCCTATCAATTTCATCTCTTTTCATTTTTATCTTTCTAAATATGATTTCTTCTCTAACTCACGATTCTTTATTTAACTTATAAGTTCAATTATCCAAATACTTTGATAATTTATAAGCTCTTGAAACATATAATCTTATAAGCTCTTTTTAATAATTTAGTCAAACAACCTCTAATACGTATCACATTTTATAGGACCGGAGCCCAAAAATGTACGACTATTGGGCCGAGCCCAAAAAGAAAGTTGGATCAAGAAGTTTCGCATCATTCTCTCTCCTTATGATGCTAAATTCATATTTGCTATTGTTCAAACTTTTATAGGACCGAAGCCCAAACCTGCTTTACCTTGTTATATTTGCTACATTCATATTCAATCTTACCTTCTTATACGTGACTCATTTTCACCGTATAGCATATTTTGATTATCTTTTTCATTATTCATAAATTTTCCTATAGGATAGATACCTTGATTCATTTGAAATTTAAAGGGCCTTTGTCGAGATATTTCCAGCAGCCATCGCATTTTATATATCTTCGGTATTATTAATTGATTTTTAATGTTCCAAGTTATCAATACATACTACAATGCGATTAACACATTATTATTAACAACTAAGGAAAATACACCACATCACCAATTAGTTATTGTGCGCTAAGCCACGGCGTCCTCGTCAGATAGCTCCACGTGTCGTCCGTTGATTGGCTGGCAAGGTCTTGCATTGTTCTTGCATCTCAAATCCAAGGGAGCCCTGAGTGCCTCTACTTGGGCTTTGGACACTGATCTCACCTGCACACATTTTAATTATTGATTTCTCACATTATAAACTCTAACAAAAGATATAATCCAACAAATTGTCACTACAAATTAGAGACATTTAAGTTTATTTTGTTTTACCCTGGCAAGAATGTGCCATATGACATTTTGAGTGCAGGAGGTGTGGTGAAAGAGCCAACATATCTATAGTACTTATGGCTCCTCTTCCTCACTTCTGTCGGGTGAAACGGCCCAAACGTGATCGGGCTCTCCTCGTGTCTCTTTACCTCGTAAACAAGCTCGCTCAGTGCCTTCTGCATCTGTAAAACAAAACATGGAGCATTTCATAAGTTAACATTTTCTTCCCTCACCCCCAACCCCCTTTTCCTCTATTAATTTGTAAGTAGAAGTTTTATATAGTCTACCTTAGCAAGAAGTGGATCGGGGTGGCCGTAGTCGAAGAGAATCGCAACAACTGTGACGCTCCCGTCATCAGCAACGTGCACTAGATGAAGCTCTGCAGCATACCTGCATCCAAAAATTCACATTTATTCTGCTAAATGGCCACAAACACACACACACACACACACACCCTTAGAGTTGAGTTGTTGCATACTGCTTTCCATTAATTCTGTGCTCGGAAGGGGAATGCCAGTGCATTTGCTTCAAGTTATACATCTTCCCATCCACCACTACTCCCCTGTATGATCTGGATACCGATTCGCATCAATTTCAACAAGGGTGTAATCGAGTCGAGCCGAATTGAGTAGTGCTAAGGTATATCTCTTTTATTATTGAGTTGAGCTCCAACTTTATTATCAAATATTTCAATGTTCACGAGCTTATTCAAATCTAAATGAATTTTCTAATTTGTATTTAAATATTAATTATTATTTTATAAAAGGAATTACTTATATAAACTTTTTACTGTCTATATATTATCTTATTACAAATAAATGAAACTAATTATATATTTAATTTACTACGTACTAATTAAATATAAATAAATAATTATACCATATTAATAATTTTATATTTTGATGCTAGTTCACTTAATGGGCTTGTTCACAAACTAATGAGTCGAACAATGTCATGCTCAAACTTGACTCATTTAAGAAACAGAGTTTTTATCGAGTCGAGATCCAAATTGTTGAGCACATTTCAGTCCTACTCAAAGTGTCCTAAACCTTGTTCTTTTGATTAGTTGCTGAAAAGAGATCCTACCAATGACCTCATCGACCAAACACCCCAAGTGCAAATGAAGAGCTAAAGTGTGTAATGAAAAACGATTACTGCAAATCTTTTGATGTGTATATATATAAGATTTGAGTAAAGGCAAAATAAAAATTAGAAAAAGAAAAGGTGAGGAAGAAACTAACCCCGACATTGAACTTGTTGTTGACCAAAGTGGCATTGCAAGAAGCGTAAGATCGGATTAAGGGCTTCAAATTCTTGTTTAAGACAAGTTTGTGAGTGATTATGTTAACGGGCGACTGCGATTTGCCATTCCCACACATGCTGAAATTGGGGTTCATTTTCCCCCACATGTTGGGCCCTGTCCCTCCAGAGTATGTAAACTGAATAGATCCATCACTTTCTGCATAACCAAATTAAACACCCAACTTTTTTCAATTATTCATTTACTAATTAATTAAACCACCAATGCAGATTTTAGTTTTTGTTTATAAAAATTTGGACACTTATTTTTTTGAGACAAATCCTAAGAATCATTACTGATGCACGAACATATTCATATATACCTCTGTGTGTGTGTGTTTCTTGAAAACGACCAACTCAAATCCTTAATCTAAACAAACTTCTCTGTTTATTAGGACAATCATACATAAGTATAGCATACCAAATCACTGAACTACTGTATACGCTTGTCTGTTCCAAAAATCTTGGAATATTCATTCTCTCTCGCTCTCTCACACACACACTCACACAGAGTAAGAAAGCATGCATACAAATTCGGAAGATAAAGAAGAGAGAGAAGCATACGTTGTGTAGAGCCAACAAACAGAATGGAGAATGCAACCATGAACAAAGCTAATGTTGGAGAACCCATGGTTGAATATGATTTGATTTACTACCTAGCTACCTGTAATGAGGATGATATATATATATATATGTATATGTGTGTGTGTGTGTGTGTGTGTGTGTGTGTGTGTTTTGGTAGTGATGAATTGTGGGGGTGGAGATGGGCTTCAAATATAAAGTGGTGACAACCAACAACACTCCATGTTTCAATTTCACTACTGCCAATCTTTTTTAGCTTTATGTCTCTGGCTTTTTTTGTAAGCCCACCTTCTTATTCTCCACTTTTTCTTTCTTTCCAAATTTCTTAAAAAATATACTATTTTATCTTCTATTTTACTATACTTGCGTATTATGTACTTGTTGCATCACAAGTAACATTATCATCTAAAATCTAAATGTCCATAAAAAACATGTTTTCTAATTTTATCCATCAATTCGAAATTTTGGGTAGAACCAAAATTCTTTTATAATTAGGTAACATATTGACAAATGAAGGTTAAGGCATTATGTGATAGTAGTTCTTCATTGAACAAACATCCATACCTTTCAACTAAATAAGATTCGACGTATTAATTAATGATAATGCTTCATGTCTTGCTTATAGAAATTGTAGATAAAAAACGAAAAAAATTCTACTTTTAAATCCAATGAAACGAAACGTGGGACTATATGTATTTTATTGTTTGAACGTGTATATGCCAAATCCAGCTAAAAAGCAGACATCCGTGATAGTAAAAAAATAGACATTACTATAAACAAGTTTATTGCATGAAAATGGTAATGTGACAAATTTCAATTCACGGTTGGACGGCTGAACACACCCGCTCTCCAAAATTTAGAATTTATATCTGACAGTGAGTGACCGTTTAAGAATTAATTTATTTGAACGTATTCTTTAGAAAATTATGATAAATTGGCTGTAATGGATCAATAATGTCAAATAAATTGTTTTTTCCTTTTTACATTTGATTCGGCGAAATAATGTAAGATTTGGCTCATGTACCTTGACCTAATTCTAAGGTCTAACTAGGGGAGGTAAACATGAATTGAACTACGAAGCCATAGGTAGATTACCTTCGGTTAGTTTATACTCCCATGTCGTATTTAAAATGTCTCATTTTTCTTTTTGGGTTATCCCATTACAAATGTCTCATTTCATTTTAGGAAGTAATTATCCCTTCAAAAAATGTAAGCCCTACCCACTTTTTAATACTTTAACTATTTCATACATTTCTCCTAAATACATGTGTCCAAAAGAAAATGAGATACTTTAAATGAGACAGAGTCAGTATTATTTTTCAGTAAAGAAGAGAAAATTTGAAAAGTTATATGATGAGATTTAATTTATGCATGCCTTTGTAATAATGACAAGCTCCTTCCAAGTGATAATTAATGCCTTTCTTAGGTACTAGTTTTTGTATGATAGAATTTATTGCATCACCTCTATATTTATTTCTTTTCGCCGATTTGAGCATATAAGTTGGAGAAAACAAAACCCAACAATGAATCAACCATTGTGATAATAATTATTAATTAAAAAAATGTTATAAGGCCTAACAACTATTTAAAATTTTAATTTATACAATTTTTATATTATAATATTGCCCTCAAACTAGCATATAAGATGGATATGATAGACAAAGTCAAATTGTAGGATATTATTTTTTATTATAAAAAGTAGATCATAGATAATTAGCTGCTAATCTGCATTTGATCATATCTCGACCTCAATAGCATTAGTAAGATTCCAGTAAATAATCTCTCAGTTATAACACTGTCGGACCACCAATTGGGCCACTCTACAAGCTCAAAACACCAATTATAGATATTAATTGAATATCACGACCACATATATAATTTAAAATGACTTGTTTATAAACTACTCACAGAGTTGTTTCAATTTATAAATCACTCACGTTTCATAACATCACAATATCTTACTATGAAATAATCTCAATAGCTATGAGATTAGAACTCAACCAATCGACTAAGTCAATCAAAATCCACGTGGAGCAGAATTTTGAGATACTCAACGCCATTCATGAATTCCATTAATGGAGTGCCAGAAATCTCATGGAATCATATTTCTTGAGAGTTACAATATTCATGGCCATGATCTCTTTCATTGATTTTCAAGGTACCCTTTCTAGATGATGGTGATTAATCAAGGTGTCACAATTACTATAAAAAGTATACCAATATTCTATTATTCAAATCTTCGATTGATAATAGACGAAGACCTAAAGTGGGAAGCCGCAACTTCCACTATCAAAATTTATCTCTTTCGTGGCCACATATTATCCCTATGCTCAATACATCTAATTAGAGGTGTCAATAATCTGAACTAATCCGATGAGTTGAGCCATGCTTTAAGAGGCTCGAAATAAATTTCTGACCAGATCGATTTATCCTTTTATGTTTGGCCTAACCTGACAGTTTGACACCTCTATACATAGTTTACTACTGAATACACACATTTCATGTAACATACATACTCATCCTTTTTTTTATCATTAAACATGAATTTTAAAGCCACACACACATGACTCGAACCCGAGACATTTGGTCTCAGACATTAACCACTCTACCACTAGGCCAACACACGCACACATACATACTCATCCTTGATACTCAACGAGTGCATTAGTCATATATGTAGAAGATTATTCTATATATGCATACATTAGTGACACCCGATGTATGCATAATCAGTTTAACATACGTACTTTTGACACTGACCGAAACAGAAATCCTTCTCCATGTTCCTAAGTCAATAGTTCGTCGCAGTTTCTTTAATTTTTACCAGCTAATTGAGAGAGAGAGAGAGAGAGAGAGAGAGAGAGAGAGAGAATCAGATTCCATTTCGAGAGGAATAATGCTCTTTTGGTTGATTGAATCGACCCACCACATGAAATGGTTGTAGTTAAAAGGTGAACCACTTTAGAGTTTTGTGATAGTACGGAGATGGGTAAAACAGCAGAAACCATATAAAATGGGATATTGAGAATTGTGGTACCACAAACACAATGATGGGAGAATGTTCTACATTATATACGTCTTCTGCTTTTGGCCTTTTAAAACTCCAGCAGTCACCTTAACTACAAACCTTTGCCACACATCGTCCAAAGTGTGTCCAATAATTTGCCTAATGTAAAGAAAAATATCGTACTTTTGCACATTAGACATGGTAGGCATTTCACAATGTTTATACATTAGATTGTCTTTAATAGCTTTAGCTTTATTTAGATTAATAATTCATCTAACAATTATTATAAAAAACTAATAATACTAATCAATACAAAGGACACATATATACCATATGAGAAGCGAATTACATTTTTGGGGAAATACCTTCTCAAAATTCATAAGTAATGAAGAGGTGCAATGATATCCTCGAGCTGTCTCTATGCATAGTTAATACCCACAGATAAATCACAAAATAAAACAAAAATTACAAAAATATGCCTAAAAGATTGCAAGCCTTTCTCGCGAACATATAATAATTGATTTAATTTATGTCACAAATTCGAGTATCGGAAAACTTTAATTTAATAAAACAGAAAAGATAAGAAAGATGATGATTTAACAACGTAACATCCACCAAATCTTCAGAATCTTTCAACTGGCGGGCTTTATTTACTTATATAGTTAGAATTCTATAGGAGTTTAAAATTCAACTATTGAATATGGTCAAAATCCAGGAAATCCGACCCGTTAATGCCCGTTTCAAAAAAAAAAAACAAAGTACCAAAATATTATAGGTGAACGTTCGATTCGTCAAGCTCTTACAAATAGTAATTTTTCATTCAGTTATATGTTTAGTTGTTTTAATGATCAAGCAATGTAAAATACGCTTTTTCAAACATGAGACAGTTTTCAAAAAGCTTTTAGCAGTGCCATCAACTCAATGCAATTTTCTTACACCTTCAAATTTTATTCACGTGTTAATTCTTTTTACACATTTAATTCTTCGTCCAAGAAAAATATATAGGGACATAGTTATTATTTTTTGTAACGAAATTCAAGATTTAAACAAAACTAAAAATTAAAGAGGCAGGTGGATTAGTGCATGAGTTGTTGGACCGAAGCAGGAGTTCAATATGCTCAAATCATAAAAATTGGGCCTCATCTTGAGCCCATAACTGCAAAAAATTTATTATCATAGATGTGTAGATACTATTTTCTAATAAAATAAAACAGAGAATGCAACATGTCAAGATTATACAACTCACAAATGACAAATCTATCAAGTATAGTAGATGAGTTAATAAACTTTTCTACCAAATACTAACTGCATGTCAATATAAATACACCTCACAAATCTATCAGATATAGCAGGTGAGTTAATACTAAATTTTACAGCAAACAATCCTTTTCCCCAGAGTTAATCCTTTTTCGCTCATGCCTTTCTACCAAAAAACATACATAGTTTAGTTTACTTTTTTCTTGTTTCCATTTCTCTTGTCGTCGTCGTCGTCTTGATTGAGTAGGTATCTCCCATGTCGGACGTAACCGCTTCAATCTTAACTGCCTTAATTAGGTTTTAATTAAACCCTAATAAGAGATTTATTTAAATCCTAAAGAAAATTAATAAATCATGATTGAAGAATCAATCCTATTTATGAATTATCCTAATTGATTCCTTAATTATTACCTCCTCCATTCTCCAATTTCTTTCATAGTTTTACTTTTTGATACATACATCAAATTTCTTCCTATTCAATGAATGAAAACTATCCCACAAAATACTTCCGACTTATTATCCCCAACAACACTCTCTATTTACATATTTTACTACTCATAGCCCACCAATGTCCCTCATTATCTTCACAACTTATTTATACATTTTATCACCCATTACCCATCACTAATTAATTTTAATTCTACACTAATACAAGACTTTACTCTATTTACAATACAATCAACTACTTTTATTAAAATTCATACCAAAGTTTCCCAAAAAGAAAATTGAGGTACAGAGGGAGTATTAACATACTAATTATGGACGTCCGCACGAAAGGAAGTTTTGTTATTCTTGATTAAGTGGAGGGTATGAAACATGGACAAGGAATTTCATTAAAATAAGCCAACTTAGAAATGAGCATATGCCCTTCCACAAGTCCAACAAAAAATCTTAAACTTTTTTCAACAAATATTTGATCCCAACATAACCTCAGTTTGCATTAACATTCGAACAAATGCTTCTTTCTCTCACACCCCACCTTTTATTGCACTTTATTTTGTTCAAAGAAAACTCCAACCGTTTTTTCACCACCGCCGCTATTTGATGTAGTATTAATCTAAATAATATTTTCTCCAAAAAACAAAATAAATAATCTGAACAAATTATAACACCATTTCTAACTGTAACAAGAACGTTGCGGAAATTAAATATAGGTTCGCCATGATTAAAATACTTGAACTCCAAATTCCCTGTTCCACCTAATACTATATTAGGAAGTACTATCTTAATCTGTGATCTAAATTTTCAAACTTGACTCCTATTTATTCCCATACTAAGCAGCTAAAAGCCTAAAATCTACAGTCACTTTCCATATAAAAGTAGTAAAATTATGTAGATACGTGCAAGATCTGATGCTTTGGTGATAATATACCACTGATATTATCACCAGATAAGGAATATCAAGAACCTAGGCACAACGCAAATATTAATATTAACATTCACAACGCAAAAGAATCAGTAGCTATCGATATTAATATTAAACATTTAAGCAACTATCATTTGACAGTAGATAGATGCACAATATTTGGATGTGAATATTTTGTTTCCTATAAAAGATTTGAGAGAAGATTTTGAAAAATGAGCATATATAAATTTATGTGAAACAATTCACCAACAATTATAACCAGTGATGAAGCTAGGAATATTTTTCAGGGACCCAACTAATTATAGTTTTAAGAAGTAATAAATATAATTTAAAAAATAAAATTAGAAACTAGTAACAATCTCAATAATAGCATATTACCGTTCGAAATACATGGTAGCGTCAATTTTTTTAAAAAAATATGATCACCTCAAAACTTATGAAACAACTGCAACATGAGATATTTCAATATAAGATAAATAATGAAACAAAATCCAATAATAAACTATGTTTACTTAATGCTAGCAACTAGGCAATATATTGCAATCAACTACCAAGATCCTAATAACTTTCGCACAAAGAAAAAGTAATTAATCATAACTAAATTTTTTCCCTCATATACCTTAATATTCATATATCTTGAAAAAATAAAATAATACAAATTACTTGCAAATAATCAATAATAGCTCAAAAATTAAAATATATAATTCAACACAATAAGTAAACTATAAGTGTTAGTGTAAAATATATTACTTTGTAGAAGTCAAATCTTTTTTTTGTACCTATCACAAGTCAACAATGAATCCTAAATCTAAATTCAAGCCTAGGATAAGAAAAAATATATATACTAAAAAAAGCAAAGTTTTAAGAAAAAGAAGATGAGCCCTTTGAGTTGATAATTGTCACTTAGAGTTCACTATATTCTTACGTAATTCGTACACTCTCCCTCAACGTATCAATATAATTCTTCTTTTTTTTTAAAAAAATTTCAATTATTAATTATCAAATTACGTACATATTCACTATTAAAATTTAAAAAAATTCATGAGTCCCCCAGGCCCTCACGTAGCTCTGCCTCTGAGTTTAACCCCAAATATTTCGGAAAAAAAGAAACTCAACTTATCAGTAAATAATCTACCCATAAATGCATGGTGCGAGGAATCCAAAACTGTTAAGCATAGAGAATAAACAATGGAAAGGAGAAGAAGGAACCCATTTTTTGTGGCCTTGAGCAGGAAAGAATATAGCAACATTCTTGACTTGAGAATCTGGCTCGTTACCTTTACTTGGAGTTAAGATTCTCAAATTCCATACCCTTGGAATCTCACGCTTTCCTGCCCCGAATAGCATCCCGTGGTCGTGTTTATCATTCCGGTTTAGTTTCGACCAATACAAACACGTGTAGCCACAGCCAATCAGCACGATGCACTGTCTCCTGTCAATGATTAAGATGTCATAAGGTTCCTTCTCAACGAAATTATATTAAAGTCCATAAAAGGAAAGTTGAGGTACAAGGAAGAACAGCCCAATTTTAAAGTGGAGAATATTGTGCATGAATGCAAGAACCACTTTAATTTAGAATACTACGGTAAAAGTGAAAGGTGCTTGTAGTGCCGTAAATTTTTTAACAGATAATAGCAGTAATATTCTTCATGGCAACATCAAAAAAAAAAAGCAGCTCCAATACTTCTAATTTTGCCAATACAGGTAGAGAATTCGGTTCCTGCCAGACATGAAATCGAAGTTTAACAACTGGTTTTTCTGTATGATTTGGTGCACAAATGCATAAATTTATTCTGCATTACATGAAATCGGAATTTAACAGCTAACTTCTCTTTTCTATATGATATGGTGTGGTGCATGACTGCAAGAAACCATTGATTATTCTATTCTAATACCATATTGTACAATAAATTATAAGAATAAAAAACTATTGAAGCAGCTATTATTGACTGAATGTGCAAGTTAATTGTCAATGAACAAAAGATACAGTCTACTTGTCTATATGTAATATATTGTTTAGTATGTTAGGCATCAGGAGATGTTGCTTGAAGAGCATCTACGCTGCTCCTATCTTCAATTCATTCCTATCCACTTGCCAGCAGAACTATGAGGAATCAGCTTTTACGACTTGCATGTTGTAAAGGTTTTCACAGATTCCTCTAAACTGCATAAAATACCCTAACATATGAAAACCAAAAGACTTTTCTTAAAAGCTTGATTGGAACCTCCACGCAGAGATCGTTCAAGTCAGAGGAATATTATTTACTTGGCATCGATCATATCATTGACTATTAAATAGAGAATTATTGTGGGTCTTGCGGTTAATATTTCACTTCTCTATACAACCGAAAAAGGCAGCATTTTTACGAGTTGGTGATCAGCTCTCACTCGAAGAGATTAACCATTCCATGTTAGATTCTACTAGAGAGTGGGCACAAGAGATCTACATATCTATACAGTTCATGAACAATGTGATTTACTTCATTGTTGCTAAAAATGAAATATTTCTAGCATATGAATCTCCTAGTAACCATGAAACAAGCTATGTAGTCCAGCAACAACTATCATACGTCCGTCCGGATGATGAAGGGTAACCTTTTTGGGGATACCGTGCTGTTAGCTTAATACAAATGCTGGTAATCAATTGTCACTGTCAAATTTTATCAACAGCACCGTGTGCATGAGGCGGCATATTTAGTGATATACCACATATTAAGGGAAATACAGTACGGCCAAATAGGTCATACAAAAGGAAATTATACACAACAAATATAACTTCAATTTCACTGAAATTACAGTCTGCACAATGGCAAAGAAAATTAATACCAATATTCTGGTTATGATTAGTCATGTTTCCAGGCTACAGCCAATGCAAGTATAAATGTAAGTACATTAATTCCTTCTCTTTTCGGAAGGGCCCCACTGAAGTGCACCAAATTCCTTGTGCCATTTAAAAGATCTAATTGGGAATTACGTCCAGGATGAATAAGTACCATACTTACTAAAGGAGACAAAAAAAGGAATGTGTTCCTTATGCTATTCCTGGCCTTCAAACAAAGCCAAGAAAAAGCATTTTCCACTTTTACGACTTGATCAACTAAATTATATATAAGAACACTTGCTATAAATAATAAAAACAATTTTGCAAGAAAGATATACTCAAATCCATATACTTTTAAAGAGGAAACAGGAAGAATCTCCAAACTCTACCTAAGAGGATGAATCCGGTGGATGAGAGAGAGAGATAAGGTAAAATGAAGAAGTAGAAATCAAATATCTATTATCTTCGAGACAAACTCACTTTATGTTGTATTCTTTTAGAACCTTTGCATGCTTGCTTAATTGTTATATCATGTGACCATGAAAATAATCACATAGAGAAATGGGCTCAGAGGAAAAGAATTGAATTTCTTACCAAAATCTGGACCTGAAAGAGTTAAACAGGAGCATCAAGTCACTGGTATTGTTAATTTTTTGTCCCCTCAGAAGAACTGTAGCAAAAATGCTGACTGGATGCTTTCGTCAACAGAATCTTCCACTTAAATAAAATAATTGACTCGAAGTGTTTCAGGACATCATAGATAGTGGGATTCCTTAAATCCGCATCAGATGGAAAAGAACTCCACCATACATTCCTGGAATAAGGTTCGAAAACTTTGCAGATGACAAGTATGAGTGAAATGAAAAGAAAGACACAGGTGGATCTATTTGTACCTATCACAGGATAATACATTTCTCATACGATCATAGTGTAAGGAATTTTAAATGTGTAGTGCTGTCAGAAATCGGAAAGGGAAGTTGGGGACCATAGATGCATTGAAATGGAAGGAGAAGATTTTAGTTTCAAGTCATTACAAAGATTGGATTGCATCTGATATTCTTTTACCCCTTTGAAAGATTCTATGCCTCACTTGTATCCCACTCTGAGTACCCCCCCTCCCCATCCAAGTAAGCTTATAAAACACCCCTTGGTTACATTTCAAGTATGCAAAGATTGAACAAGTAACAGATAAGAGCAGTACTGAAAGCTTCCCTTTACCAAGAATATAACAGAATCATAACTCACCCTTCAAGGTGGAAGCAGATTATCAGAGAGAAACATCCTTTTCAGGTATGATAATTTCTGAATACTGATTAAATCCTTCCACTCTGCATGTGAAACTAATGCTTGCGAATTATCATATCATAGACGATACAATGTATCATCGCCGCCGCCACCACCAAGAAAAGAGTGTTCATCCTTCCTCGAGGATGGCCATTCCACCAGAAAGACACATGTTCCTTCAAGGTGTGAATGGCACAGGAGATTCTGGTCTTGTACTATCAAGTGATGCTAAGCCAAGGTTGAAATGGACTCTAGACCTCCACGAACGGTTCATTAAAGCAGTGAACCAATTGGGTGGAGCAGAAAGTAAGCATGCATCCAATTTTTGAATCTGGATATCATCATATTACATTGTCCTGTATTTGGCTAATTACATTTTTCTTGCAGAAGCTACACCAAAATCAGTCTTGAAACTTATGGGCATCCAAGGATTAACCTTATATCATTTGAAGAGTCACCTTCAGGTAAATTCTGAATTATAGAGGGCAGCAGCCATAGATTTTGCACCTTGCACATTTTCTTTACCGTTTATGTTTAGCAAAATCATCAAAAGAGACACAGTATGCATATAAAGTTGACAGAACCTATAACTAATGTCTATATGTATGAGTTCATACTTCATTTCTGCTACAAGCATGCAATGAACATACTCTAAATGTAAGAGGTGGACTCTGATTTTTCCTAAATTTGTATGCAGAAGTACAGATTGAGCAAGAACCTCCACCAGCAAGCTAATAATGGGAGCAATAAAGCTCGTAAGGAATCATAGAATTTACAATAGAATAGATCAAACACAAACTATTATATACTTTGCTTATCTTGTTGATAACTGGTTTGCAGCCAAAGCAGAAAGAGTACCTGAGGTAAATGGACCTCACATGTCTAATCAAAATATTGCAAATCAACCAACAAGGTAAGAACCAGAAAATCTCATGATATAAATTCTTGTTACTTCATATGCACATTTCATCTGACATTAATTTTGTCTATCTTATACCAGAAAATTACAATTAGACGAAGCAATACAAATGCAAATTGAAGTACAACAAAGACTACATGAACAGCTGGAGGTAAACAACTTAAAATATTTTCTTTCAATTAGCTAATACCTTCCCCTTCACATAATTGCACTAAAAAAATAAATTCTAAATTATTACTGCAAATCTATAGGTGCAGATGTTGATAATAAGGGCTTATGGTTCCTCTATTTTCATAGGTACAACGTCATTTGCAGATGCGAATAGAGGCTCAAGGCAAATACTTGCAATCTGTACTAGAAAAAGCACAGGAATCCCTTTGAAGACAGAATGGGAACTCTTGGTCTAGAGGCAGCCAAGGTCCAATTATCTGAGTTGGTCTCTCAAGTATCAAGCCAATGCCTCAACTCTGCATTTTCAAGAATAAACGACCTCTCAGATTTGTGCCTCCAGCAGCAAGCACAAACAACTCTGCTAAAAGATTGTTCAAGGACAGCTGTTTGACCTCATGCGAGGGTACTACCATGAGGGACCAAGAACTGTACAATAATCCTTTGGGCTTAAAACCAATGATTTTTCGAGTACCTACAGAGCAGATGATTGACGACAAAGATACTGGTCTACACGAGATGGAACTTAGATGGCATGAGAACGTGAAAGAGTTTGGTAAGTATCTTTTGACAGCAAATGACAATGCGAAAACACTTTGAAACAGAAACAAATCCCGGTAGTTTATCTATGAGCATTGGCCTTCAAAGTGGTAAATGGGATTGCAATGGCAACAATCCAGAGGAAAGGCTCAATGGATCAGAAGCAGATGCCAAATGTCTAGGCCAGAACACCGGTACCAGCTCGATGAAAGCAGATGGGCAGAAGTCTTCCTCAGAATTGAAACTACCTTTTTTCTCAACAAAATTGGACCTTAACATTAACTACGAAAAGGATATGGCTTCAAGCTACAAGCAACTTGATTTAAATGGCTTTAGCTGGAGTTGAGAGGCAAGCAATGTAAGAGCTACTGTTTAGAATCTGTTAAAGAGGCATTAGTCCTTAGCCTCCATTTTGTAATGGGATATGATCATTTATCATTCCAAATAGAAGAAAAAAGAAAACAAATTTTCCTGAATATCTCGAGCACTGTTACATTACGATTTACGAGGTTTACATACAAATTTTTCAACAGTGACTCCAAATACATCATACGATGTTTCTTAAATCAATACTAGATTTCAAAGAAACTCTCTCAAAATCGAATAAATGTGAGTTACATCGATAGAACATTATAATTAGAACGAATTAAGTGAATTCAACATAACAAATATAACTAAAACCAAGAATATTTCATATAACCAATACAATCACTAAATTGGTGCATGAACAAGGGCGCAAGGCTTATATTACCTAAATTTGCTGATACTGCGATGATACGATTACCACGGCTGTGATTTAATCTTGTTGAGATGGAATCGAATAGGGAAGATCAGAATTCAACATTGATTATATATGATATATGCATCCGGTGACTCGTTGATTTTAATTCTGGAATCGGCAGAAAATGTAGGGTCACAAACAATCTAACAAATAGGTGAAAAAAAAATCAACTAATCTGTACAGCTAAATGCAACATTGATCATGCTAATTAAACCTACATGCAATTTAATTTCTAGAAATGGAAAGTTAAAACTAAAATTTTTTATGCCTGGCACCAGCGTTGCACTGAAAGGGTAATGTTTAAAAAATAAAATATAAGTCAGTGTGGGGAAAACAAAAATTAAGGAAGGCTTCAACATCCTGATCTTTTTAAGGGGTTATGGATTATATTTGAGTACATACAATTACTTTATTTTATTTTTGATTTAGGGAATGGAGTGGTGGAGTTTGAACTCTCGAGCTCACTATTAATACATTGAACCAAACTGTTTGGATGTCCCCCAAAGAGGGACATCCTATTTGTAATTTTGATAAAATTTTAAAATATTTATTTACAACATCATATATTTATATTTTAATTTGAAGCAATTATAACTTCTATATTTTCTTGTCCGAGTGCACCACCAAATCGTGTCATTTTACAATCAAAACGTATTATTTTATGCGATGAACATGTTAGAATGTTGTGAAAATGTAATGTTGTAATCGAAATATTTTTAAAAGTCATCAAAATTACAAATAAATATAGATGCTCCAGCAAATAATGATGTTATGCAAAGGAAAATATTAACCACACATTCAATCTCATGTAGCAGCTCTATGCACCTTTACAAGATTTGAATATCATGTCACACCTAACTTAAATTAATTGGTTAAGAAATTTAAGATATTTTAACAAGGATCAAAGATCGAGTCCTAACAGTCATAGGAGTTCCATCATTTTTAAGATGGCTACTTATAATCTAACCAATACTGATATTCATACAAATATCTGTCTCCTACTATTTATATCAAAGATTTCTTAGAAAATCAGAAACTTTGGTTGACATTCTTACCCTATTTGGTCACTGTACTTGCCATCGGTACATATAACTCTATATTTTTTTATGTTGAGATCTAATATTTTATAATATTTGAACTCGGATCAAATTATGTGATACAAGACTATTTGAAAACTCAGCCTAATCCGAAAGAGCCAGCCAGAGTTGAGTGGCAAAAGTAGAAGGCAACCCTCGGAAATAACAACTAACAAGAGTTTAATTTGTCTTCTACGAAATGTTAGTCTCTTCAAAATTAAATATAATACTTGTGATTCGATTGAAATATTTTGTCTAAAAGTGTGCTTAAATTTCAGCTCGTGGTCACGATATGTTGTTGATTAAAACAAGTCTTCGTATTTGGAATGTGATCAGTTTAGCATGTGGATATCTTTTCTTTTCTTAGTAAAGTAAATATCTTATCTATTTCTACAACAGTAAGTTAGTCGCAATGATTCAATCTACTCGATTTCTTATTTATTGTTCTTAATTTTTTATTGATCTTGATTAGGTACCAAAAAGCAACTCTAGCAATCCTAAACAAAAATCTTACCGGTTCCCTCAAATAATAATGATAAAAATAATAAGGATTAATTATAGTTCATAGCTTCAATTTTGAGCTTTTTTAATTTATGGCCTTAATTTTTTAATTTATGACCTTAATTTTTAAATTTTTTTTAAATGTCATGAACTCTGATAAATATACTTATTTATGGTCCATAACTTTTTTTAGACATCGAAAAACTGAATAGGACAATATTTTATTTGAGAAGAATTTTTTATCCACCTCAGATAAAATAACCTCGTTTTTTGCACCAACATAGTTGCAGAATTTTTTTTATCCACCTCAGATAAAATAACCTCGTTTTTTGCACCAACATAGTTGCAGAATTTTTTAAAAAAATTAAGAAACAAATAAAATTCCAACTAAGATGTCACCTCACACAAATACACACTCTCAACAACCCACCAACGCACCATCTCCTGCCCAGCGAGCACCACTATCTCCAACCACTTCCCTTCGTACGACCGCCGCCGACGAGAATATCGTCACCGACAGATCGTAGCATGTGCCTATGCTGTTTATTTTCCTTTCTCTCTCTACAAATCTGAGCCTATTCTCTGATGCGCAGGATTTGCTATTTGTGCTCTCTCCAACTTGCGTTGCTTCTGTCTCTTTTCAATTTGTTGATTTTGGTCCTAATTTCTTTTCCAGCAGAGGCAAAGTTATCTAAGGGTACTTCAAATTGTAGGTCTTTTCATTCTTAAGAAGTTGAACTCGACTTCTTTAGCATTATAATAAAGGTAATGCCTCCGGTGGTAGCTAATTTTTTTCCTTTTAAAAAGTTGTAGAAATCAACTTTTTACCGTTGTGTATATACTTACTTGATATTTTTTTATAAAGCCAACTTCTAAAGATAAAAACTGATTTTTTACTTTTTTTCGGATCCCTTAACAATATTTCTTCTTTTTTGTCCATTTTCTAGGTCCAACAACTGTCTTATAGATAAAATTTTATATATATTAGAGTGAGATCCATGTAAAAATTGATATTATAGGTACGATTGGAGAGAAATATGAAAAAATATATAAATTTTTAAAAATTTATGTGGCATCAAAAAAGGTAGAAATCAAGTTTATCATTAAAGGTATCTAACTACCGAAATATACATGTTGGAAAAAATCTTAATTGGACTTACATATGTTAAATTAAATATGCATAGTTTTCTTTTAGTAATCCAATTAAAGTGCTATACTAAGGAAATATTATGGATTAAAAGGATATTAATTAATCATGGAATTAATTGTGTAGATACCATAAAGAGATTTGTATTTTGTTGAGGGACCAAATTACAAATCTAGTTTTAATTACTTATTATATAAGTAGGGTTATAGTCCCCAAACGACAGTAGAGAAAAATTCAGAATCTGCATTTCTTCTGCAGCGTTCTATAAAGAAACCCTAAAGAAATATCGTTCGCTTGGAAGATCCATACAACCACAATCAAGATTCAAGATTTCTATATGGATTCGTGTGACGCTCGCTTTGGTTATGATTTTCTGATTATCAATATAGAGTTATGAATTCTAGGGTATAAATTGATAATTGGAATACCCTATTATGTGTATAAAATCTCTAACAAGTGGTATCCGAGCTTCTCTATACATGATTATCTGAAAATTATTGATTGTTTATTTTTTGGATTAAGCGCCGAAAAAATTATCGAAATATGTTTACTGATCAGTTCATGAATATGCGTGAATTTGTGTTTAATTAGTCCGCAACATGTTTATCGAAATATTCATGAATTGATTCTTCCAGAAATTCTAATATCGACTAATGATTACTTTCTACAAAGCCATAAAGGTAGTATGCTTGTTTCGTCAATATGCTTATCAAGAAGTCAAAACAATGACGACAATGATTATAATAATATTTTGAATTGTTCTTTCCATTAGAAATTCTCAAGCACGCATGTATGGTCCGTGAATGATGATGATTGTTATATTCAATGTTTCGTTAGAAATCAAAACATGATGTTCATCGAATAATTGAATGTATGCTTCCCAAGATGATATCATGCTACCGCTTTGTCAATAAAATGAGTGTTTCACTATCGTGTTATATTGTAGTAGTTGAGAATTTTGTGGAAAATTTTAATGATACGGATCTTGGTTTTGTTGATATGGATGAATTTGAATTCTTAGTTATCTCATCTCCCACTTTACGCTTTAAAAATTATTTCAATTACATTGATTTCAAAATTTTGGTTATTCGCTTTTGTTTCCCACATTATAATTTAAAATTGATCATTTAATTTTAATTTGTTTGATACATCTCATGTTCCTATTAGATTTATTAGTATTCGAGATAAATAAATTGAAATAAGATGTCGTCACGATGACCTCTCTTCAAAAATTTATTTATTAAGAATATTAAGACGGTTGTGTGAGTGTATATTCATGCGGTATTAGTCGGCCTACAGGAAGGTTAATGCTTGACTGAATTTCATAAACACTTATGGTGGTAAATACGTGACAATTTTATGGCAATCCATGTGAATAATTTGTCATTCCACAGGATGACAATTGTTTGACATGACTTATTGTCAATATTTGATCACTACACAGAGGGACCTATTTATAAGTTAATATTACTATCCACAGACTTGATATTAATGTTATGCCGGGTTTCTCGATCTTATTTGAATTTTATGATTAATTGTGGTTTTAATTATGTAAGCATAAAGTTGATTTTGATTTTGTTCTCTGTTCATCTATGATGTCTGCTACTTTTATATCTGCTAATACCAACAACATTCTCATGCTTAATGGGTCAAACTTCAAGGATTGGAAAGAAAATGTTCGATCATTTTGGGTCGCATGGATCTAGACTACGCTAAGAGTTGAAAACCCGTCATTGACGGATGCAAGTTCTCACGAGGAAAACAGTAACTTTGAGAAGTGGGATCGCTCAAATCGCTAGTCTAATGATCATTAAGCGACATTCCGAAGCCTTCGAGGCACAACTTCCGACGAAATTACTACAGCCAGTGAGTACCTTGCAGAGATTGAAAAGCGTTTTGTAAAAAACGATAAGGCCGAGACAAGTACGCTTTTAGCTAACTTGATCTCACTAAAGTATAAGGGCAAGGGAAACATAAGGGAGTACATCTTACAGATGTCTCACATTGCTTCAAAGCTAAAGTCACTAAAGCACGAGGTGTCTGATGACTTACTCGTGCATTTAGTTTTGATATCTCTTCCTACATAATTCAGTCAATTTAAAGGTCAGTTATAACTGCCAAAATGAGAAGTGGACTCTTAATGAGCTCATTTCATATTGTGTGCAAGAAGAAGAAAGGTCAAGCATGTGAATCGAAATTGCTCAACTGGCTAGTAATTCTAAAGACAAGGGCAAAATAAAATTTGACGTTGGGAAAGCTGCTAAAGTTGATGGTCCACCACAAAAGAAACAAAATGCTGAAAATTCAGATTCTAAAGGTTGTTTCTTTTGTGGCAAACTCGACACACGAAGAAAGATTATACCAAATATCGTGTGTCATGCCAGAAAGAAAGGTACATTTCTTACTTTGGTGCGTTTCAAGTCAATTTAGCTTTCGCATACCTAGAAACACTTGGTGGTTAGATTCTGGTGCAACTACTCACATAAGTGTTTCAATGCAGGGTTGCATGAGCTACCGAAAGCCAACTGATGGTGAAAGATACATCTATGTGGGGATGGAAAATCGGTGGAAGTGGAGACAATTGGGCATTTTAGATTGTTGTTAAGAACCGGATATTTTTTGGATTTGAAAGAAACTTTTATTGTACCGTCATTTAGATGGAATTTGGTTTCTATTTTCTTATTGGACAAATATGGTTATTCTTGTTCATTTGGAAATTCTGAGTTTTGTCTTTCATTAAATTCCAATATAGTTGGTGGTGGTTCATTAAATGTCTATGACAATCTATATATGTTTGATATTGTGGCTTCATATAATGAATCCTTGCATGTTGAATCAAGAGGTACTCAATAAAAATAAGTAAACAAAATTCAAAGAAAATTATGGCATAAGCGTTTAGGTCATATCTCAAAACCGTAATTGAGAGACTTCGTCGATGGTATATCGATGCACTTGATTTTTCGACTTGATGTTTGTGTCGAGTGTATCAAAGGAAAATGCACCAAAATAAAGAGATTGGGTGCCAACAGAGCTACGTGACGCCTTACAATTGATACATACGGATATTTGTGGGCCATTTCCTAAGGCTTTTAGAATGTGATTACTTGGTTTTGTGTGCATATCTTATCTATTCAGTATGTTTGGTGATGTACCTTTGTGCTTATTATGATCTATCGAATCAAGTATTGTATATGCGAGTAAGTTAGATTTTGATTTGTGCAACCGAACTCGTGGTATTGATCGGACCTTGATGTGATTTCATTTCTCTTGTTGATATGTGATTAAAGTACAATGTGAATTGACGAGATTGTGGATTGATCTTAAATCGGGGTTATTGACGTGATTTGTCCGGCTAATGCCAGAGGTAGTGTTAACATTGTGGTCACCTATATACTTGTTTCAATTTATATAAAAAAAAAAAAAGAGTTGTGCAGGAGGGCGTCGAGTCTGTGGGTTTGAACCCGAACCCTGACCTTGGCTCTGATTCTTCCATCTTGAGTTGTACTGCTGTTGGTTTTGCTCATAGTTTGGGCTCGGCTCATAAGGCTGTCGAGGCGGAAAACTTTGCATAGAATAGGCCTCTACTCCGCCTTCATAGACGGGTGCTCCCATATTAGGACAAATATCTGTCAGATGTCCCATTTCCATGCAAATTCCACAAGGATGCATAGAAATCCTAAGGAGGCGCGAACTCCTGCGAAGGAGCAAATAACTCTGGGGTGGTGAAGGGAACTCAACTCGCTTCATCTTCATCTCGCTCATCTTCTCATAAGCCGCGCCATCCGCTCGTTAATTCCGATCCTGCTCCACGGAGTTGACGAGAAGACCGTAGCATTAGATGCCTTCTAGAGGAATTGCTCGCCATGACATCAAAGATCTCATCAAGAGCCTCGATCGTGATATGAGCTATGTTGCCCTCGCCGCATCGCCGCCTTTTTCCCGATCGGATTTCGTGATCCCTCATAGAAGAATTGGCACAAAAGAACCAACGGAAGAAGTGATGTGGGCATTGCCTCAAGCTCTTTCAATCTTTCTCTCGCTTCATGAAACGACTCATCTAGATCCCGCTGAACGTCATAATCTTGGATCAAGATCCTTGGTCTTCTCGCGGATAGAATCTCAACATGAACCGCTCCACCACGTTGTTCCAATTTGCCAAAGAGTCGGTGGAAAACTCATAAGCCAAGACTGCTTTATCCTTCGTAGAATAGGAGAAACAACGATCTTCAACTGCTCTCATTCAGCCAAACAGAGAAGCGATTGCACCACTTGATTATACTCTCGATGAAGCTTAGGCATCCTCATTCGCCATGCCATGAAAAGTGGGAATGAGGTTGAAATGATTTGCTTCAACTCATACCCACGTGCCGCGGGGCACAACACGATAGGGTTTGTAGTCTCCCCTATTTTAGGGAGGAAGTAATCCCCCATCAGGCGAGGGGCAGCGTTCGCGTCATGATTGTTGTTCATATTGTCATGATTATTGTTTCGACGGTCACCCATGATCCTCGGTGGGGATTCTTCAAATAAGAAATTCTCGACGGTAGTGAATCCTCATTCAAGAGTGAGAGAACTGTCCTCACAGAAGCTATCACAATCGGAGTGATCAAACTCGCCACACTAGCGATCAGCGGTTTCTTTCGCTTCATGAGTATACTTCAACGGGATGCCAATCTAGGAGTTAGACTGACGCCCCGCATACACAACACTCAACAAACGAGATCAAACGAATCATGGTACAAAATAAGAAAGGCAAGGAGAAGAATAAAACGAAAACATGCAACATTAATAAACGCTTAAAGTTTTCCTTCAAGAACGCGCCAAAATTTGTTTGACCGAAAAGATCACTAATAAAGTCCTCACAATCTAACGAGGTCGCCCCACCGAGCAAGTTGATCCGAATCATCTCTCAAGAAAACTTAACAGTATGCTACTAAGTTACCACACGAAAGCAATTAAATCCTAAACACACTAATCACAAAGGGTTGTTTGATTACCTAGGCGAGGAATTATTAAAGAAAGAAAGACAAATTAACTAGGCGGAGATTGACAAAGCAAAGAAATTATCTAGACAAGAATTAAACCCTAGATTGAAGAACATAGAATCAACATTATGAACCCCTAGGCATAAATCGAATAGAATAAATGAAAGACAAAAATAATTAAGCAAATACTAATATTAAGCATCACCAAAGCGTAGAAATCAATATCAAATAAATGCGAGAATACGGAAGAAAACGATAAAGAAAACTTACGGAAAAGAACGAACGATGGAATTAAAGTTCCAGAACAGGAATCTAATAACAATAATCCTTACAATAATCTTCAATGACAAATAATAAAGAAAAGTAATTGAAATACTTAATAAACTATTTGTTCTCGGAGAGGAGGCGCACGACGAAAAGAAAAACTGAAGGAATGAATAAAACGTAGGGTTTCAGTTTTAAACGACGATTTAAGCGCCCAAATTTCGCCCAAGACCGGACGCATTCCCTTCAAAGAAAGACAAAATGCGGATCACCCAATCACGGACGATGCCTGCCGGACGCGCTCCTCGAAAAGGTGCCGTGCGGACGCGATGACTCTCGACAAACTTCATTCAGACAACACGGACGCAACACGTCATTCGGACACCCGAGTCTCGGATGAAACTTCACTGCGGCGTCGGACGCAACGCAGCGCCGGACGCACGGAGTCTCAGGACGAAACTTGCATTGGTCGCCCAGCACCGGACGCACGCCAAGCGCCGGACGTGGGTCTTCTATTTGCTACCAGGCGACGCCATGCGCACCCAGCGCCGGCTACACCGAGTCCGACGCTTGGGTGTGCTCTTTATGCACAACATGGTTCAAAACGCGATCATTCCCTACACGAACACGATTCCAACAAAAAGATATTCAAATATAAATCAAATAGGAATCAAATCATCGAAAACAAACAAAGAAAAACAAAACAAAAAAATGCAAAACAGAATGGTCAACGATATTTTATATCTTTTATAGACGATTACTCACGATTTGGGTATCTATATCTAATTCATGAAAAATCAGAGGCACTGGACATGTTCAAAATTTTTAAAGCTGAAGTTGAGAATCAACTCAACAAAAGAATTAAAACCGCCGATCCGACCATGGAGGTGAGTACTATGGCAGATATGATGGTTCGAGAGAACAACGCCCGTGGCCTTTTGCTCTCTTCCTAGAGGAATGTGGAATTGTCCCACAAGACACCATGCCGGAACACCTAGCATGAATGGTGTTCTTGAAAGACTAAAATGTAACTCTAAAGGATATGGTGAGAAGTATGATTAGTCATTCGCCTTTACCGAATCACTCTAGGAGAAGACTAGAGACCTGCACTTATATTCTCAACAGGTACCAACTAAAGCAATGCTAAAACACCTTATGAACTTTGGAATGGGCAAAGCCTAGTCTAAATCATTTGCATGTATGGAATGTCCAATGAGGCTAGCCTTATAAGCCAAATGAAAAGAAACCGACTCCAAAACAATTAGCGGCTATTTTATTGGTTACCCAAAGAGATCAAAGGGTTTCAAGTTTTACGATCCCACTAGAAAAATCATTTTTGAAATGGGAATTGCGGTATTTTTTGAGGATGTTGAGCTTTGGGGGAGAAATAAAGTTAGAGACATTACCTTTGAGGAGGATTCAATTTCGACTCCTACTAATGCTTCTAGTAACGTGCAGTGCTCCTATTCCCGCTGCTACTCGAGAAGCAGATTCAGAACCTCAATAGGATGATGTTGAGGATATCCCCACTCTGAATGATCAAGTTATCCAAGAAGATCAAACTCCGGTTGATCAAGTTATTCAACAAGATCAAACTCTGGTTGATCAAGTCATTCAACAAGATCAAACTCAACAACCTCAAGAGCCAATGCAATTAAGAAGATCCACTAGAGAGAGGAGGAATGCCATTCCGAATGATTACGAAGTATATCTTCAAGAATGTGAGGAAAATAATGTATTGATGATAAATGATCCTATCAATTATCAACAAGCCATGCAATCTCCAAACTCTGAAATGTGGAATGATGCTTTGATTGAGGAGTACAAGTCAATGTTAGAAAATGATGTATGGGGTATCGTTCCATTATCTCCAGGTGTGAAACCTATTGGTTGCAAATGGATTTTTAAATTTTTAAAACCAAGAGGGATTCGGTAGGTAATGTGGAACGATATAGGCTCGCCTTGTAGAAAAGGCTATACTCAAAGGGAAGGCATTGATTTCAAATAGACTTTCTCCGGTTTCCTCGAAGACTCTTTGAGAACAATTATGGCATTGGTTGCATATTTTGAACTTGAGTTACATCAGATAGATGTGAAAACAGCTTTCAATGGTGACATTAAAGAGACAATTTATATGGAGCAACGAGAAAACTTTGTGGTTGGAGACCCAAAGACTATGGTTTGTAAATTAAAGAAATCCATCTATGGACTCAAGCAAGTCATTAATGGTACCACAAATTTCATCGTGTAGTAGTCTCGCTCGGATTTGAGGCTAATATTGCCGATGATTGTGTGTACCAAAAGTTCTGTGGGAGTAAGTGTATTTTCTGGTTTTGTATGTGGATGGCATTTTGCTTGCCACGAATGACAAAGGACTGCTGTGCGAAACCAAGGAATTTCTATAAAAGAATTTTAAGATGAAAGATCTGGGAAACATTCAGATTAGGAATCCAAATACATCGAGAACGTTCTCGAGGTATTCTCGATTGTCATAAAAGGGTATATTGAAAAGTGCTACAAAGATTTGGCATGCGTAATTGCAAACCAATTGATAACCCTATAGCTAAAGGAGACAAGTTTAGTCTCAATCGGTGTCCTAAAATCATCCGAAATTAAGGAAATGGAAAAGATCCCATATGCTTCAGTTTTGGGAGTCTAATGTATGCTCAGGTCTGCACAAGGCCAGATATAACATTTGTTGTTGGTATGTTGGGCAGATATTTAAGTAACCTTGGTATGGATCATTGGAAAGCAGCCAAACGGGTTTTGAGGTATTTGCAGAGAACAAAAGACTTCATGCTTACATACGTAAAATCGATCAGCCGAGATCATCGGGTATTCTCGATTCGATTTTTCGGATGCCAAGATAGTAGAAGATCTACTTGGTTACGCTTTTCCTATCGGGCTGGGAGCTATTTCATGGAGAAGTGCTAAGCAGACACTTGTAGCACCTTCTACCATGGCAATGGAATTCGTGGCATGTTATGAGGCATCCAACAAGGAATATGATTGTGAAATCTTCACCTGGTCGTCGATTGTTGGAAATATTGAAAGACCAATAAAGTTATATTGTGACAATAACTCAAGAAGATTATATTTCAACAACAACGGAGTTCTACTAAGTCAAAGCACATTGACATTAAGTACCTGGTTGTGAAAGAAAGAGTACAGAGTGGTCAGATTGCTATAGAACATATAGGGACAGACTCGATGATTGCAGATCCACTAACAAATGGATTGATACCCAAGATCTTTCATGGGCACACTGCTCATATGAGTGTGTTATTGCTTCAGGATACTTTGGTTTAGTGGGAGTCTGTAATATATTAATGCTTTATAGTTTATTTTGGAATCATTTTGTGTATTTTGGTATTTTCTGTACATACATAAAGTAATTGATTATCGTGACTTTGTCATTTTATTTATTATTGTTGATCTCACCGAGGAATAAGGTGGACCAATTGAAATAGATATGTTAGATCACATCGCATATAATATCCAATGCTATGCATCTATGATCGATCTATGTCATTTGATTATATTAGTATTCGTGATTATGATGGGTCTAGTTACGCTTAAAGTGATGATGGCCTCTTTAGTCCTATACCAATATGATCAATGGACTAGATTGCTCGTAATATCCTTATATATGACAAAGAAAGTTTGAGCTCATAAGATGATGCATGTTTGTTCGGTAACATATGTAGTCCAAGTGGGAGATTGTTGGAAAAATCTTAATTCGACTTACATATGTTAAATTAAATATGCATAGTTGTCTTTTAGTAATCCAATTAAAGTGGTCTATTAAGGAAATATTATGGATTAAAAGGATATTAATTAATCATGGAATTAATTGTGTAGATACCATAAAGAGATTTGTATTTTGTTGAGGGACCAAAATGCAAATATAGTTTTAATTACTTATTATATAAGTAGGGTTATGGTCCCCAAACGACAGTAGTGAAAAATTCAGAATCTGCATTCCTTCTGCAACGTTCTATAAAGAAACCCTAAAGAAATAATGTTCGTTTGGAAGATCCATACAACTACAATCAAGATTCAAGATTTCTATATGGATTCAGTTATGCTTCCGCTTTGGCTATGATTTTCTCGGATTATCAATATAGAGTTATGAATTCTAGGGTATAAATTGATAATTGAATACCCTATTATGTGTATAAAATATTTAGCAATACATACACATAAAGATAGAGAGACAAAATTGTGCAGAGAGCGAGGGCTTGTGCAATAGCAAATGCAATTATATTGAGATAAATGAAACCACGTACATACACAATTGATTCGATTTAGAAATTAATCAAATTGAAGAATTCAAGGCGATATTTTCCTAATTGAATTTAGTGTATCTTCGCTTGTGTATGGTGGTTCAAGAAAGGTCATTAGATGCATCCCACATTCTCCGCTTCTTCCGATAACACTTAGATCCATGCATCGCTTTGTTCGAACTGTCGTTGTGGTTTGAAGTGGAGAAACATCCTTCACCATCCCTAGCACCGCCACCACAATATCCATCACCAGTACCGCACACATATATCATCCCTAGAAATGTTATGGAAAAATTCTATCTTAATTATGTGTTTTGATTAGATCTCAAAAGCGTTGATAATTGCCCTGCTGATGTAACATAGTACTACTCGCAAGTTATGGAATTAACATTTTTGATTACAGGTTTCAGCGGAAGAACTAACAGTTTGAACATGTTTAAGAGTGATGGAGTTCAAGTTATATTGAAACCAGTCGTACTGAAAGAAGTTTCAATACTAGTGCAACTGAAGATAAGCACTACTGAAGTTGCGTACTGAAGATTGAAGACCGAAGTCAGACGGACTGAAGACTGAAGTTCATCGATGCTGATGAATAGTACTACTGAAGAGTGAAGTCGGAGACTGAAGACTGAAGATCAGAGACTGAATACTCGGTGCTGCTTAAAACAAAGAAGTCCGAAATGTGACTAAGTGTCATACCAACAGTTGGGAAGCCAAAGTTGCTGATAACTACGTCAACGCTGAAGCGTCATACTGACTCAGGTTCCCCAAATTGATAAAAGACAGAGTCCAGCCTGCTGATAAATCTCGGAGCAAACTCTACTGACTCAACCTGAAATCAACGTATTGAAAAAACATGGAGTCAACTCAACTGATACGGAGTTATTTAAGCCTTTGGTGTTTGACTCGCAACTTGTTGTATCTAATCTGCAAAAGATTCTGACATGTCAGATCTACTTTTTTGAGTTACAGAGCTATAGTGTACGATGATGTAGACCCCGATAATGACGTACGATGATTCAAACGGGAAGAATTCAAACGACAAATAAAATGGATGTGATTGGTGCTTCCTCTAATGAAACTATTCATCATCCATTCTATAAAAATACATGCAGAATCCAACATTTGAAGGTAACTGAATCGCTGCGCAATCTATTATAAAGCACCCAAAGTTCATATCCCAAGATCAAATACCCAGTTATTTCGAAGAAGAGAGTATACAAAGTGTAATCAGAAAATCTTCAGAGCTTGATGTTCTCGTTTTACATGTTTTATTGGGTTATATTTGTCCTATTTCTAAGTGATAATTGATTGGTTGTTGCATTTATGTTATATTTGAATGTTTTGAAAGATATGATGCGGGTGTAGTTTGTGTTGTTTTAGTATAGGTTTTATCTCAAATGGAAGACACACACGCTGATAAAGGATTTGGAGTTCGCAAGGAATCCTCGCGATCGTTTCGAGCGAGAACGCGAAATCTTTCCTCGCGACACGCTATCGCGAGTAATTACCGCGATGAAAGATCGCTGAAGTCTCGAAGGAAGGCGATCGCGCTAGCTATCGCGACCAATTCGCGAGGAGAGAGAGTGCGTCTCGCGGCGAGACTCCTATTCCGCACAATTCTAATCATAGTCCGAGATGGAGAAGGCTTGGGCTATGAACGAGAAAGGGAGCTAGAAATTCATTATAAATAGAGAGATAGATCAGTTGTATTCAACATCATTCCATAGCAGAACACAAATTCTTCTTTATATTATTTTGCGAGTTTTATTCCAGTTTTATTAGCTTAGTTTATTTTAGAGTTCAATTTTATTTACGGATCGAAGCTGCTACATTGTTCTTCGCGGAATTCCTACGGTTTTATCTATCTAATTCAGTTTATGCTTTATTTAATTATTTTTTGCTTTAGTAATTTAATTATCGTAGCTAAATTCGTATTGATCCAGGGTTTGTATGTCCGACTAGATTCGTATAATTTATCTCATATCTTGTTTTGCCGTCCTTCATGATTTATAAATCTTGGCTTTAATTCTCATGTGTTGGTATCTGATCAATATCTATGCATGCTAGTTATGTGATTAATGTCTCTGGAATTAATTGCATAATCGATATCTCGAGTTTATAATACAGTTTTTACCTTGAGACCCGACGGAGATAGGTGAGCTGTAGGAGGTTATATCTTTGTGTGCTTTTGGTAATTAGCTTACTTCTCTCGAGACCCGACGGAGATAGAGTTTAGGCTAACCCACTACTATAGGTTGTCCCGACTGAAACTATAGTTATATTTGTGATCCTTCATCCGAATGTGGATTAAATTGGTAAACAGATTAATAGGTTAATTGTGTGAATCTGGTTAGGTTAAGTACATCCCTAGGATCAATCTTTTATATCTGAGTTTTATTCCTATCTTTATTTGCAAGTCTAGATTTATAATCTCTCTCTTGATTTGTGTTGCTTGGATAATAATAAAGGTTCGTGTTAATTACTTGCGTGTTCAGGTTCTCAGTCGATCCCCGTGGATACGATATATATATACTTGCTTTTTACTATCATTTATTTGGTAGGAATATTAGCGATCAAATTTTGGCGCCGTTGCCGGGGACTGTTTAGATTTCACAGTGATAATTTTCTGAATTGTAGTTATTAATTCAAGCGTTTTTAAAAAAAAAAAAAAAAAAATAATAATTTCTATTTTTATTGTTTTATTTCTGAGTTACTTTTTAGTTCTGACTTGGTTTTATATACTCTCAAGATGCATGATTACAAGATCTCAAAGGAAAGAAATTATTCCTTTAGATCTTGAGATTGAAAGATCCCATAAGAGGGAGAGCCGAGAAAGAAGACAAGCAATGGCAGGCAGACCAAGCCATGAGCGGATAACCGAGTTAGAGAAAATTTGGCGAGGAATTCGGCAATAATCGGCGTTAAATAATCAAATGGGCCAGATTGGGGGGCGACCACCACCCGTTCCGTTGAATCACATGTACAGGCCACCGACGGATCTGTTCCAAGGTGGAGGATGGGGGCCGAATGTTAATGCGAATAATTTCGAGCTTAAGCCTGCCCTCATTAGTATGATACAAGCGGAACAGTTTGGGGGAGGGGTTACTGAAGACCCCAATGCACATTTAGAGGCGTTCCTCGATATCTGTGATACAATCAAGCAGAACGGAGTGCCAGCTGATGCCATCCGAATGCGGATGTTTGTGTTTTCATTGAGAAACCAAGCTAAAGAATGGTTCAAGGGATTAGACAGATCAGGAATTAGTACATGGGAGCAGCTTTGCGAGAAATTTCTATCTAAATACTTTCCACCTGCTAAGGCTCAGAAAATCATTGCTGAGATTTCTCATTTCTCACAATTGGGAGATGAGTCATTGTTTGAAGCACAGGAAAGATTCGTAAGTCTCTGCAAAATGTCCACAACATGGTTATTCTCAGAATGAAGGTAAATACGCTTCTGATTGGTCCGATCAGAACACCAAGTATTGTAGATGCTTCAGTGGGAGATGCCTTCTCAACCAAGTATAGATGAAGCGTTGAGGATAATTGAGGAGATGGCATCTAATGACTATCGATGGTCGATGGAGAGGCGGCCAAGAAGGCGAGTTGCGACTACGAGGAGGATAGTAAATACGATGATCTTTTAGAAAAGTTCAAAGCCTTGCAATGAGGAATGTGAAGAAGAAAAGAAAGCCAAGATAACTGTTTTAATGGCACAGGATACTGAAGAAGCTAATTTTGTGAATCAGAGGAATAATTTTCAGAGTCGAGGCTTCCAAGGAAATCAGGGTGCAAATCCAGCGTATCATCCGAGTAATAGAAATCACCCTAATTTGTCCTATGGAAATGCTCAGAATGCACAACAACCACCACCGGTTTCATTTGTAAATAATGGAGTCATTGTGGAGCCAAAGAAGCTAGTGTCGAAGAGATGTTAAAGAAATCTTAATGAGTAATCGCAGGCCGCATCAAATCATCAAATGCATGGCCCAAGAACACTCGGATACAGCAGACGGGCATCGAATAAATGTGTTGGAAAGTATCATCAATTCCATCAATAACACCGCTACTCGATTGGAAAACAACTCAAGATGGTGGAAAATCAAATAGGCGATGGCCAATGAGAGAGCCGGGTTCACAGCAGTGGTCAATTTCAATGTCTGAGCGTAATCCAAAAATCGACACCTCGTAATCATGTGAATGCCATTCGAGACGAAGTGGAAAATCTTATATAAATCATCCGGAGTATGAAAGGGAGGAAGAAGATCGAATAGGCCTTGAACCGAATTCACCGCGAGTGAGCTTCGCGAGAAAGAGGCATCGAATTCAAGGTGATTTCATGAGGAAATCATCGCTCAAGAGAAAGAAGACATCGCGACTCACTATCGCGAGACAAGTTCGCGAGCGCATCGCGAGCCCGAGATGGAGGACCTCGCGACTCATCATCGCGAGGAAACGTCGCGACCAACAAAGTAGCGAAGGGAGGAAACGCGCATCGCGAGCCAAGAAAGAGAGAATGGCTCATGAGAAGGATAGAGGCCAGCGTCGCGAATTCACGCCAAGGCGTGAAAGACCAATCGCGTTATTCCAACAGCACCTTTTCCTCAGCGTTTAGGAAAGCAAAAATACGATGCCAAGCTCACCCGTTTTATGGAGATGTTTCAGAAAGTAAATATCAACATACCTCTCCTTGATGCGCTTCGAGATATGCCTGGATATATTAAATTTCTCAAGGATGCAGTAGCAAGCAAAAAGAAGTTGGGTAAATTTGAGACAATCAATCTTTCTGAAGAATGCAGTGCTATAATCCAGAGGAAGTTGCCACTCAAACAAAAAGACCCAGGAAGCTTTACTTTGATGTGCAGGATTGGAGAGCATACTTTCCCTAACGTTTTGTGTGATTTGGGAGCAAGCATTAACTTGATGCCACTTTCAATTTTCAACCGTTTGGAGATCGGCGAGATGAAACCAACCACAATATCCTTATTGATGGCTGACAGGTCTGTTTCTTACCCTAAGGGAATTGTTGAAGATGTTCTGGTAAGAATTCAAGATTTTGTCTTTCCGGCTGATTTTGTGATTTTGGATATGCACAAGATAAAAATCGACCATTAATCTTGGTCGACCTTTTCTAGCTCTTGGTCGAGCTTTAATTGATGTCGGATGGTGATCTAACTTTTAGGTTGAACAAGGAGGAGCTCAAAATCTCGATTTATGATGCCATCAAGAGACATGATAACTTTCATTCCGAGGATTGTTGCTCAATCACCAATTTCACACCTTTTCTACCATCGAGGCGATAAGCTAGAAAAGTGCATAAGAAATTCTGTTTTCTCTTATAATGATCTAGATGAAGCTTGTGATGAAATTTTAGAATATTTATCTGTGCTTGATACAACTCCCGTTTCTAAACAGGTCTCGTACTTGGATATTCATCGATCAAGTGATGGGGGGGGCATTGAGAAAAGTTCATCAGCAAAGAAGAAACTAGCAGTGGAAACCACGGATACACCCAAACTCGAGCTGAAACCACTGCCAGATCATCTCAGGTATTCGTTTTTGGGAGATAATGATACTTACCCGGTTATTGTTTACGCTTTGCTTAATCCTACGAATTGGAGAAACTTTTGCGAGTTTTGAGGAAATCTGAGGAAGCTATAGGTTGGACCATTGCGGATATTAAGGAATCGGTCCGTCTTTGTGCATGCATCGAATTTTGTTGGAATCAGAGAATAGACCAAGGGTGCAACCTCGGAGATTAAATCCGGCTATGCAAGAAGTGGTAAGAAAAGAGGTTCGAAACTTTTAGGCACGGGATGATATATGCCATATCCGACGGTGAGTGGGTAAGTCCCACAAGTTGTCTCAAAGAAAGGAGGATGACGGTGATCGAGGATGAGAATAATGAGTTGATAGCAACACGATTGGTAATCGGGTGGAGGTGTGCATCGATCACCGAGCATTAAATGCAGCCACACGTAAGGATCACTTCCTTTACCTTTTATTGATCAAATGTTAGATAGGTTGGCGGTCATGAGTTCTATTGCTTGGGCGGTTACTCGGGATACAATCGGATCCCCATCGCTCAGGAAGATCGCACAAGACAGCATTTACACCCTACTGTGTCTTCGCCATGACGGATGCCATTTGGGTTATGCAATGCACCACCACATTTCAACGGTGCATGATGGCAATTTTCATGGTTTAATAGAAAACATCATGGAGGTATTTATGGATGATTTTTCGTATTTGGATCCTCTTTGATGTTTGTCTTGATAATCTTAGCGGTGTTGCAACGATGCGAGGATACATGCCTTGTGTTGAATTGGGAAAAATGCCATTTTATGGTAAAGAAGGTATTGTGTTGGGACATAGAGTTTCGAGTGGACGACTTGGAGGTTGATAGAGCCAAGGTGGTAGCTATTGAAAAATTACCTCCACCAACAAATGTGAAGTCGGTCCAAGTTTTCTAGGACATCTTTGGATTCTACAGTACGCTTCATCTTAATTTTTCTAAGATCACCAAACCCTTGTATGGATTGTTAGAAAAGATGTTAAATTCATTTTCACGAAAGACCGTTTAGAAGCTTTTGAGATTTTAAAACCGCTCGACTACTACACTGCTCTTATTTCTCCGCATCGGGTGCACCGATTCGAATTGATGTGTGATGCGGTGATTGGGCAATTGAGCTGTTTTGGGTCAAAAGAGGATAAAATGTTCAAGGTCATATACTACGCTAGCAAGACATTCGATTCTCTCGGATGAATTATACCACAACCGAAAAGAATTATGGCGGTAGTATATGCTTTTGATAAATTTCGTCCATATTTAGTGGGTTCCCACACTATTGTGCACTGTGACCATGCAGCTATCGTTTCCTCTTCAACAAGAAGGATTGAAACCACGTCTAGTTCGTTGGATTTTATTGTTGCAGAATTTGATATGGAAATCGGGATCGAAAAGGGTGTGAGAATGTAGTAGCGATCACCTATCTCGATTAGAGAAACCAATGGGCGATCACCCAAATGTGCACATCAAAGAGCATTTTCGGATGAGCGGTATTTGTAATTGCGATCATTCGCCATGGTATGCTGATTTTGTAAATTATTTGGTGATAAGGAAAATCCGGAAGGTCAGAATCTTACCAAAGAAAGAAGTTTGTGCGTGATGCAAAATTTTACTATTGGGAGGATCCATACCGCATGCAGACGGTGTCTTGATGGTTTCATCCGCACTGTGTTCATCAATCCCAATGGTCAAGATCATAGCCGAATGTCATAGCGCCCCGCAGGAGGTCATTTTGGAGCGAATAGAACACCATGAAGATCAATCAAAGTGGATTTTATCGCCATCTATCTATAAAGATTGTCATGCCTTTGTCAAAGAATGTGATAGATGCAAAGGATGGGTAATATTTCGAAACGGGATGAGATGCCACAAAATATCATGGTTGAGGTTGAATTATTTGATGTATGGGTATTGATTTTATGGGACCATTCCCAAATTCTTGTGGTTTTGCTTGCGATGGAGTATGTCTCTAGGTGGGTAGAAGTCGCCTACAACCACCAACGATTCTAAAGTGGTGATTAAGTTCTTGCATAAGAATATTATGTCTCGGTATGGAACTCGAGAGCTTTGCTCGATGATGGTGAGCCACTTAATAATCGGTGGTTGGAAAGAATGCTAGCCAAATCTGAGTCAAGCACAAGGTCACGACACCATACCACCCACAAGCTAATGGTCAGCGAGTTGGCAAATCGAGAGATCAAGCAAATTCGAAAAGTCCATTGTCAACAAGAAGGATTGGGCAAAACATTTAGATGATGCATTATGGGCTATAGGACGACATACAAAACACCCATTGGTATGTCCCGTATCAACTTGTGTTTGGAAAATCATGTCATTTAATTGTAGAGATTGAACACAAGGCCTATTGGGCAACAAGGAGGATAAATCAAGATTTTTTAGCATTTGGACATACCAAGAGAAGGATTACGGAGTTAGATGAGTGAGAGACCAAGCATTTGAGAATTCCGAATCTACAAAGAAAGGGCCAAAGCATTTCACGACTTGAACATCAAGAAGAAAGACTTTACCCAGGGGATGAGGTACTTGTGTACAATTCTCGTATTCGCTATTCCCGTGCAAGCTACAATAAAATGGTGGTCGTACGTATACCATTGAAAAGAGCAATCATAATGGCACATTTGAGCTGCTCAAGGCGGATGGTAGTACGTTTACAATCAATGGGCATCGATGAAATTTTATTTTAGATCTCATAGGAAGGAAGTGAGTGAGTTGGCGTTATTTGAGGATCCCAGTGATTGAGGTAATAGTCTAGCTAAAGACGTTAAATTAAGCACTGATTGGGAGGTAACCCAATGTTTTTTTTATTTTGTTTTGTTTCTGTTGGTTTTGTTCTGTTTTGATCTGTTTGTTGAGTAGCTTGAGTTTAAAGGTTAGAAATTCAGTGGTGGATTGAAGAGTTCGAAGAAACTCAATTCACGCCGCGAGGCGCTAATTCGAGACGAGTCGCGATGATAATTGCGAAGATGAAACGCGAGCCCAATTGGCGACTTACCTCGCGAGACGCTAAGAAGCCCGCGGCGAGAATATTTCATGAGCCCGACCCAACGCAAAACAAATTGACTTGCGACCCGATATCGCGAAAATTTTACGCGAGGCCTTTCGCGAGCCCACACGGAATCGAGGTAAGTTTACCAGCGACTTGTTATCGCGACCTTTGTCGCGAGACCGTGTCGCGAGCTCGTGTAAGGTTTTATCCAAATTCGAGTCGCCGCCCCTTTTCGCGTGCAACTCTCTCCAGCTTCTCTTTCGCGAGCTTCTCTTTCAGCGGCGAAGGTAAGTAATTTTATTGTTTTTTTTTTTTTCGATTAGTCTGCTCGCGCGGTTAGTCGCGATCTCGTTAGGTTTCACTCATGAGGTTAGCTCATGAAATGTGTTTTCTTGCGATTTCGCAGAGGCTAATTAATTCCGAACGATGCTATGCGTTTTTAATGGTTCTCGTAATTGTTCATGCATTGTTTAGATTAAATTAAATACTCATATGTGTTCACATTGATGATAAAAGTATGAATTTACTTGATTTTCCCTATGAGTGTTTGTGGATTTAATTGGAGAAATTATTGAAATTATATTGTTAAAGAGTTGGGTAACTTGTGAGATTAGCGTCATTGGGTGTCATTTTTAGAAATATTCATATGACATGATGCTAGATTTTGATGTTATGCGTAATGCAAGGATGAAATATTGAGCTATTGGGAAATATATAAGTTTGGGGGAATTGAGAAATTCGATGTGTATAGTTGAAATATTGTTGTTTAGGCCAAACTGATGATTTTTCCCTGTATTATTGTTGCGCATTGGGTCGAGAATATTCTTGTTGGATAATATCGATTTAATTAATTTTATTACAGAATCATTATGCCGATTCGCGTAAAAGCGTCAACCATGAGAGAAAGGTAAATGCCATCAACATCACGGTGAGATTGAGGTTTGCTTCTGAGCCTCATCATACGCTAGAGGTATTACATTGCACATGCAGAGGCATATGAGCGGTGGGAAAGATTATCGAATTTAGAGACGCGGCCAACAAGATTCATGCATCAAAGGATCTTGCATGATATGGGATTTTAGATGATGTGATGATGCTCACACGGGAGTGGGATTCTTGGAGTATTCACGGAGGCGGTGCACTCATAGATCTATAACTTTGGAATTCCTATCCACATACGAGCTTCACGTAAACGAGAATGGATCTTTTCTCGCATATGAGTTTCCGGTTGGGGAATCAGAGCGTGAATTAACTTTTGAAGATTTGCGAGGAGATTATGCGAGGACCCCACAAGCCATGTATCCGGGAGAAAGTAGGGTGAATATCGAGCCTTACAGGCACGGTTGGCATGGATGGAAGTTGAAAATTCAAAGCATATAGCCCACGGACATCCTCATTGCATCAATCGAAACCCGGCAATGAGATACTTCCACGGGATGATCACTTCCAGTGTCCTAGCAGGGACAATGCCGAAAAGTTCTGAGTGCGAGACATGCACATTTAGCGGCAGCCCGGAAGGACGACCACGAGTATAGCGATCTTCGGCAGAGCATTTTGAGGCTCAAGCCCAAGTTGAGTGAGCTAGCATCCGTTGTGGGGAATGATAACCCCAATAGCAACGATTTCAACGTAGTCCCCATCGACGAGCCGATCACCGAGATATATATCTTGATCGACGAGCCCTCAATTATATGCATTTCTTCAAGCCAAGAAAGGATAGGCTGTTGTGGAAGATCACACGATAGGCGGAAACATGGTGTTTGAGCCGCGAACGTAGCTCTCACTCGATTGAGACTGGGGTGTTCGGCGATACATAATATCACGATGAGGACCCCGATCATCTAGCGACCCTTCACTGATGTGCACGCGTGCGACACGGAGGCGGGGAGCAACATAGAGCTCGAGCGGAGGAGTTCGCCACGAGCAAGCGAGGAGATGAGCCAGCGGCGTGGCACGGCGGGGTCATCATCCGCTCCATATCGAGCACCGGACTTCGATATATATGCTATGGAGGAGCGGATTTATGACCGATCGACACGCGCGACATCAAGAGCTGCATGAGTACATAGATGACGGCGGACGAGGATCACCCTATTTTGATGATCGGTTCTTTGGAGTAAGAAGGATATGGGACAATATCGCGTTGCTCAAGCACAATTCTTTGAGAGCGCCGACGTCAACAAAAGGAAACGAGCAGCGATGGGCGAGCGGTAGCGATACAACGAGCAATATCTCAAGCTCCCTGCGGGACATGCATAGCTCGTGGCCATATCATCCACCACCACTCCCATGATGAGCTTTGATTTCTTTATTTTCTTCTTCTTCTTTGTTTTTTTTTTGTGTTCGTTCCTTGTTTTGTTTGTTTTGTTTTGTTTTGTGTTTCTGTTTTGGTCTTGTGTCCTGCATTTTGGGTTGAGTTGAATGACGATAGATGATGACGAATTGTTTTATTAGAAAATTTGATTGCGATCGATTTTGTGAGACGAAGCATGTTATGATTATTGTGAGTATTGAGCCTTTGAGAACTTGATCACACTTTTGAAACCCGTGAGACTTGAGCTTTTGTCGTCATATCTTTTCGCCTTGTTTCTTCTTGTGTGAATAGTTTGAAATAGCATGTGTTCTCTGTAACTTGCTCGGTTCTTTTCGAGGTTGCATTGATGTGCTTAAGAATTTTGAAATGATATTAGGCATTCTTTTCTTAACCTATACACTATCCAAACACTAACCTGCTCATTTATTATCCTTTGATGAGCCCGTTTGAGCCTACCTAATTCTTTCATATAGCTGGTTGGGTTATGTTGTTAGTGTGATTTTTCGCTACTTGAATTGAGGGTTGAGAAAAGAAAGGAAAGAAAGAAAATAGATAATGAGAAAGTGATTATTAAAAATAGTTGCTTACCCATATAAGTTCAAAAAAAAAAAAAAAAAAGAATAAATAAATAAATGACACAAGTGTGTGCAAAGAACATAAATGGGTAAGTAGCTAGTGCTTGAGATGAGTATATCACTTATATGAATATTATGGAGTGTGTAAAGAAAATGGCTTCTTGGTATAAAGAATTGAAATGAATTGTGAAAATTTGGGAATAATGTCTTGTGATACTTATGGTATTTTTCATTATGGGATTATAAGTCACTTAGCCTAAATATATCCGAATCCACCAAAGAGCCTACATTATAACCTTTATAAAGACCTTTTGGATCTTAGTTCTTGAGCACATATTTGAGCAATGGAGAATTAGACGATTTGCAAGCTTATGGTAGATTCCATGTGTTTTAAACTTTGAGAGTATACACATCCTCCTCGATACACTTGAGTGTTTCGAGTTGAATATATATATATCCATGTCGTGAGGATTCAAGTTTGAGAAGGCTTGTGCTTATGATTATTATGATGTGTGGAATTTAACGAAAGATGTTGTGATTTGATTCATTTGAGTGAATCGCTTATTGCTCATCGCTCACGAGGCTTATTGTTTTATCGTTCGAATTTCACCGCTTTCTAGTCGTCTCTCTTTTGTTCTTATTTGTTTGAGGACAAACAAAAGGGTAAGTTTGGGGAGTTGATGTTCTCGTTTTACATGTTTTATTGGGTTATATTTGTCGTATTTCTAAGTGATAATTGATTGGTTGAGCTGCATTTATGTTATATTTCAATGTTTTGAAAGATATGATGCGGTGTAGTTTGTGTTGTTTTAGTATAGGTTTTTATCTCAAATGGAAGACACACACACGCAGCGTCATAAAGGATTTGGAGTTCGCAAGGAATCCTCGCGATCGCTACGAGCGAGAACGCGAAATCTTTCCTCGCGACACGCTATCGCGAGTAATTACATGATGAAGACTCGCGAGGCAATGTTGAATCTTGGCGCAAAATGGATGACTCATGACCCGCATCGCTACCAACACTCGCGATGGAAGTTCATGGAAGATGATTGTGCGCAAAAGGGAGAGCTCGCGACACGCTATCGCAACCGCCTCGCGATGGAAGATCGCGAAGTCTCGAAGGAAGGCGCATCGCGCTAGCTATCGCGACCATTCTCGAGGAGAGAGAGTGCGTCTCGCGAGGCGAGACTCTATTCCGTGCACAATTCTAATCATAGTCCGAGATGGAGAGGCTTGGGCTATGAGCGAGAAAGGAGCTAGAAATTCATTATAAATAGAGATAGATCGGTTGTATTCAACATCATTCCATAGCGTAACACAAATTCTTCTTTATATTATTTTGCGAGTTTTATTCCGGTTTTATTAGCTTAGTTTATTTTAGAGTTCAATTTATTTACGGATCAAGTCTGCTACATTGTTCTTCGCGAATTCCTACGGTTTTATCTATCTAATTCGCTTTATGCTTTATTTAATTATTTTTGCTTTAGTAATTTAATTATGCGTAGCTAAATTCGTATTGATCCCGGGTTCAGATGTCCGACTAGATTCGTATAATTTATCTCATTATCTTGTTTTGCCGTCCTTCATGATTTATAAATCTTCGCTTTAATTCTCATGTGTTGGTATCTCGATCAATATCTATGCATGCTAGTTATGTGATTAATGTCTCAAGGAATTAATTGCATAATCGATATCCTGAGTTTATAATACGCTTTTACCTTGAGACCGACGGAGATAGGTGAGTCAGTAGGAGGTTATATCTTTGTGTGCTTTTGGTAATTAGCTTACTTCTCTCGAGACCCGCGGAGATAGAGTTTAGGCTAACCCACTACTATAGGTTGTCCCGACGAAACTATAGTTATATTTGTGATCCTTCATCCGAATGTGGATTAAATTGGTAAGCAGTTAATAGGTTAATTGTGTGAATCGGTTAGGTTAAGTACATCCTAGGATCAATCTTTTATATCCGAGTTTTATTCTATCTTTATTTGCAAGTCTAGATTTATAATCTCTCTCGATTTGTGTTGCTTGGATAATAATAAAGGTTACGTGTTAATTACTTGTGTGTTCTCAGTCATGATCCTTGTGGATACGATATATATATACTTGTTTTTACTATCATTTATTTGGTAGGAATATTAGCGATCGAGCTCAAATATATTTATCGGTTCAAGATTTCAATATACATTCTCTTAAGTTCTAGGATACATTCTTGTATATCATAAGCATAGAAATATTGATTTTGTCGTTTGTGATAACTCAACTTTTAGTTGGAAAGCCCTATACTCAAACCCCCCAAGTTTAAGTAAAAGTTGGGCAAGTAAGCAACGAAGTGTTAGTTGCTGAAAGTTTGTTTGTCTTGCATCTGTAAGCAAGAAGTTAGGTCAATTGCACCGTAAACAGTCAGAGGTTTCCTAGCACTGGCAAGCATAGGAGAAACACCAAGTTAGACGGGATACAAAAAATGTTAAAATCTGTATCTAAGTTTATATCTTATACCCGTAAACAAGATCAAATCTCAGTTAGTGGATAGACTGAGTTATCAGTCCGTGGATGTCGGAGCTGATTTCTCTGAACCACGTAAAAACTAAGGATTTTACTTTCAGTATTGTATTTACTTTGCATATTATTGAATTGAACATCACCAGCACACAATAAAACACTATTTTGAAACATTCTATAAGCATTAGTTTGATATTAAAGAGACAAATTTAAACCTGACTAAGCCTATATTTGACTAAGTATTTTTTACCAGTTTAAGTTTTCAGTAAAGACAAAACATAACCACCACATTCTGTACCTACATCAGTTATAAGTTCAACATAACAGCTATCTCAATAGTCAGTAAGTTTACTAACTGATATCACTCTGAACAAGACTCTTATTTCTTGAATCGATCAATGTAATAACATCGATGTTGAATCGATTTGATTAATCGACATTCTTGATAAAGTAGACAGTCTAATCTTAAGAAAAAAAAGTTTTAATTTGTCTTGATTGGTGTATCCCTTCATACACCAGTTTGAAACCCCAAGGACCATCAAATGTCAATTATGTCAATCGAGCTAATTCACCACATATTTCTCTTTCTTCCCTCTCTGTTTTTTATTTGAAAGTTTTGTGAGTAAAGGCTCGTGCACTAGAGAGAGAAATGGGAGAGGGTGTTTTGATTAAAAATGACGTCGTTTCATTTGAAATGGAAAAGAAATTCCACATCAGATAAGATGCTAGCTATTTAGTTTTTTGGTACCAAAAAAAAAGTTACGTGCTATAAATTATTGTATTTCTCAAAGTTTAGGATACGAAAAAAATGAAAATTGAGGCCATAAACTAAAAAATGCATAAAGTGAAGGCTATAAAGTGTAATTAATCCAAATAATAATAACCTTTTGAGTGGAGTGTTCTGGCATACTTGAAGCGATTATGTAATTTCTTTCGACATAAATATAATAATAATAATAATAATAATAATAATAATAATAATAATAATAATAATAATAATAATAATAATAATAATAATAATAATAATCCTTATTAATTACAGTTTCACTATTTCTTTACCTTTCTAATTATTCACCATTTTACAAGTGCGCCATTTCTTGGCTACTTTCACGAGTTCATAATGTTGTCCACCATTATTCCATTTTCTATGCTTGTTAATGACTGTTTTACACATAAGCATCAACAACTGAAATTTATATATTTTTATGTAACATGAATGTACAAAAAGCAGTAAAAAACTCTGTAAGACTGTAATTGTACTAAAAACTTGAAGGTTGTTTGTGAAATGCATAAGAACATATTTATGAGATAACCATTTAAATCACATCATTTACAATTTTGACTTGACTTTTCAAACATATGCAACAAATAAATACACTATCTTTCAACCTTTTACAATTAAAACCCCTCAAAAGATATAGACTGATCCAAAATTTTAAATTCATATCGTTCGATTTCTTGATTCGAAAAATCAAAACATGCACTTTGACGGTCTTAAGGAGATGGATAATATTTAGGTATTCAACATTCCGATAGTTGCTGACGATGATGAATTTTGTCGAAGCAGTTTTCACAATTGGCGTTTTGAACATTAAAATTCATCATGTCAGCAAATACTAGAATTCAATCAAATACCATAATTTTCAAACTTTAATTTCTCAATAGCTCAAACTATGAGGATTTGGAGCTTGGGTCATAGAAAGATTTTATTTTTAAAAAAAATGGGTACTAATTTATTGCTGTTTAAGAGTAAGATTGAAATTAAAAATTACGTCGAAATTATACTTTAAATAAAAACTAACTAATTTGTCATGTCAGCAAATACCGAAGGTCTACAAAATTTATGACTTACACATTCGAATAATTTTGGATTGAAATTCGGTGAAATTTGACATCCATTTGACATGTCTGAATTTTTAATCCAAAACCCAAATACGACCTGATTTCTTTTTATAATACTAAATGCTTTTATATTCGAAATTAATTAGTAATTTGATTTGGTGCTACTATTCACACTAATATGTATATACATAATTGGATATTATAATAATTTTGTATAATTAGTGACTTACATGCCATTAATAGAGATTAAGTAAATTAAAATTTTCCTTTATACCCTTAGACGAAAATTAGGAATAGATTACCTTAATTCAATCTTCGTAATAACATCCAAACTTCATGATAACATCCATACGCATTGTATGAGATAACTGGACCATAACATGATATTATTTTACAAATCTTAAATGTACAAATTAATTTTTGTTGATTCTTATCTAAAAATAAAATAAATTCACTGCTTTTACCTTAATTACACGCTTAATCAATAAAATAATTCTTATAAAAATGACTAAATAAATAACTTTGTCTATAAAACATGTTAATCTAAAATTTTATTGTATATAATGTGATGTCGCAGCCCACCTTAAAACCTAATGACGGATTAGGGAGGGCTGGTTGAAGGGACAGTACTTGGGGTTCATGAAAGGCTATTAAGAGGATATATAATACGTGAAATAGCATGATTCAAACATTATACACATCACTAACATGATGTACCAGGGGGTTAGACCAACAGATCCAAAAGAATTACAAATGATCTGCAGGACTTCAACTGTTAATAACATATTATCATAAAACATCGTTCAAGCTGCAATGGAAGCGTGTGAATACACATATGACGATGTGTATTCAATGTTTCTAACATATAAAAATCAAAAGCATTCTTGACTCCTCAACACCTCTATCATCATCATCATCAAACTCAACACGCACATTTAAACACAAACATGCGGTGATACAGAAAGAACTCGGTGGACTCATGCAGAAAACATTTTAACATTTTTAAATTACACTGCCATATCATGGTAAGACATAAGGGTTTTATTTGAAATGCCTTATGCTTACTAAATCATTTTCATCAGTTCATAAACATTTGCTTGGCCAAGCATTTTACTTGCATGTATGATCCATATCCTTATCCTCATACCATAACATTATCATTTAACGCCGTAGAAGGAGGCCTCCCTCTACGTCGCTGTGATCGGTCGTGAATTGTCCTTACAGCACACATTCACCATTAGGTGTACACGTTAATCCTAGCCAGGTATAAGCCTTCCGGCATAGGATGTGATATCGATTTCATTCATAAGTTGGAAGCTATCCAACACATTCATACCATTCATTCAGGATAGGATACATACATAAAACGTAAACATTTTTGGCAGGTAATCTCGTAAACATTTTATCAACATTCCTTGATATAAGCATCGTAAATAAAATCATTTGAGAAAACAGCAAAGTCACGTTTTGTTTAGATAAGAAAGCCCACATGGACTACTTGATCGTCTTTAATTCGATTTCCCTTCAACGTCCAGTCGTTGCGTCGGCGTCACGCGCTACGTAAAGCGATGTTGATCGTCGTTCGCGCCGAGACTTTCAAAGTTTAGAATAAACTTCGATATTCTATATCGATATAATTTGAATTCCTTAACGAATTCAATACGCTGTTCAATTGCGTATTTTAACTAATCCTTTCTCGTTATTCGAGATATGTTCAACTATTTCGTTTTAACCTTTCAGGTTTAAACGTTCAACGTACTTATACGTTTTTTTTGATACAAGGATTTCGATTATGAAATCTTTTCTTACCAATGAGGTTTCTTATATAATATTTAATATGTCTTACGTATTAGAGTATTAATCGAACGTATTCCGTACGTTGATTTCAAAAGTCAACAATTTTGACTTTTATTAGTAAATTCTTTACTAATTCATATTCTTAATCAACATGAATCGATTTTCAAGCGATTTCTTTTCGTAGAGTCCTAATTCTCGATTTTTCACGCAAATCGATAAACTCTATTAATATTTTTCTTAAATATTAATCAATTTATTCATTAAGCATTATATTTCATTTATAACGTTATTTAACATAACGTTTCGTCATAAACATAGTATTCTATGTTTATAAAATTTTATAAAATTCAATTATGTCTAAAATAATTTTTAGACATATAATATATTATTATTATTAATTAAAAAGGATTTAAAAATCCTTATCCTCACATTATAGCTCACGGCTATAAGATAATATTTTCCAAATTGGTTCAAAAATTTCTCTAAATTCATATAGTGTATTTTTTTTACACTATGATCATTAATATGTATTAATATTAACTATAGAAAATTTGAGCATCACCATTTTATATTTATATAGGTCACGGCATTTTCGAAAAATGTCGATAATTCTCAAAATTTTATATAATTAGTACAAGGTCCCAACATTAATTTATACACATTTATAATATATAGTCCATCATATTTCACTTCTTCATCAAGGATTAAATTGTCCAACGTCACGGTTCATCCTCAACTCATACCAAACATTTTATAAAAATTCCAACAAAAATACACCATGCTTAAATACTATAGTATAACAATATAACATCATAATATTCATCAAAAACAATTTAATCATCATCATATAGGACTTGGAAGCTCACGGCTATTTTGGAAAAAATTGAGCAAATGATTTCCAAAAATTCTAGTAAATTCATGTAATACATAATCAAGGTCCTAGATCACTAATATGCCATTGCATGTCTCAAAATAAATTTGTACACTAACTTTGCCTTGTGAATCACCTTCGGTCAGTTTGAAAAAAATAGCATAGGATTTTTGTAAATTTCAAATAAATTGCTATGAACTCTTATAACACTATATATCAATAATCCATGTTCAAATAATTTCTAAGAATTTTCGATCATCATCCAAAAATTTCATAACATGTTCAAATTAATTTCTAAACATAATCTATGCTTCTATGCATCATTCTACACATTTTTGATGCATGACCTACTATAAGTTAGCAAAATTTTGAAATCAAAACACACATGCATAACATTTTGAAATCAAGAACACCTACTCATCCATAGATCGAACTTAACATGCATTTAGCTAAATTTTACAATCAAAAATCATCAAGAACACATGCACTAGTAAAATCTTACCAACAAGGACATCAAGGACACATGCATCAACATAGAACCAAACCTTCGAATTTTTGTAAATTTTTTAAGAAAAATCGAAGCCTTGTTCGATCCTCACCTTTGTAGTGTAGGAAAATCTTATTTTAACCCTCTCCCAAGGATCTATCTTGGATGTTTAATTCACCATACATTGATTATATTCCTAGCATGCGTCTATATAATTAATTGAAACACGTAGGAGTTTTCCCATGTTTACCTTTGAATCTGTCGGGGATGAACGGGATGAACGGATCGAGACTCGTGCTTTGATCTTCTGGACTGTATCCCGGTTGACCAATCTTCAACGTCGAGTGAGGACGATCTATGGAGAATGCTACAGAAAATCACCCTAATCCCTTTCTCAAGTTTTCGAAAATATCTTCCAAGAGGTATGGAATTCTTGAAAATCTTAAGATAATTGTTGATTAGCTTTGATCTTATCTCTTACCTTATATTTATAATGCATTACCATAATCCCATTAGGAAAGGATCCATGCATATCCCATAAATATAATAATATCCTTATGGATAAAGGATCAAATCCTATCCTTAGAGAGATATAGGGCCGATTTCTTGAGAGCTACGGGCTTTGGATGGGCCGGCCAGGATCAAATGCACGAGGAATAAAGATGGGCGTCAAATAAATTAATTATATTATGTTGACCTTTAACATAAATTAATTTATAAACATTCATTCATGCCACTAGAGAATAAATCTTGACTTACCCCTTTATTACGAAGTTGAGTCGGGCTTGCACTTAGACGATTCTGAATCCCCGTATTTAAGATATCATACGTCCATTAATTATTTAGAGCATTACATTGCTTAAAATAATTAATATCTATAATTCATAAGTAGTACCACTCAACCTTATTATTGTACTTGAGCTAACTCAACTGCTCGGGTTTAGTACAATAAACCTTTGAGCTCCTTAAGGGACGTCATCATCCTAAACGGATACGGTGACTCGTCTGAGATAACTAGCATGACATACAAACCGCCACCACCCAAGATGCGGAGAATATTGGGTTAGAACATATAACCTCACCCATAACAAGTCAAAGTGATGGTCAAGAACTCATACTCACCTAATACCTTATCGAGGTTTAGATCATCGTAAGTCACCGAGATCTTGGTTCTTCACGACGGTCAGATAGAAGAACTCATCTCACTGTGATCCTTCATTACGTCGAGACGCACCGGCATAGACAAACAACTAAGTCAAGTCACTTCTTATCTATACATGACTATACCGACAACTCGTCCTCAAGTTGTCTCACCGTGAAACTTTTATATCTCATTAAGCTTGACCAATCATACGGACTTCTCGTGATCTTCTACACACCGTATGATCTAACTTATATATGAGATAAGGGACACGATATATATGCAATCAAGTATTCAAATCGGATAGGAGATTGTAATAGTGGTAAGCGAAACATTGTATACAAGCTCAACCATACCGCTTTCGGTATACAAATCCAACAATCTCCCACTTATACTAAAACAAACTTTTAGTACACAATGTGTTCTCTACTAGCTATTACAAACAAAACCATCACTTTGCTTCTCCCACTTATACAAAAGTTTCCTTTCTAAGTGGGTGCCATCAAGCGCAATCCAAGTCCTCTCGACGTGTCGTCGTAGACTTTTTGGCGGGCTCTTCGTGAATGGATCCCTAGGTTATCCGTCGATCAATCTTTTCAATCAAGACGTCCCCTCGCCTAACGATTTCTCGTATGACATGGTACTTTCTCTATGTGTTTGGTCGCTTGTGGGTCCGTGGTTCCTTTAGTTTGCCAACGCACCGAGTTATCACGATGAATGATGATACTCTTGGGCAAGCGGTACCACACCTAGATCCATGAGGTAGTTCTTGAACCATCTGACCTCCTAGCGACCTCCAAGCGGCTACATATTCGGCTTCCATGGTAGAGTCCGCATGCATATTGCTTTGCACTCCGCTGTAACGGCCCACCTCCCAAGGTAAACACATAGCCCGAGGTAGACTTTTCTCATCACGGCCACTTGGAAACCGAGTCTCAGATAACCCAAAGGCATTATATCTGCATGGTAAACTGACTATAATCTCGTGTCCTTTTCGGTACCGAGTATATGCTTTATTGCAGTCAATGAGCTTGTCCAGGTTAGATCGATATCTCAGCTACTATGCCACCGCACAGCGTATATCGACCTCGTACATAGCATTGCGTACATGAGACTTCCTACGGTGGAAGCATATGAACTTGTCTCATTTCTCTATCTCCTTTGCGGTCATAGGTGGATCGCTTCCTTAGATAAAGGAACGCCATGTGCGAAGGTAGCAATCCTTTCTTGGCGGTTCCATACTAAAACGCAGTTATCACAAGATCAATGTAAGGCCCGAGATAAGCTCAACATTTTCCTCTTGCGATCTCGGAAAACCTCGATCCCAAGAATGTCTGCGCATCTCCTAAGTCTTTCATCTAAAGCTCGATCGGATAACCAACTCTTTACGTCGATAACAACTTCACATTGTTGCCAACTAGAAGAATGTCATCTACATAAAGTGCAAGAAATACCACATCACCGTTGACATCTAACCGACACACACAACTTTCCCTAGGCAACTGGGTAAATCCATAGGACTTTACCACCTCGTCAGCGTAAGTTCCAGATCGTGAGGCTTGCTTAAGCCCATAAATGGACTTCTTAAGCTTCCATACTAGATGCTCTTCACCTTCACCACATAACCTTCGGGTTGCTGCATATAGATGTCTCTACCTTCCTCAATGTAACCGCTCGTAAAAGCGGTTTTCACATCCATTGCCAAACCTCAGGTTGAGTGGGCTGCTATGGCGGAAGAATTCGATGGACTTGAGCATTGCTACTGTGAAAGGTCTCATCGAAATCGATGCCCTCAATCTGAGTATACCCTTCGCCACAAGCACGGCTTTAAAAGCGAAACCTCTCCATCTGAATCTCTCTTCCTCTTGTATACCCACTTACTACCTACGGCTTCCTTGCCATCGGCAGAGGTGTCTTTCGTATACATCCATAGTCGTTATGGACTCAATTTGTAAGTCCATAGCGATGTGCCATGATCTTGCATCAATGTCTTATATCGCCTCATTTGTTAGTCCATGGGTCGATTATTGCCCGTTCTTTTCCGGGACTAAACCAAGATTCACCCACGAACATAAATCGCTCGGGTTGACGAACAACAACCTCCCACTACGACGAGGCGCCATCGCACAATGGCGGTGGGTGCAGACTTGTGATTCTCTATCTTGCACAACTTGTTGGGTAGGAACCACTCAGACGGCCAGTATCTCCGGTGGAACTCGATCCACTTCAATTTCTTGAAGTATCGGTGTCGATCCTCCCACTGACACGACATCTCGTACCTTTCGCTTAATCGGTGGTGGAATACGATCATCTTCTAATTCACTCAAGAATGATTTCAACTTTGGATTTATGGTTTGACATATAATCCTCTTCTAAGAATCGGCATTAGTGCTAATAATGACCTTGATCCTTAGGACTATAGAATAAACCACCTTCGTCCTCTAGGATAGTGATAAGCGACCTTGCGTCGATCTAGCCTCCAACTTGTCGCCTTTTTGTTCAACACATGTTGGACTCGCCCCATATCCTTATGTGGCTTAAACTAGGCTTCGCCCAAACCACAACTCGAAAGGGATCTTTTCGATCGAATTGGATGGTACTAGATGCCGCCGTTTCTAAGGCATACCCCGTAATCTAAATAGGCATCTTTGCATAACTCATCATTGATCTAACCATTTCCAAAAGAGTCCTATTTCTTCGCCACGATACACTATTTTGTTGTGGTGTGCCTGTAAAGTCTTGTTGGGAGGTAATCCCACACTTCACTAGATAGTCCATAAACTCGTTCGAGGTATTCGCCACCGCGATCGGACCCATGATGACTTGATACTTTACAAGCTTCGTCTCCACTTCCGCCTTAAACTCTTTGAATTTCTCAAAGCATTCGGACTGCGGTGAAGCGGTATATGTATCCGCACTCGAGTAATCGTCAATGAAAGTGACAAAATACTCGTACCTCCACGAGCTTGTGTGGACATCGGTCCACACGGATCGAAATGGACTAGCTCCAACACTTATTTAGCTCTATAACCCTTCTTTGAAGGTCCGGTCGACATCTTACCTTCTATCTGAGATTCAAGATCGAAGCGGAGTAACTATTAGATTACCCAACGCCCATTCTTAGCAGGTCTTTGGATCCTATTTAGATTGATGTGACCGAATCTAAGATGCCAAAGAAATGTGGTGTCGTCTTAAGAAAACTTTCTCTTTTAAGGTTTGATGTAGATGCAACATAGTTATAGGTATTATGTTTAGCGAAATAGTATAAAGCTTAATTATATAATGTGCCAACACGGATAACCGTCATTTCTTATGATAGAAACACCACTATCAAAAATAACGAATATCCATGAATAAACAATTTCAAACAGAAACAAGGTTCCTGAAAATCCGCACATATAAAACGTCTTTTAAAACTAAAGCTGTTCTCTCAAAACATAAAGTAACATCTCCGACCGCAACGGCCTCGACTTTCGCCTCGTTGCCTATGGAGATCGTTATCTCGCCATCACTCGGCTCCTTATCCGCAGAACCCACGCAGGTGTAACAAACATGATCGATCGCACCTGTGTCTACTACCTATGAATGAGTAGAACAAGTCGCCAAACATGTTTCCACATTAAAGCAAATGGCGTACCTTGAGCATTGAGCATAGGGCACTTGGCCTTCCAATGCCAGTCTTGCCAAGACCAAGCACTTGCCCCTCTCCTTTGGCTTCTTTAAGCCTCGGTGGCACGCATGTTCTTGCCCCATTACTCCCACTATTTCCTCGCCTCTACCACCTTTGGTGCCCTTTTCTTTTTCCATTTTGCAATGAAAATTTGGGCCCCTAGACGTGCTAAAGAGCATGTTTTCCTTGCCCATAACTTCTTCCGCGCCACCGATCATTAAACAACCGACTAAGTGTATACTCGGTCTTGCTCATGATCGCATTCACGAAAATTCTCAAAGACTTGGGCAAGGTGTTGAGGATGATATCGACCGCTTCGCCGTCAATACCACCTCCCAACCGATCAAGACTATCCGTGAGACGAGTCATGGGAGACATGTTCATGGACCGAACTTCCTTCTTCCATCTTACACGCCAAGATTTCTCTCATTGTGTGGAAGCGGACTGTCCGATCCGATTGCCCAAACTTACTCTCGAGACTTGACCATATTTCAGTCGCGTCTACCATCGACTGATGCTGCAGCTGCAAGCCTTTGGACATTGTAGTCATCATATAGCACTTGGCCATATTGTTCGACTTATGCCAAAGTCTGCTTGACTCTCGCTGCTCATTACTCGACGCGTCGAAGTGGCATCGGGTTTAGGAGTAGTGAGAACAAACATGTGTTCTTCAATGATAAGAACATATTCCATGTTTCGCTTCCACCGATAAAATTCGGACGGATAAGTGGATTTTGCGCGAGCATATTGATAATCGTGTAAGAGACATATCCGAAAGATAATGTAAACACATAAGCATACGATCGCACATAATTCGTGAACAACAATATTGTAACCTTTTGATAAACAATATTGATTGAAACTCCAATCGCCAAGGAATCCCACATGCATGCCACGCGTGTGGACGCCACATGAACCCCCGACCGCACTAAAATATACCTTTAGTCGTTTAATTTCAATCCATGTCAACTTATCCTTATGACAAATGAAATTAATGATTGGACCTTACTGCACCACATCACTATCGCAAGAAGGACTTGGCGGGAAGTTGTACTCGAGGTGATGTCTAAGCAATGACCATAATTTTAACAACAGAAAATGAATTCTTAGAATTGGCATACTCACTAGACCATACCGCCCAATTCAAATTCTTTTGTTATCTCATTTTATATCCATCTCTAGAGAACTTATGAAAATCGCACATCTGCAAGCCACGCGTGTGGGCGTTTACATGAAACTCCCACTTCTCAATAGATTTAAAATGTTTTATTTAGAAATCTCATCTAACAAACTTATGATAAACGGTCTGCAAGCAAGCCACGCGTGTGGATCGCCACTCACAAAGTGCCTCACTTTGTATTGAAATCAAAAGTGGATGTCTTGACATTTTAATTTGAAAATTAATATGTCGGGTTACTTGCTTAGTCTTTTGTTTCAAAAGGTTTGTCCATGCGAGCATCACGCAATCCTAGCAAGCTTTTCTATAGAACTCAACATGTAAAACATGCTCAGTAATTCTAAAATATGCTTGAAAACGCGATAAACCTAGCATGCTTACTATGCGATCCAATCAAGAAAACATATAATATGTTTGTTCACGTAATTTAAACATACATAGCATGCTTCAGCATTATTTAAACATCCACCGACATGCAATGAACGATTAAAATAAAATAAACGCTCATCGTAGCCCACTCGTGGAACCCGCACTTTCTTGCCGAATATATTACATAGAATTGCAAAGTACAGATCTTCATAAACTTCAAAAAATGGGCCTCGCGTGCACGGGCATGGACCGGATTCGTCAAAATTTGATTCGGGCCGGAAAATCGGTGCAGGCTGGAAAACGGGTGCGGGCGGATTCGCCCAAAATGGGCAGTCAGCCAGGGCATGACCCATGCGCGCCTGCGCGCGGCGCCGCCACCTCGCCCGCTGCTAGCGGTCGCGAGGAAACCGCAACCCGACGAAAGCACGCGAGGCGAGCGCCACGCCGCCGCGACGCGCGCCGCCGCATGTCGACCTCGCGACCGCAAGCCCGCCAAGCACCGGGATCTCGTGTGACAACGACGCCCCATCGCCGTGCTACGCACGGCCCGGGATCTCGCACGAAAACGACGCCTGCCGCCGGTCGCGCGACGTGCGTGCCGCCTGCGACCGTGGCGGCGCGACTGCGACGAAGCGCCGCAGCGCGCGCACGCTGCGATGCCGGCGTACCGAGGCTTCCAGCGGGTGGCGCCCGCACTCGGCCGCCGAGCTGACGCCTGTGTCGCCCGACGCTGGGTCCGCCAACCGCCGAGACGTGCACAGGCGCGCCAAGGCCGCCGCCACGCCCGCCGAGGCATGCCGCCCGCCGCCGCGCTTAGCTCGCCGATGCCGACCGCCGATGCCGGAAACGCTGGCCGAGAGGCGTCTGCGGCGCCCAAAGCACGCCACGCGTCTTTGCCGCCCGCCACGCCCGTCGTCCGGCCCAGCCCGGCAGACTCCCGCCGTCTTGTTTTTCGTGCTTTCGTCTTGGTTCTTCTTTTACGAGATAAGATTTACTGGAAAAATCTAATCTAAACACGGATTTTCTCGTGGTGAAAAACAAAACCGACAAAAATAAAACCGAGCCACGATGAACGACATATTCAACAATTAATTAATTGCCCACTTAATAATCAAACGTGAATTAATCCAACAGAGCCAAGATACTGATCCCAGGCTCTGATACCAATTGTAGGGAAATCTTATTTTAACCCTCTCTCGAGGATCTATCTTGGATGTTTAATTCACCATACATTGATTATATTCCTAGCACGCGTCTATATAATTAATCGCAACACATAAAGGGTTTTCTCGTGTTTACCTTTGAATGCATCGGGGATGAGCAGGATGAGCGGATCGAGACTCGTGCTTTGATCTTACGGATCGCATCCGGTTGCCCAATCTCCAACGTCGGTGAGGGCGATCTATGGAGAATCTATAGAAAATCACCTAATCCCTTTCTCAAGTTTTCAAAATATCTTCCAAGAGCTATGGAATTTCTAAAATCTTAGGATAATTGTTGATTAGCTTTGATCTTATCTCTTACCTTATATTTATAATGCATTACCATAATCCCATTAGAAATGATCCATGCATATCCCATAAATATAATAATATCCTTATGGATAAAGAGGATCAAATCCTATCCTTAGAGAGACATAGGCCGATTTCTTGAAGAGCTACTGGCTGGATGGGCCGGCCAGGATCAAATGCAAGGAATAAAGATGGGCGTCCAAAAATTAATTATCTTCGTTCACCCGAACATAAATTAATTTATAAACATTCATTCATGCCACTAGAGAATAAATCTTGACTTACCCTTTATGCGAAGTTGAGTCGGGCTTGCACTTAGACATTACGAATCCCAGTATTTAAGATATCGCACGTCCATTAATTATTTAGAGCATTCTGATCGCTTAAAATAATTAATATCTTTAATTCCTTAAGTAGTACCACTCGACCTTATTATTGTACTTGAGCTAACTCAACTGCAGTGGTTTAGTACAATAAATCTTTTGAGCTCCTTAGGGACGCCATCATCCTAAGCGGATACGATGACTCGTCTGAGATAACTAGCATGACATACAAGATCGCCACCACCCAAGATGCGAAGAATATTGGGTTAGAACATATAACCCTCACCCATAACAAGTCGAAGTGATGGTCAACAACTCATACTCACCTAATACCTTATCGAGGTTTAGATCATCGTAAGTCACCGAGATCTTGGTTCTTCACGACGGTCGATAGAAGAACTCATCTCATCGTGATCCTTCAATACGTCGAGACGCATCAAAGATAGACAAGCAACCAAGTCAAGTCACTTCTTATCTATATCGCAGCTATACCGACAACTCGTCCTCAAGTTGTCTCGGTGTGAAACTTTTATATCTCATTAAGTCTTGACCAATCATACGGACTACGTGATCTTCTACACACTATATGATCTAACTTATATATGAGATAAGGGGACACGATATATGCAATCAAGTATTCAAATCGATAGGAGATTGTAATAGTGGTAACAGGAAATATTGTATACAAGCTCAACCATACTGCTTTCAGTATACAAATCCAACATGTAGTGGTATGGATTTATGGAAGAATGTTTAAGGTGTCAAGCTTTGGTGGAGAAGAAGAAGGGATGAACACTAAAAATTTTAAAAAAGGGAGGGGGGGAAGCTCTCGGTTTTTGCAGGTTTTGGGAAGGGAGAGAGTGTTTGAGTGTGTTGAGTGAGTGGAATGAGGGAAGAAGAAGGATCCTAACACTATGTACTCTCTCACTCTCTCTCGGTCACTCACAAATATATTATAAAAATATGGAAGCCTTCTCAAATAGTGGGTTATGACTCACTTAGTGATCATAACAAGGAGTTAATACTCCTTACACCATGATGGATCTTGAACCACTCAAGGCCATGCAATATTGGTACAAGAGCCGTGACTCTAGTGTGGGTTCAAGGGTGATGATTTTTAATTTTTGTGTATTAATACATATGTATTAATCAAGATACAATCCTAAATGTAAGAATACATAACATTTGATTTATACTAGATTAATGTATAACATAGACACCACTTAAATAATTAAGACATCACATAACATAGTGTATATCAAAGTAACGTGAATTATGTGATTATAACATAAGTCACGGCATTTTCATTCTCAAGAGGTACATATTTTATTTTCGTTCCATTCATAGATATATATATCATAACATATGTCTTAGATATTAATTTATATCATAGGAAAAATCAATGGTATCATTTCATGTGAGAAAACCCTAATTTTCGAATTAGGGTTTTCGAAAATTAGTAAATTGATCATTATCGAATCCTTAATGATCTAACATTGATTTAATGCTTAATAATACTCTAATTATATAAAATAATCATAGAAATTAAAATATTATAATTCCTTGATCATTAAACCCATTTTTCAATTGCCTCAGTGGTTAACGTCAAACGTCTCAAACGTTAATTATCGACTCATCTCAAAATGGTCGTAATAAAGTCGTACTCACTTTATTAAAAATATTCCATTGATAATGGAATTTAATTCTAAGCTCGATGTTTAGAAATTTTCATGAAATTTTAACTATCGATCGCAATGACGTTAACATAATCTCGCCAAACACCTTATAACATTCTATTCCTTAATTCACAATTCTCGTTGAATATATAATAGGAATTCGCCATCTTGGTGGAAAACTATGTTTAGCCTCTCCGAGGATCTATCTTGGATGTTTAATTCACCATACATTGATTATATACCCAGCATGCACCTATATAATTAATCGCAACACGTTGGGGTTTTCGTGTTTACCTTTGAATGCCGTCGGCGGAATGGATCGAGACTCGTGCTTTGACCTTCCGGATCTGTATCCGGTTGTCCAATCTCCAACGTCGAGTGAGGACGATCTATGGAGAATGCTTCAAAAATCACCCTCAAGCTCTCGAGAATTTTCGAAAATCTCTCAAAGGATGAACCTCAAATTCTCGAAAATAATGATGATGATTATTAATCATTTTTTTCTAGATTTAATCTCTTACCTCATATTTATAATGCGTTACCATAATCCTATATGGAAATTACCATAATCCTATATGGAAATTACCATAATCCCATATGGAAATTACCATAATCCCATATGGAAATTACCATAAACCTTTATGGAAATGATTATTACCATAATCTTATATGGAAAGGATCATGCCTATCCCATAAATATAATTATATCCTTGTGGATAAAGAGGATCAAATCCTTACCATAGAGGGTTGAGGCGTACCGATTTCATCAACAATTACGGGCTGACGGGCCAAATTGTGGATCAAATGCAAGGAATAAAGATGGGCCTCAAATAAATTAATTATCTTATGTTCACCCGAACATAAATTAATTTATAAACATTTATTCATGCCACTAGAGAATAAATGTTGACTTACCCCTTTATTCTTAGAAGGTGAGTCCGCTTGCACTTAGACATTACGAATCCCGTATTTAAGATATCGCACGTCCATTAATTATTTAGAGCATTTCAATCGCTAAAATAATTAATATCTTTAATTCCTTAAGTACCACCCAACATTATTATTGTACTTGAGTTAACTCAACCTGCAGGGGTTTAGTACAATAAACCTTTGAGCTCCTTAAGGGGCGCCATCATCCTTAACTGATACGGTGACTCGACATGATAACTAGCATGACATCTGACACTTCCACCACCCAAGACGCGGAGAATATTGGGTTAGAACATATAACCTCACCCATAACAAGTCAAAGTGATGGTCAAGAACTCATACTCACCTAATACCTTATCGAGGTTTAGATCATCGTAAGTCACCGAGATCTAGGTTCTTCACGACGGTCGGATAGAAGAACTCATCTCACCGTGATCCATCAATACGCCGAGACGTGCCAAAGATAGACAAGCAACCAAGTCAAGTCACTTCTTATCTACACAGCCTATACCGACAACTCGTCCTCAAGTTGTCTCATTTGTGATACTTTTATATCTCATTGCTTGACCAATCATATGACTTCAGTAATCTTCTACACTTTGTATGATCTAACTTATATATGAGATAAGGGACACGATATATGCAATCAAGTATTCAATTCAGATAGAGATTGTAATAGTGGTAACAGAAACATTGTATACAAGCTCAACCATACCGCTTTCAAAGATACAAACCAACAATCTCCCACTTATACTAAAGCAAACTTTTAGTATACAATGTGTCTCTACTAGCTATTACAATAAAACCATCACTGCTTCTCCCACTTATACAAAAGTTTCCTTTCTAAGTGGGTGCCATCAAGCGCAATCCAAGTCCTCGAACGCACTTCGTAGACTTTTATGCAAGCTCTTTGTGAATGGATCCGCAAGGTTATCCGTCAGATCAATCTTTTCAATCAGACGCCCCTCGCCTCACGATTTCTCGTATGACATGGTACTTTCTCTATGTGTTTTGTCGCCTTGTGGGTCTTGGTTCCTTCGAGTTTCACATCGCACCGAAAGTTATCACAAAGAAACTATGATACTCTTGGGAAAACCGGTACCACACCTAGATCCATGAGGTAATTCTTTAGCCATACAGACTCTCTTAGCACCTCCCAAGCGCTACATATTTGGCTTCCATGGTAGAGTCCCAATGCATCGCCTTTGCACTCCGCCAGATACGGCCCACCTCCCAAGGTGAATACATACCGAGGTAGACTTTTCTCATCACGGTCGGCTTGGAAACCGAGTGCAGATAACCCAAAGGCATTAGACTATCTCGCATGGTAAACAAGCCTATAATCTCGAGTCCTTTTCTCGTACTTGAGTATATGCTTTATCGCATCCAATGAGCTTGTCTGTGGTTAGGCGATATCTAGCTACTATGCCTACCGATATCGATATCGGGCCTCGTGCATAGTATTGCGCATATGAGACTTCCTACGGTGGAAGATAAGGAACTTGTCTCATTTCCTCTATCTCTTTGCGTCAAGGTGACTGCTCCTTAGATAAAGGAACGCCATGTCTCGAAAGCTAGCAATCCTTTCTTGGCGGTCGCATACTAAAACGAGTAATCACAAGATCAATGTAAGACCCGAGATAAGCTCAACATTTTCCTCTTCGCTATCTCGGTAAACCTTGATCCCAAGAATGTACGCGCATCTCCTAAGTCTTTCATTTGAAATCGATCGGATAACCAACTCTTTCGCCCCGATAACAACTTCACATTGTTGCCAACTAGAAGAATGTCATCTACATAAAGTGCAAGAAATACCACATCACTGCTGACATCTAAACGATACACACAACTCTCGCTAGGCAACCTGGTAAATCCATGGGATTTCACCACCGCCAAAGCGTAAGTTCTCGGATCGTGAGGTTTGCTTAAGCCCATAAATGGACTACTTAAGCTTCCATACTAGATGCTCTTCATCCTTCACCACATAACCTTCGTTGTTCATTGATATAGATGTCTCTACCTTCCTCAAGGTAACCGTTAGAAAAGCGGTTTCACATCCCTTGCCAAACCTCAAGGTTCGAGTGGTTTCACTATGGCGGAAGAATTCGATGGACTTGAGCATTGCCACAGCGAAAAGGTTTCATCGAAATCGATGTCCTCAACTGAGTGTACCGCTTCGCCACAAGCCCCGGCTTTAAAAGCCAAAACCTCTCCATCTCGAACCCTCTTCCTCTGATACCCACTTACTACCTATGGCTTCCTTGCTATCTGGTAGATGTGTTCTGCGTATACATCCATAGCATTATGGACTCGATTTCTAAGTCCATAGCGGTGTGCCATGATCTTGCATCAATGTCTCAGATCGCTTCTGTTGTATTTCCATGGGTCGATTATTGCTGCTCATTTCTCGGGACTAAACCAAGATTCACCCACGAACATAAATCGCTGGGTTGACGAACAACCCTCCCACTCACTGACGAGGCGCCATCGGCACAATGGCAACGCGGTGGGTGCGAACTTGTGGTTCTCATCTTGCACAACTTGTTGAATAGGAGCCACTTATGCGGCCGGTATCTCCAGAGAAACTCGACCCACTTCAATTTCTTGAAGTATCCGTGTCGATCCCTCCCACTAGACATGATATCTCGTACATTTGGCTTAATCGGTGGTGAAATATGATCATCTTCTAATTCACGAAGAATGATTTCAACTTTGGATTTATGATTTTTATATAATCTCTTCTAAGAATCGGGCATTAGTGCTAATAATGACCTTCGATCCTAGGACTATAGAATAAACCACCTTTCGTTCCTCTAGGATAGCCGATAAATGACCTTGCGTCGGATCTAGCCTCCAACTTGTCGACTTTCTTGTTCAAGACATATCGGATCGCCCCATATCCTTATGTGGCTTAAACCCAACTGCGCCCAAACCACAACTCGAAAGGGTCTTTCCGATGACTTGGATGGTACTAGATTTAGCAAGTATGCGCCGCTTTCTAAGGCATACCCCGTAACGTAAATAGGCAATCCCGCATAACTCATCATTGATCTAACCATTTCCAAAGAGTATATTTCTTCGCCCGACACACCATTTTCTTTGTGGTGTGCCGGTGTAATCTTGTTGGGATGTAATCCCACACTTTACTAGATAGTCCATAAACTCGTTCTTGAGGTATTCGCCACCATGATCGCATCATGATGACTTGATACTTTTACCAAGCTTCGCCTCCACTTCCGCCTTAAACTCTTTGAATTTCTCAAAGCATTCGGACTTGCGGTGAAGCGGTATATGTATCCCGCATGTCGAGTAATCGCCAATGAAAGTGACAAAATACTGCACCCTCCACGAGCTTGTGGTCATTGGTCCACACAGTCGAATGGACTAGCTCATACACTTTTCGCTCTATAACCCCGCGCTTGAAGGGTGCGGTCGACATCTTTCCTTCTATACGGGATTCGCAGACGGAAGCAGATAACTGTGAGATCATCCAACGCCCATTCTTAGCCGCCTTTGGATCCTATTTAGATTGATGTGACCTAATCTAAGATATCGAGGAACGTGGTGTCATCTTTAAGAAAACTTTCTCTTTTAAGGTTTGATGTAGATGCAACATAGTTATAGGTATTATGTTTAGCGTAAATAGTATAAAGCTTAATTACATAATGTGCCAACACGAGATAACCGTCATTTCTTATGATAGAAACACCACTATCAAAAATAATGAATATCCATGAATAAATAGTTTGAACTCGAAACAAGGTTTCAGCGAAACTCCGCACATATAGAACGATCCTTTAAAACTAAAGCTGTTCTATCAAAACATAAAGTAACATCTCGCATCGCAATGGCCTCGACTTTCGCCGCGTTGCCCATGGAGATCGTTATCTCATCATCACTCGAGCCCTTGTCGCCAGAACCCACGGAAGGTGTAACAAACATGATCGGTCGCTTTCGTGTCTACTACCCAAGAATGGGTAGAACAAGTCGCTAAACATGTTTCACATTACTAAAGCAAATGACGACCTTGAGCCTTGAGCATGGGGCACTTAGCCTCCAATGCCCGGTCTTGCCGCACTGAAGCACTTGCCTCTCCTTTGGCTTCTTCGAGCCTCCAGGTGGCGATCATGTTCTTGCTCCTACTACTCCCACTATTTCCTTGCCTCTACCACCTTTGGTGCCCCTTTTCTTTTCCATTTTGCAACGAAAAATTTGGGCCCTTAGATGTGCTAGCAAGGGCATGTGCACCTTTCCCATAACTCCTTCCGTGGTACTTAGATCATTAAACAACCGACTAAGTGTATACTCGGTCTTTCTCATGATCGCATTCACGAAAGTTCTCAAAAGACTGGGCGGTGTGTTTAGGATGATATCGACCTTGGCTTCACGTCAATACCTCCTCCCAATTGATCAAGACTATCCATGAGACGAGTCACGTGGGAGACATGTTCATGGACCAACTTCCTTCTTCCATCTTACACGCCAAGATTTCTCTCATTGTGTGGAAGCGGATCGTCCGATCCGACCGCCCAAACTTACTCTCGAGACTTGACCATATTTGGTCGCGTCTACCATCGGTGATCTTTGCACTGCAAGCCTTTGGACATTGTAGTCATCATATAGCACTTGGCCATATTGTTCGACTTATGCCAAAGTCCGCCGACTCTCATTGCTCATTAGTCGATCGCCAAGAAGGGCATCGGGTTTAGGAGTAGTGAGAACAAAATGTGTTCTTGATAAGAACATATTCCATGTTTCATTTCCACCGATAAAATTCGGACGGATAAGGGATTTTATGCGAGCATATTGATAATCGGTGTAAGAGACATATCCGAAAAGATAATGTAAAACACATAAGCATACGATCGCATATAATTAAGTAACAACAATATTGTAACCTTTTGATAAAACAATATTGGTTGAAACCTCCAATCGCCAAGGAATTCCATATGCAAGCCACGCAGTGTGGGCGTTTACATGAACCCCTCGACCGGACTAAAATATACCTTTTAGTCGTTTAATTTCAATCCATGTCAACTTATCCTTATGACAAATGAAATTAATGATTGGACCTTACCGGACCACATCACTATCGCGAAGGGACTTTGTGGGAAGTTGTACTTGAGGTGATGTCTAGCAATGACCACAATTTTAATAAATAGAATGAATTCTTAAATTGGCATACTCACTCCGCCATACCGCCCAATTCAAATTCTTTTGTTATCTCATTTTAAAAATATCTCTAGAGAACTTATGAAAATCGCACATACAAGCCACGCGTGTGGGCGTTATACATGAAACTCCCACTTCTCAATAGATTTAAAGGTTTTATTTAGAAATCTCATCTAACAAACTTATGATAAGCAATGCAAGCAAACCCGCGCGTGTGGGCGTTTACTCACGATCGTCTCACTTTGTTTAGAGATCAAAAGTGGAGGTCTTGACATTTAATTTGAAAATTAATATGTCGGGTTGCTTCTTAGTCTTTTGATTCAAAAGGTTTGTCCATGCGAGATCACGTAATCTAGCATGCTTATCTATAGAACTCAACATGTAAAACATGGTGCAGTAATTCTAAAATATGCTTGAAAACGCGATAAACCTAGCATGCTTACTATGCGCATCCAATCACGAAAACATATAATATGTTTGTCGTAATTTAAACATACATAGCATGCTTCAAGCATAATATAAACATCGCGACATGCGATGAGCGATAAAAATAAAATAAAACGTTCATCATGGCCCACTCGTGGAATCTGCACTTTCCTGCCTAATCTATTACATAGAATTGCAAAGTTCGGATCTTGACAAAAGCAGACCTCGCGTGCAGACGCGGACGGATTCTTCAAAACTTTGGATTCAAGCCGGAGCGGTGGAGCGGGCGGGCGGGTGGCGGAACGGGTCAAAATTCGGATCCGGGTTGAAAAGCGGGTCGGTAGAAATCGGGTCGGTCGACCGGAACAAAGCGGGCGGTGAATCGGTGGGCGCGGGCTGTGGCACGCCCGTGCGCGCCCGCGCCGCCGCCGCCCACCTCCAGCGCGCGGCTGTCAAAATCGCGACTTTGAGGTTTCAGCGCGTGCGTCTCGCTGAGGCGCCGGCGCCACCGACGCCTGCGCTGCGCTGCGCCGCGCTGCCGCAGCAGCTGCCAAGGCTGCCGCCAGCGCCAAGCACTGCGCGTTGAGGTTTCCGCGCATTGCCGCTGCTGCGCGTGGCAGCCGAGGCGCCCGCACGAAAATTGCGCGCCCGCCGCGCAGCGGCGCTGCTGGCGCCACGCCGAGGTTTCCGCTCGTGCGTCGCACCGGGCCGCCGAACGCGCTGCGCGCGGCCGCCGAGGCGCCTGCTGCGTCGTCGCGTCGCGCCTGCGCGCGATGGCGTCGCCGGACCGCCGGACCTCGTTGAGGTTTCCGTGACTGATCGCCGAGATCTACCGGCAAGACGCTTCGGCCGGCGGTGCCGAGGCATCGCTGCGTGAAGCTCGCGCCCGCACCGCCTGCTGCCGAAGTCGTCGCGACCACCGCCGCATCGCCCGCCCGACGCGCGCATCGCCGATGCCGCCGAGAACACGCGCATGGCGCCGAAGCCGCCGCTTTCGGTTTCTCCTGCGGTCTTCGTCGTCTCGTTCTTCGTGCTTTCTTCGCGTTCTTCTTTACGAGATAAGATTTACGGAAAAATCTAATCTAACCACGGATTTTCTCGTGGTGAAAAACAAAATCCGACAAAAATAAAACAAGTTACGCGATGGGCGGCGGATTCAACAATTAATATATTGCGCGCGTAATAATCAAGCGTGAATTAATCCAGCAGAGCGATATCGAACACGGCTCGATACCAGTGTTGGAAAACTATGTTTAGCCTCTCCGAGGATCTATCTTGGATGTTTAATTCACCATACATTGATTATATACCTAGCATGCACCTATATAATTAATTGCAACACGTTGGGGTTTTCGTGTTTACCTTTGAATCATCGTCGGCGGAATGGATCGAGACTCGTGCTTTGACCTTCCGGATCGTATCCCATTGCCCGATCTCCAGCGTCGGTGAGGACGATCTATGGAGAATGCTTGGAAAATCACCCTCAAGCTCTCAAGAATTTTCGAAAATCTCTCGAAGGATGAACCTCAAATTCTCGAAAATAATGATGATGGTGATTATTAATCATTTTTTTTCTAGATTTAATCTCTTACATCATATTTATAATGCATTACCATAATCCTATATGGAAATTACCATAATCCCATATGGAAATTACCATAATCTTATATAGAAATTACCATAATCCCATATGGAAATTACCATAATCCTTTATGGAAAGGATTATTACCATAATCTTATATGGAAAGGATCTATGCATATCCCATAAATATAATTATATCCTTGTGGATAAAGAGGATCAAATCCTTACCATAGAGGGTTGAGGGGCGCCGATTTAATCAGCAATTACGGGCCTGGATGGGCTAGCCCAGGGATCAAATGTAAGGAATAAAGATGGGCCTCAAATAAATTAATTATCTTATGTTCAGCCCAGAACATAAATTAATTTATAAACATTTATTCATGCCACTAGAGAATAAATGTTGACTTACCCCTTTATTCACGAAGGTGAGTCGGGCTTGCACTTAGACATTACGAATCCCCGTATTTAAGATATCGCACGTCCATTAATTATTTAGAGCATTCTGACTGCTTAAAATAATTAATATCTTTAATTCCTTAAGTAGTACCACTCAACCTTATTATTGTACTTGAGCTAACTCAACTGCGGGGTTTAGTACAATAAACCTTTTGAGCTCCTTGGGGATGTCATCATCCTAACGGATCTGGTGACTCTCTGGATAACTGGCGACATACAAACCGCCACCACCCAAGATGCGGAGAATATTGGGTTAGAACATATAACCCTCACCCATAACAAGTCAAAGTGATGGTCGAACTCATACTCACCTAATACCTTATCGAGGTTTAGATCATCGTAAGTCACCGAGATCTAGGTTCTTCACGACGACGGTCGGATAGAAGAACTCATCTCAGCATGATCCATCAATACGTCGAGACGTGCCGGCATAGACAAGCAACCAAGTCAAGTCACTTCTTATCTACACGCGCCTATACGAAAACTCGTCCTCAAGTTGTCTCGGTGTGATACTTTTATATCTCATTAAGCGACCAATCATACGGACTTACGTGATCTTCTACAATCGTATGATCTAACTTATATATGAGATAAGGGGACACGGATATATGCAATCAAGTATTCAATTCAGATAGGAGATTGTAATAGTGGTAGCAGAAACATTGTATATAAGCTCAACCATACCGCTTTCAGTATTACTTCGTGATTGAATCAAAATCATTGTTCGATAAATTACTAATTCTATTATTACGGCGAAACCCTAAATTACTGATATAAATATCGTAATTAGGCATTTATTTCTTCGGGATATTTCATTCTGCCCCCCTTAAAAGAAATTTCGTCCCGAAATTTGCATACCGTTAGAAAAATCTGGGGTATCGTTCCTTCATAGCGTCCTCAAGTTCCCACGTGGCCTCCTCTTGTCCATGATGTCTCCACAGCACTTTGACTAGCGGAATTGATTTGTTCCGTAATTGCTGAACTTTATGGTCGAGTATTGCTGTGGGTTCTTCTTCATAACTCATATCTGGATTGAGGATCACGTCGTCTTGTTGGATCACGTGTTTTGGATCATGTACGTATTTTCTTAGTTGTGACACGTGAAAAACGTTGTGTACCTTCCCCAGATTCGGCGGAAGAGCCAACCTATAGGCTACTGGACCTATTCTCTCTAGGATCTCATAGGGTCCTATAAAATGGGGTCTTAGTTTTCCTTTCACTCCAAACCTGATAATCCCTTTCAATTGAGAGACTTTAAGGAATACTTTATCTCCATTTTCAAATTGTAGCTCAGATCTCACGCGTGTCGTGTAAGACTTTGTCTATCTTGAGCTTCCTTTATTCTTTGCCTAATTTGTCGACGATTTCAATCATTTCGTTCCTTTCGCTTGAGCCTATAATTCTCCTCTCACCCACTTCATCCCAATAAAGCGGTGATCTACATTTCTTGCCATGAGGCTTCAGTGGGGCCATATTAATCGTCGCTGATAGCTATTGTTGTGGCAAACTCAATAAGGGTAAAACATCTTCCCACTTTGCACCTCGATCCAACACTATTGTTCTCAACATGTCTTCCGATGTCGAGATCGTTCTTTCCGATCGCCCGTGATCGTGGGTGGAACATTGTCTTTGAAATTCAACTCAGTGCCCAATTTTTTGTAAACTAACCCAGAATCTTGATATGAATTTGGAGTCTCTATCCGATGTAATAGATTTTGGCACTCCATGCAGTCGTATAATTTCTTTTACGTACAACTGGGCTAACTTGTCAGATCCATAAGTAATCTGAATTGGTAGAAAGTGTGCACTCTTTGTGAGTCTATCAACAATTACCCATATGGCAGTGTTTCCTCTCTTCGATTTGGGTAAATCCGTAATGAAGTCCTTTGTTATCTCATCCCATTTCCACTCGGGTATTTCCAGCGGTGTAACTTCCGTAGGAACGTTGATGTAATGCTTTCACTGGCGGCAAACAAGGCAATGTTCTCTGAAAAGAAGCCACGTCTCGTTTCATGCCTTCCCACGAACTTTTCTTTTAGATCTTGGTACATCTTAGTACCGCTGGGTGGGCGGTATAGGGTGTATCGTGAGCCTCGCTCATTATCTCGTTTCAAGCTCGGCGTTATGCGAATGCATATCCTTCCTTCAAACAATAAGGCGTTGTCGATCTTCCACGGAAATTCTTTAGTCCTTGATCCTTACCTTTTCTCTTATCTTTTCTAACTTTTCCTCCATCCTTTGTTTTCTATGATTTTTTCTTAAATCGGGACGTCGAGGTTAGTGTGGCGATACAATTCTTGATCGTCTCGGTTGTTCAACCAATTCAATTCTCGTTACATTAAATTCCTCAATGAGTTTTCTTTCTTCATAAGAAGACATCCTAATTTGGTTTGATTCTTACGACTTAAGGCATCGGCTACTACATTCGCCTTTCCGGATGATAATTAATACCACATCGTAATTCTTTACCGTTCGAGCCATCTTCTTTGCCTCGTGTTTAGATCTCTTTGCTCGAAAAAGTATTCCAAACTCTTATGATCGTAAAGATCTCACATCTCACTCCATAGAGATGGTGTCTCCATATTTTCAATGCAACCCTTGCTTTGCTAATTCCAGTCGTGAGTTGGATAGTTTAGTTCATGTGGTCTAAGTTGTCGGGATGCATATGCTATCACTTTTCCTTCTTGCATCAAACACAACCTAGTCCATTCTTAGAAGCATCTGTATAAACCACATACTCCATGTCCGCTTCCGAATCAAGCTAGCCTTTAGCGCACTTGTTAACTTTTGCGAGTTTTGAAAACTTGCCTCACATTCTTGATCCATTGAACTTGATTCCCTTCGAGATGGTGGGTTATTGGCCTTGCAATTTTGGAGAATCCTCGATGAATCTCCGATAATAACTAGCTAGTCCCGAAAACTTCGATTTGGTTATGGGTTCTTGGCGATTTCCATTCTTGTCTCGCTTACCTTGGGTGGATCCACTTTAATTCCTTCTACGGACACGATGTGTCCAAGGAACATTACTTCCTTTATTAAAATTCGCATTTGCTAAACTTAGCAAAAGCTTTCAACTCTCAAGGATTGTAACATTGTTCTTAGATGTTCCTTATGATCTCTTCATTCTTGAATAAATAAGAATATCATCTATGAAGACTAAAGCGAATTTATCAGTATGGATGAAACACTGCATTCATGAGGTCCATAAACACGGTGGTGCATTGGTTAATCCGAGCGGCATAACTATGAATTCATAGTGGCCATATCGGTTCGAATGCGGTTTAGATACATCTTCCGCCGTACTTTGAGTTGGTGATAACCCGACTTGAGATCAATCTTAAAATACACTTTCTCCTCGTAATTGATCAAGCGGATCGTCAATCCTTGGCAAAGGGTATTTGTTCTTGAGCGTCATCTTGTTCGGTTCCGATAATCTATGCACATTCTCAAAGAACCATCCTTTTCTTGACAAATAAAGCAAAGGCTCCCTGAGGCGAAACACTAGGTCTAATAAAACCTAGGTCCAACAATTCTTAATTTGGATCTTGATTCTTCCAATTCTTTTGGGGACATTCTATAGGCGCCGACCTGGAGCGATCCGGGTTCCAAGTCGATGGTGAATTCAATGTCTGTCGAGGTAATCACGGTAGATCTTTAGAAATCGTCCGAGAATTCTCGAACAACCTCTATGTCTTCAATTTTCCTTCCGGTTTATCTTCTCCGTTCGGGTAAACAAGATATGTGTGGCATCCTTTCTTGTTTATCATTCTTCTGCCTTCAACGCCGATATAATTGGGATTCTCTTTCCATGCGGATTCCATGAAAATCGTAGCTTCTTGTCGAGAAAATGAAATGAAATTTTCCTTTCTTTGCAAAGAATCGTGGAATGATTTTTAGCTAACCAGTCCATTCCTAGGATTATATCTACGTCACCCATGGGTATTATGTTCAATTTATTCGCGAACCTTAAGTGATCCTAAAGTCAACTCTAGGTTCGAACGGATATAATAATGATCATAATCCCTCCCTATAGGCGAAGAGATTCTCATATCCTGACTTGCCTTTTCAGACCTAAGTTCCAACATATCTACGCATGATCTTGCTATAAAGGAATGTGAAGCACCCGCATCGAACAATATTATAACAGGTACGTTGAGAAGAATTCCCATACACCGAGGTTTCCTGGTTACATTCGTTTGCCTCCAGTGTAAGGCATAAGCTCTAGCCTGGGCCGGCTGAGGCTGACAAGGTGCTTGCCCTAGTTGATTCTGCTGCTGTTGTCTTGGTATTCTTTCTGGCGTTGTCATGATGGTTGCCGCCTTTGTTGTTGAGGTTCTTTGCCCTTGTTGTTCTTTGGAATTCTTCTTGGTCGGGCTGAAATTGAATAATACAATGACTGGGCATTGCCGGTTGGTTCGGTCTTACAATTGTTTCGGGCGTACCCCTGGACAATTGTTGGCATAGTGCCCTTTCATCCCGCACTGAAACAATTTTCGCTGCCCGCCATGCACATTCCTTTGTGCGGTTCGGCATTTGGGCGCGAAAGAGCCTCATGATTCTTGTGGGCCTCTTGTCGGAGGAACAAAAGCCGTCCTTCTCCAACCCTGTCCTTGATGTGTCGTGTTTCCTTGCCACTTTCGTTTATTACTCACATTCTCAGAATTTCCCCTGTTACTATTTCCATAATTCGCTTCCCATTTCCTTTTTCCCTTATCCACTATATTCTGCGTGTGAACTGATACCGACTTGTCTTCTGGCATCGCTGCCTCAATATCCAGAGCTCGTCCTAGAGCCTCGGTATAAGTCAAGTCTCCATGATGGCGAGAGACATCTGATCTCGGCCTTAGGGCCGACCTAAACTTTTCGACATTTTCGAATCTGTGTTAACCTGATCAAGCGCATACCTTGACATGTCGCAGAAGGTGCGATCATAGTCAGTTACAGACATCTTTTCCTGTTTCAACACGAAAAATTCGTGCTCCTTCCTTTTCCTATAACTTTTCGGAATATACTTGTCGTACATCTCCCTCTTGAAATCCTCCCAAGTAAATTATTCCATCTGTTCTGCTGTGAAAACCTTCCTTCTGGCTTCCCACCGTGATGTCGGCGAGTCCATTGTCGAAAGGTAATACATGACGATCGCTTTCTTGTGCATCGTAAAAAGTCGAAGATTCGTTCCATTGCCCTTATCCATTGTTCCGCTTTCTCAGGATTTTCTTTTCCATTAAAGACAGGATGGTTCTGTCTAAGAAAAAGTTCCTCTATCCTACGATCAGGTGGAGGTGGGGGTGGTATATCTTCTGGTTCCTGTACTGGGATTCTACCTCTTCCCCTACCTCTTCCTCTTCCTCTGCCCCTGATTCCTAGTTCCGGATCTCGTCTAGGTGGCATTCTGCTATATACAACATATAATTAGCATCACACATTATTTTTATGATTTAACATATATAATATCATCATAGCCTCATTGTAAAACTACTTTAATAAAACATTTCGTCTTTGTCATACACAATTTGCCGCAAAAGCCCATTCAGGGTCATATATATATATCAGAAAATTTTTGCCTTAGGCAGGGCTGTTTTAGATCGACAGTCATTACAAACGGAAATTACATACATACCGGCTCACATAGCCTTACAAAATATTAAGTTTTTCCTTCCATCATTTTACAAAACACATCAAAACAACAGACACACTAACTATATATCTACTTAAGTCTTCACCCATCATCTTCATCTGGAATCTTCCTCTTCTTCATCCTCTTCAGGATCTTCTTCCTCCTCAGAATCACCCTCTCGTGCGTGTACTCTGGATGGTCCTGCTCCGTCATCTCCTATCATATGTATGTTGCGCATCGGGCCGTAATCCTTGCGTACTGGACCGTAATCAGCACATATCGGACTATAACTGACACGTACTGGACTGTAACAATCACAAGGGTCCGACGCTCGCATCCTCGCCGTCTGGCGGTAGGGCTCTACTGGAGGTGGTGGAGCTATCATCGGTGGTAGAGGCGGTAGTGGTGGATGTAAAGGGTGTCCAAAAGTCAACGGAGGAAAAACAGGCACTCCTAGTGCTCTCGGTCGCGCTGGTATGTCCACATGAGCAAGCCTGCCCTCATCAAACAGATACTGGGGTACTACCGGATCAACCTATCGTGGAACCTCGGTATACAACCATTCTGGCGAGTCATCGCGCCAGGTATACTCTCGCGGAGGGAGATAAGGTCCCCTCGGTGCAACTCCATAGATACTGTACACGTACGTCAGATGACTAATAAACCTGGGCAAGTCTCCGATCAAATCATAACCGCCGAGCATACGGTATATGTAGTCTCCCGATACCTCTCGGGCATAGTCCTCCCAATCACAGGGAAGTATGGTCAAGAGACGCTTGATGCCGTCGTAGACTGTCACACCATGGCTCGAGCATTCCTCAGATTCGAAGGTAGTACGTGAAATTCCCTAAGTCTCGCCACAAGACATCCAACACTCTCGGTGTATGCGCGCACTTCCTCGGTGTGGCGTGTGGTCCTATCCTCCTCCTAGATGTATAACGCATCTCCTCCATCTGTCACGATCAAAACTGACATAAGTCAAACTAATATCATCCGATAAGTAGATAAGATAACTTAAGTACATCTGTTAGGCAACTAGGATAAACTGGACAATCTATAAGGTAGATAAGTGTTATTAGGTACAACACATGTCATATCTTTCTTATTCTACTTGTAAACTTATTACCTAGTAGCGTTCTAAGGTCCATATTTACTATAAAGTCTTTGTTCTAAATAAAACTCGAACCAATTTTCAACAGGCTCTCGTGCATTTTGAAAAAAGAAACAGGGTTTCAGTCTTTCATAACAAATGAATTTCAGTGTGTTAGGAGTATGCAGGCGAAAACCATGCGCAAATTGGAGTCCTAACGAAAGAGAACAAGCTGGAACAAAATTATTGCGCAGTGCAGAAAAATTGCGCGCTCGTGCCAAGATCCGAGGCAATGCCGATGCCGAGGTCGTACATGCTATTGCTGCTGCCTAAGTAGTACGACTACCAAGGTCTACTTATCCAAGTTGGAAAAAAAAAATATTTTCGAAGTCAAATTCAACGGTCATACATGCCAAAGTCACGATTGATGTCGGCCATGTCGAGGTCATGATGTCAATGTCGATGTCGTTCATTTCTAAAGTCGAATTCGTCCTCATTTATCTTGACATTCGTCCGTTGCCGTTCGAGTTCGAGGCTATCATTACTTTCATCGTTCTGGTCATTCTTTTTGTTCTTGTGAAGGAAAGAAGTTCATACTTCTAAGTTCTTTCGCAATATGTGATCATCTTCTTACTGTCTATGTTTTCTTGTGATGATATATCATTCATCATAATCAACATGAAATTTAAAACTAAAATTTCAAAGAATGACAATCTGATTCATTCATACATACATATTTCTTTGAATTCATCCTTTCAACATTATTGTTCACATTCATTTCAAACATATACATTCATTTCTAATTGATCACTTTGCATATCTCTATTAATTTCAAAATCGAATTTTGAAATTTTCTTACTCATAACATTCATTTCAAACATATACATTCATCTCAATTTTTGATCACTTGGCATAACTTCTTGTTGATTTCAAAATCGAGTTTTGAAATTTTCTTAATCATAACTTTCATTTCAAACATCATAACATCTCTTTCCTTTTTCTTCAAAATATGATTTCGATCTTGTTCATAAACAAACTTTTCATTTCAAAAGTTTGAGAAAGAAATAATTTACCTCATCCCGGTTGAGCTGGATGTGATGGAGTGTTGAGTATAGTCAGCTGATTTCTAGAAGTCTAGTGACTCAATCTAGACTTAATCTTGAAAGAAGATTTTGGGTTCAAAGAGCGGACCGCTCTGATACCACTCTGTCGCAGCCCACCTTAAAACCTAATGACGGATTAGGGAGGGCTGGTTGAAGGGCGATGCTTGGGGTTCATGAAAGGCTATTAAGAGGATATATAATACGTGAAATAGCATGATTCAAACATTATACACATCACTAACATGATGTACCAGGGGACTAGACCAACAGATCCAAAAGAATTACAAATGATCTGCAGGACTTCAACTGTTAATAACATATTATCATAAAACATCGTTCAAACTGCAGCGAAAACGTGTGAATACACATATGACGATGTGTATTCAAGGTTTCTAACATATAAACATCAAAAGCATTCTTGACTCCTCAACACCCTCTATCATCATCATCAACAGCTCAACCTGCACATTTAAACACAAACATGCAGGGCTGAGTACAAGAATGCACTCAGTGGACTCATGCCGAAAACATTTTAATATTTTTAAATTACACTGCCATATCATGGTAAGACATAAGGGTTTTATTTGAAATGCCTTATGCTTACTAAATCATTTTCATCAGTTCATAAACATTTGCTTGGCCAAGCATTTTACTTGCATGTATGATCCATATCCTTATCCTCATACCATAACATTATCATTTAACGTAGTAGAAGGCCTCCTCCACGTCGGCGTGACCGACCGTGAATTGTCCTTACGGCACGATCGCATTAGGTGTACACGTTAATCCTAGCCGGTATAAGCCTTCGGCATAGGATCGATATCGATTTCATTCATAAGTTGGAAGCTATCCAACACATTCATACCACTCATTCGGGATAGGATACATACATAAAGCGTAAATATTTTTGTGGGTAATCTCGTAAACATTTTATCAACATTTCTTGATATAAGCATCGTAAATAAAATCATTTGAGAAAACAAAGAAAGTCACGTTTTGTTTAGAAGAAAGCCCACCGGACTACTTGATCGTCTTTAATTGATTTCCGCAACGTCCGATCGTTGCATCGGCGATCACGCTTTACGTAAAAGCGATGTTTGAGTACGTCGTTCACGTTTTCGAGACTTTCAAAGTCAGAATAAACTTGATATTCTATATCGATATAATTTGAATTCATAACGAATTGAATGTTGTTCAATTGCGTATTTTAACTAAACCTTTCTCGTTCTTGAGATATGTTCAACTATTTTTTTAACCTTTCGGGTTTAAGCGTTCAACGATACTTATCGTTTTTGATACAAGGATTTCGATTATGAAATCTTTTCTTACCAATGAGGTTTCTTATATAATATTTAATATGTCTTTACGTATTAGAGTATTAATCGAGCGTATTAAAATGCGTTGATTTCAAAAGTCGACAATTTTGACTTTTATTAGTAAATTCTTTACTAATTCATATTCTTAATCAACATGAATCGATTTTCAAGCGATTTCTTTTAAATAGAGTCCTAATTCTCGATTTTTCACGCAAATCGATAAACTCTATTAAAATTTTCTTAAATATTAATCAATTTATTCATTAAGCATTATATTTCATTTATAACGTTATTTAACATAACGTTTAAGTCATAAACATAGTATTCTATGTTTATAAAATTTTATAAAATTCAATTATGTCTAAAATAATTTTTAGACATATAATATATTATTATTCTTAATTAAAAAGGATTTAAAAATCCTTATCCTCACATTATAGCTCACGGCTATAAGATAATATTTCCCAAATTGGTTCCAAAATTTCTCTAAATTCATATAGTGTATTTTTTTACACTATGATCATTAATATGTATTAATATTAACTATAGAAAATTTGAGCATCACCATTTTATATTTATATAGGTCACGACATTTTCAAGAAAAATGTCAATAATTCTCAAAAATTTTATATAATTAGTACAAGGTCCCAACATTAATTTATACACATTTATAACATATAGTCCATCATATTTCACTTCTTCATCAAGGATTAAATTGTCCAAGGTCACGGTTCATCCTCAACTCATACCAAAATTCCAACAAAAATACACCATGCTTAAATACTATAGTATAACAATATAACATCATAATATTCATCAAAAACAATTTAATCATCATCATATAGGACTTGGAAGCTCACGGCTATTTTGGAAAAATTGAGCAAATGATTTCCAAAATTATAGTAAATTCATGTAATACATAATCAAGGTCCTAGATCACTAATATGCCATTGCATGTCTCAAAATAAATTTGTACACTAACTCTACCTTGTGAATCACCTTCGGTCATTTTGAAAAAAATAGCATAGGATTTTTGTAAATTTCAAATAAATTGCTATGAACTCTTATAACACTATATATCAATAATCCATGCTCAAATAATTTCTAAGAATTTTCGATCATCATCCAAAAATTTCATAACATGTTCAAATTAATTTCTAAACATGATCTATGCTTCTATGCATCATGCTACACATTTTTGATGCATGACCTACTATAAGTTAGCAAAATTTTGAGATCAAAACACACATGCATAACATTTTGAAATCAAGAACACCTACTCATCCATAGATCAAACTTAACATGCATTTAGCTAAATTTTACAATAAAAAATCATCAAGAACACATGCACTAGTAAAATCTTACAAACAAGGACATCAAGAACACATGCATCAACATAGAACCAAACCTTCGAATTTTTGTAAAATTTTTATGAAAAATCGAAGCCTTGTTCGATCCTCACCTTTGTAGTGGTATGGATTTATGGAAGAATGTTTAAGGTGTCAAGCTTTGGTGGAGAAGAAGAAGGGATGAACACTAAAAATTTTCAAAAGGGGGGGGGGGAGCTCTCGGTTTTTGCAGGTTTTGGGAAGGGAGAGAGTTTGAGAGTGTTGAGTGAGTGGAATGAGGGAAGAAGAAGGATCCTAACACTATGTACTCTCTCACTCTCTCTCGGTCACTCACAAATATATTATAAAAATATGGAAGCCTTCTCAAATAGTGGGTTATGACTCACTTAGTGATCATAACATGGAGTTAATACTCCTTACACCATGATGGACCTTGAACCACTCAAGGCCATGCAATATTGGTACAAGAGCCGACGGCTCTAGTGGGTTCAAGGGTGATGATTTTTAATTTTTGTGTATTAATACATATGTATTAATCAAGATACAATCCTAAATGTAAGAATACATAACATTTGATTTATACTAGATTAATGTATAACATAGATACCACTTAAATAATTAAGACATCACATAGCATAGTGTATATCAAAGTAACGTGAGTTATGTGATTATAACATAAGTCACGGCATTTTCATTCTCAAGAGGTACATATTTTATTTTCGTGTCATTCATAGATATATATATCATAACATATGTCTTAGATAGTACTTTATATCATAGGAAAAATTAATGGTATCATTTCATGTGAGAAAACCCTAATTTTCGAATTAGGGTTTTCGAAAATTAGTAAATTGATCATTATCGAATCCTTAATGATCTAACATTGATTTAATGCTTAATAATACTCTAATTATATAAAATAATCATAGGAATTTAAATATTATAATTCCTTGATCATTAAACCCATTTTTCAATTCGTCTCTAGACGTTAACGTTTGAAACGTCTCAAAACGTTAATTATCGACTCATCTCAAAATGGTCGTAATAAAGTCGTACTCACTTTATTAAAAATATTCCATTGATAATGGAATTTAATTCTAAGCTTCGATGCTTAGAAATTTTCATGAAATTTTAACTATCGATACGCAGTCGACGTTAACATAATACTGTCGAAACACCTTATAACATTCTATTCCTTAATTCACAATTCTCAGTGAATATATAATAGGAATTCGTTACTTCGTGATTGAATCGAAATCATTGTTCGATAAATTACTAATTCTATTATTACGGCGAAACCCTAAATTACTGATGTAAATATCGTAATTAGGCATTTGTTTCTTCGGGATATTACATATGATGATGGTGCATATTTTCCAACAAATGAAAAAAGCTCAAAGAAAAATAAACAATAATGTGGGATATGTTTTTTTTTTAAATCAAATAAATAAAGTAGTTTGTCTATAATTTATATTTTTTATAAAAATTCTAGAAATTTGTTTATAGTATACTTGTAGTATGCTAAAACTAAGTAATATATAATGATGGAAATAAATATTAATTATTTCACCAAATCATTAAATTTTGTTTGTTTACCTCACTTCATAGTCAAAAAAAAAGAAATCATGTACATAATATATATTTACCTTCATTAAAGAAGAATCATTTTAGAAAAAAATCTTCAAATGTGTTTTTGTAAGATCCAAAGTTTTCTTATTAAACCAAAACAATTAGATTTGTTCATATATGCAATATATATTTACTTTTGCTAATGGAATAATTTATTTATTTATTTTAAAAAGAAATCTCCAAATTTATTTATAGTAATTATTTCCTTGATGCGGTGTGATTTTCAATAATTGAAAATCAAAGAAAAAGTCGAATAAAGTAATTAATATGGAAACAATATATTCTAACCATATATAAATGAATCATTTTATATGGTTTTGGAATTTTTAAAGGAATTAAATTTGTTTCCTTATAAAAGCAAATGTTTGTCTAACTTTGCGATTAAGGGTGAGCAAAATACCCAAAAGCTGAATAATTGTACCAATCGAATCGAAAAAACAAATTTGGTTCGTTTAATTTGGTTATTTCGGTTAGCTCGATTAAAACCAAATTAAAATTCGATCGGGTCGGAATTTTTTTAACCGAATAACCAAAACTGAATTATATATATATATATATATATATATATATATATATATATATAATATTATTTATTTATTTATTTAGAATTATAATTTTAATATATCAATATCCTTAATCCTATTAATTTTCTCTCTCTCTCTCCCTATTATATCAATATATAATATTTATAAAATATAATATTATTTATTTATTTATTTACTATATAATACTATTGGTTATTTTTTGCAAAATATTTTGTATATATAACATATAAAATATATATTTTATATATATTATATCAATATATAATATTATTTATTTACTCATTTGAAAATATATATATTTTTGTTAAAATTAGGTTTAACGAAATATATTTCGCCTTGTTACCAAATAAAATTGGGTTCAGTTTGGTTATTTTTTTGAAAAATTCGATTAATTCGATTCGATTATTTTTTCCTCCGAAATCGACCGAATACTCACGCTGCCAATCTTTTTAAGCATAAATTGGACAGTACAAAAAAAATAATCACTGAACCGAGTAGCATAAAGTCAAAACTGGTCCGATCTAAGGACATTATATGTATATATATTATGTATGAATAGATTTATCCATTTTATTTTCAGTGGTATGTTTTATCCATCATTCCAACCATGCATTATTTCCTTGGTCCGCATGATATCAAACATTCGTGTTGATAATATCACGACTTACTTTAGCATTAATCACCACATTTCTATTACCATAAATTTAAATAATTTATTTTCCTTATACTTTTGATTCAAAAAATAATAATAATAATAATAATAATAATAATAATAATAATAATAATAATAATAATAATAATAATAATATATTTGATTATATATTTAAATTTTTTAAAAAATCTGATACTAAATTTCTATTTCACAAAGGTTGGATATTTATAAAGCGCGAATATCGGATAGAATTTATAAAATTAATCGTAATAATAACACCATATTAAATGTGCAATATGTTATCACCATATTAAAATTATATGTCTTGATTGGATGAGTGGGGTTTCCAGGTCTTGACCTAAGTGGCAAGTGCGGGTTCCCATGATATCAAAAAAAAAAAAAAAACATGTAATTATAACACAATATGGATGGATGCTTTCCACCCAGGTGATAGGCCCTACTTACATTTTTGGTGAAAAATCTATTATTAATATAGCTGTCATATATCTGCGATCAACCCATGAAACTTGCTACATTTTCCTCATAAACATCAACACACTCAATCAAGATTTTGGCAATTTTAAACGTCCAAATTTCAAATTTAAGATCAAGTTGTTCCAAAAACTATATCCATCACATGCAACAAAATGGAAGAAAAATGGTGAGACGGTTCTTATTTTCATAACTAGGAAAACGGACCTAGTAATGTTAGTAATTTTAATCGAATAATGAATGTTTCAATTATGGAATAAATTGACCAAACTACTATGTTAATGGTAGACACAAGTCACAAACTAAGTACATATTTAACCGGCCCTAACTAGAAATTAAATGATAGGTTTTACTACACTAAAATCCAAAAAGGTAAAATAAAAAAGTGGTGCTTGGTGACACTCCACTTGTACCTACTATAGAGTTAATAGTAACTCCAAAATTATGATTTCATTGAAACTCAATTGAATTATGCATAATTAGTCGATTGATATGGGTCGACGAGATAAATGGTGATTAAAAATATTGATGATCTGACAACACTAAGTAAATATTTGCTCTCTCCATCTACCATATTTGTTCATTTAATTGAGTACGTCCACAAAATTTGTTCATTTTACTTTAATAGGTATGGATCCCACCAAAAAATCAACATTTTACCTATACTCAACCAACTTATTTACAAAGAACCACCATGTCCCATCTTTCTACTCACATAACATATTTTATTATGTGGATCTCGTTTTCCACTCACTTTACACTCATTGTATTTATTAAAACCCGTATCTGCAAAAGTTAAGATCATATATCAAGGACGAGAGTGTTTGAATAAGAGATGAAGCACCCTACAATGAAGAAAGCGACGAGAAATGGTTCCATATTCGAAAACCATCAATATAAATCATGTCATGTGTATCCTAAGGGAGTGTTTACTTTTCATTATTAGTATTTTGAAAGATTGATTATTTGATGGATTAAATGTGTGATAAGATAATTTTTATCTGTCAATCATTTGTTTAAAACAAAGGATCAGCGAAGGATTAAAATTGGGATAAATAATTCTCCCTTTATTTGGAGGATTATTTCAATCCTACCTATATTTGTTGAATTAAAATGAATGGAGAACAATTCAAATGATTAAAATAATCATGGGCTTTGAGATATCCTCAAATATTAATCCTTAAAAGTAAACACTTGATTAGATTGTATTAATTTTATCTATCCAACCTAATCATGCAAAATAAACACCCCCTAAATATATGTCACTCGGCATGTAGAGATCATGTGTTTTTACAAGTGTGGAAATGAAAAACTTGAAAATATATTGTTTCTAATAAAGTACATGGATATGTTTATGTATGGATTTGTGTGTACTCCACTAGAAATACTTATCTACAAAATGCAAGTTGGAGCTAAATTTCTCCATCTAACTCTAGTCCACAAGAGAACAAAAATATATGGGTTAAGTATAGTTTGATGCGATTTATTTATTCTCTAAAATTGATTTGGATTTTCTTTTATTGTTTATCAAATTTTAACTCGGCATAAGAGTTTAATTTTGCCCCATGATCGAGATTCCTACAACATCTAAAAGTTAAATCAGCTCATCTTATTATCACTCCTAACATTCGGATAATGTTCATTGCTTTGAATGAGTTTGTTTTGAACATGATAAGAATTTTCCACACAAGAATCCTACGAACTAATTATATATTTTCATGTAGAATTTTTAAGTCAAAATTAAAACTCTCTATAAAGTTCGAGCTTTTCAAAAAATTTACAGAGGTTCATATCATTTGTTAAAAAAAAATCTAAAAAATTCGGGCAATAAACTTACTTAATGCAGTATATAATATTCCCAAAATGTATCATGATGACCTCCGATATAGTATACTATTTGGAATTCATGTATATTGCAGACATACTTGACTAATATTTACTTTCTCCGGCAATCAAAAATGTATTATTTGATGGATACCATGACCTTTTATAAATTTTAATAGATGTTTTTTTAGTAGATAAAGAGTCCCACCATAAATAGTTTTTGACTGAAGAAATTATGGTTTTTGGTAAATAATGGATGGTTATGAGGTTGAATAATAATAATTGATTGTTAGATAGTGTGGTTTTTTTTGTAAATAATGAGTGATTGTGAGATTGAATAACAAAAGTTGAGTGTGGAGTGGTTCTAGAAAAGAAAATGACACACTTTTTGTAAACGTCGAATAAAGCAATTGCGACATACTTTTGGTGAATGAAGAAAGTATGATTCTGTATATACTTATAGTGATTCGAACCTCAATATAATTTATCAAGAAATTTACCACACCATTTATTTATGGAACTGTTGATATATACCACATTTGATGCATGTGGATTTTCATTGATTGTACATCCACTTGAAACACAACTACATATATGGTTAGCTAGTTGCTACACACACTCATCATCTTCTAATATAAACAAACAAAAAAATCAAACATATTGTGCCCCAAAAGTGCTATGTGGTAATATTGTAATATTTGTAATATACAAGGCCATCTTCATGGCTTTGCCCATATATATATTACAGCCTAAGTTCAAAGTTAGAAATCCAAATTTCCACTCATATTCCTAAAAATTTGTAGGTTCTTAACAATGGGGAACTGCCTAGTTCTTCAAGAAAAGGTGATGAAAACAGATGGTGAAACCATAGAACACAAATCACCAATCAAAGTTGATAAACTTTTGTCGAAATTCTCACATGCAACACGTGATCACGAACACCCTCATGAGGTAAATAACACGCATCCAATGGTTCAAAACCACTTGCACTTTCCTATCAAGACGAAGAAGAAGACAGTTCAATTTTCAGACGAAGTATTGGAAGGCGGAGATGAAGCAAGTAGAGTGGTGAGGATCAAGCTCGTGATCAGAAAAAAGAGCTGCAGCAAATGCTAAGTGAAGGAGAAATTTCAGTTGATGGTTTGATTCTGAAGGTGCAGAATCAAGAAATCACAAACAAGGCTGAATCTAATGACAGAGATGGAGTAATTGCCAAAGGTGGTTTCCAGCCCTCAAGCATCCCTGAAATAAACTAGTTTCTCAGGTTTTCCAATCCCAAAAGGAAAATGAAAAGTTTTGAGTATTATTTTTGTTAACAAATGTAATATACACACTGTAGTTTGACAGAAAATATGATGTTTGCTCATTTAGTCCATGCGAGGTGGAGTTCATTTACATTCCACTTGTATCCTTGGAATTAGCTAGTTCTTGCAATTGAAATTAAGGGTTCGTATAAATTTAAGAAAAAATAAAATTGGAGTTCAAAGTGACTGCTACAGAATCGGGATCTGTATCGTAAACCCTAAACCATTAACAAATCCATCATAGACATGCAATATTAGCTCCTAAATCATTAATTGCAATGCAAGCTTAACTTTTTCTCGTTTTGGAAACCTCCCTTTAGTAAAAGACCCTACTGGATTTTATTTCAAGAGTTAATTTCTATTACTTCAGTTTTGGAAGAAGAAGTATCTATCTGAAAACTCCTATAGGTATTTCCCATATAAGGCATAATATTTTTGGAAGAAAATGGATCAGTGAACCAAAAGATTAAGTTTTAAGGTCTCCATCATGAAGAGTATAAATTATTCATAGTTCTAAATTGTCAAACACAATTTCCCGACTGAAGCAAGAAGCATAATCTCAAATAGAAAAGGGATATTGCTTAGCATTTAGTATTCTTGAAAGAGCTTGTACTTTCAAACATTGTTTATTGATAAATAATTATGTGCACCTGAAGATTTTTGAACCCCTAGCATTTTAATTTTAATTTTGTCAAATATTATCTTCCCTATATACACTCGCCATTTTAGAGCGTTCACCTATACCTTTCAAATTGAACTTATTACAGAAGATTTGCATAGTGCAGCTCATTAAAGTTGATATAAACTTATCATGTATCAAAATTAATATTTTATAAATCCTCGAAATTTTTCATCTTTTGCTTTACCAATGAGCCACACTCCCAAGATAACAGATTTGCAATATGCAATCATGATATCAACATATTAATTTATTGCAACTATCACTCATACAAGAGGCATCTATCACGCACTATCAGCAGTCTGTTTGTAGTAGCCATACATTCTTGCAAGAATGAGCAGTAGCTAGGCTTATACCAGATATTTTACAATAACTGAAGCTAAGCTTCCTTCTCAACTTCAATAGCTATTTCATTACGACGATTGAACGGAAGTGCAAAGGGCGGGTTGTACTGCAAAATAGAAAGTGTGATATTATTATTAACCACGGATCTCTCTTTGTTTGTTTTTTTTGTTTTTTTGGTTTCATTTATGCTGCTGCTGTCTGAACTAAAAACATACCTGTGCAACTTCTACAGAGGCGCCGTCTTTCACCCTGTATTCATTGTCTTTATTCAGCAACTCCCTTAGTGTTGATTCACGACGTGCAACGTCATCATCAGTAACGAATCCTGACTCAGATCAAACATAGAATCCTTATCATGGTATATAATGAATCAAGATGACTTGTAACTTTTGCATAATTCATTCTTCTATTTTTAGAACAATCAATTTAGTTATGCCTTAATGGACTTTCTAGTTTCTAGTAGTTGTCACAAGAAGGGTACATTCTTTATTGAAAAGGGCATCAAAAGAAAGCTAAAAAAAGTTAAAACAAATGGTAAAAGAAAAAATAAAATTGAGTGAGAACTGTAATGTAGTATCGATGCAGCAGTTTTTATTTTCTTCTATATTAACCTGAAAGCATAACAACTGCAACGACCCGTTTTTGCACCTCTTTGATAGCCACGGATGAATCCTTGGCAGTGGTAAGTTGGGGCCGTACTTTGAGGGCATGACGAAGGACATCTTCCACTCATCTTGATCTTCCACCTATACGGAATCCAATCACAACTAAGTTATGCAAGCATATCGAAAAGATTGAGTTACTCATAATATTACAAAAGTAAGGTGTGCTTTCAGCATAAGCATACAAAAAAGTGTATCAATGAATGGGAATTAGTGATAATTTCCTATGCTTGGTCTTTTCTTTGAACATTACTTAGTGATGTACATTTTCTTCTCCATCAATTCCAATTCCATTACTACATGAGAGAAAGTTACCATTCATCAAGAAGACATGTATGCTTAGCGACAGTACAAGTGTAAAATGTCGAGGAAAGGCCCATTTATTCTGGCAATATGAATATCAAGTAAAGCTTATCCAAAACTTCAAAAACAATAATTGAAAAATGATCGAGCACAAAATATCTGACAAATAGGAGTCATTAATCTTGTATGTGAAATAAACCTCACAAAAACAGACGAACGATCCAGGATGGAAGAAGAAACATGTAGTAAAAAGGTCTTACTCTTTTGGTTATCACTGGGGTAGTCATATCCATTTTCTCCCTTCAGATCTCACCCGACGAGTAAAACTGGTGTGGTCATCTCCATTGGCTTCTCTTTAGTATTCTGAATTCAAAAATAGAGGAGAACGAGCATCAAATGACAGCAGTTACAATAGTATTCGTGTTAACCTAGTAAGAATCTATGGCCTAAATCATTCACTTCAACTACCTTACCAAACAAGTACTCGGCCAACACATTGAAAGATCGAGATGCACCAGCAAAATCAAAGCCATACTTCCCAGGCATTGTTGTTTCAGCAATAAAGTAAGACTGCTTCAGCCCATGGAGAACAAAATGCAAAGACTTAGAGAATGGATGATCAGCAAATAGCTAAAAAAAAAAAAGACATGTTGTAGTAAAGAACACTAAAATATAAGATAGAAGCACAGTGACTAAAGCTCTCATTAAGCATTAAAGTTGGCAAGTCGAAGAACTAGAGCAACATCATAAAGAATGGAGAATCGATCATAGTGAGATTTGTTAAACTCGAATGACATCAAACTCATTACAAATCACCGCAAAAAGTCAGTACATTTCACCGAATTTTCCAAGAAGCAAGAGGCATAGAATCTTCCACTAAAGATTATAGTAACGAAGCCACAACCATAGATGATCATATTTGCATATTACATAAGCCAATAATATGCTCAAACTCTTGACGATAACAAACTTTTGAACAATAGGCTCACTGGCATGATTGCTTAATGGATATGTAACAAAAAGATGTTAGAAATAAGTTCAAACATATCCCACAACATTTTTTTTTTTTTTTGAGAAAAACATATCCCACAACTTGTTCATAAACAATATAACTAAAACTAAATTACAGAGGAAAGAAGACATACCTCGACTTCTCTTATTTCATACCGGTCATTTCCTTCAAAACCTTAAATTCCACGGTCTCAATATCCGGGACTTCAGTCAATCAAGAAAAACAATAAAACATACTATACAAACAACTAATAAAATTCTCGATCAAAATGAAAATTGGAAGTTACATCAACTAAATTGAAGTGTACCAGACATCAATGCTTCCTCAAATTCCTGCTCTCGAACCTCCTACTAGGAACACATATCTCGCCGTCTCTGTAGCCAAGTCCATTAACACTGACAGCAATCAAGAAACCAAGAAAATACCAACAAACATCAACACTTCAAATATTTTCACACGGGTCATTGAGAAAACTGCAGAAAGCAACATCAATTCTAACAACTCCTTACAGCGCTGAGAGAGTGCAGAAGTATGAGCTGCGAGCGAGGACGAGAGAGACGCGGGCTTCGAGCTGACGTTGCTCTTACCCTTCGTTTGGTGTTGTCGGTTGTCGCCATCGATATTATTGAACGTGAATATGGATTCTTGTTTCCGAGGTGGGGCTTGGAAGGTGGGAATCGAAGAAGGCTGCTGAGATTCATTTCGCTGATATTGAGAATTGCGGGAAGAGGCAAGTTGCAGTTACAGAGCTTTCTGGTTTTACCTACTAAGTTAGTTTTCCGTTTGTTCTGTACAGCTTACCTCCACAATTTCAATTTCCTATTAGCTTCTTTTCTTTTCTGTTTTATTCCCTTTTTATATATTTGAGCTTCCATAATTACGTTTAGGAGGCAAATGAAAATAGCGAAGCAAAATCTTGGCCATAGCCCGTAGGCATCCGAATTCTAGTATGGGTTAAAATTTGTAAAACAAAATGTTAAGGGTGTTCAAGATTTGGTATAAATCGTACCAAATCACATGTGATTTGGATTGGTTTATATTTTAAAAAAAATATGCTTTATGGTTTTTTTTTTTTTAAACAAATATAAATCAAATCAAATCAACGTCATTCGGTCCGTCTCCTTAAATCCTCTTGCTCGTCTCCCCCCAATCCCACTGTCGACCTCCCCCAGACCCACCGTTGTTCCCACCGCTCGTCTCCCTTTAGACACACCTCATTCACGTGGACCTGTTATTTATAACGATTCGGATATTTCAGATCTTTAATTTATTTATTTATTTTTATTATTTATGACATTCAATTATTTCTCTTTTTTAACACTTTAGACGTATATTTGATTTTTATTGCTATTAAGCAATAAAATAAAAATTATTCGTAAACCACAAACCAAAACTGCATCAATATTGTTTGGCTTTTCTGCTAATATGATTTTATTTGATTTCATAAAATTATCAAAACATATTTTTCTATTTGGTTTGATTTTGGTGTCGAACCGCACCTAAACAGACCACAAACATCCTTACAAAAACACAATCAAACACATTTAAGATTTTAAATATTGTGATTAGTTATAAGTTTATATTTGGATCTATAAAGTATAGAACGGTCCAAAAAAAATGTGTTCAATCTAGTATTCTTATCTCATATGAAGTCTCAAGACCACAAAAAGCCACAAAAAGCCACAAGATTACGTAATGAAGCATTCTTTCCTTTACATAAGAAATGTAAAGGTAAGCAACTGAGTTAAAAAAAAAGCGTAAAGATTGGTATAGGTATCAAAATATGAAATTTGATAAATTAAAAAAACATATTTAAATTGAAAATGTTTATATTAATATGTCATAAATTGCAGAATCAAGACGATCACATGAACACAATAACTTTATCTTTACAAAAGCAAAACCCATCTTTACAATTTATCTGTTTACGCTTATTTTCTTAACCTTTTTCCCTCGTATTTCTGTATTTCATCTCTTAGTATCATTAGACAACACCTCTTCTAAAATAGCTAATGTTGACATTAAAAACGACCTAAAATTAATAGTATAAAACTATGTAAACGAAAATTAAAAGAACGTGCACCCATAAAAGCTAAAAAGCCTAGCGCACCAGACAAATATCTACTTCACGGATACCCAATTAAATGACACAAAGCCAGTATCATAGTGACATAAAAGCATTGCGCCTAATATATAATCGCAAATGATAAAACATTTGAACAAAATACACACACCAACTCACGATTAATCGGCCATACAAGGTGCCCTACAAATGTTGATGCTCGAGTTCCTCAAGACACCCATATACCTGCAAAAAATAAATTCGAGTTTCAATGAGATTCTGACAACAAATATGAGAAATGAATCCCATGTATCGGTGTATATAACCTAGTATAATTATTGAAATATTAAAAAATAAAACAATTTGAATGCTGGTAGACTTACTTAAGACTATTAGTGTCAGAAGCAATGACAAAATGAATAATACTGGGTGGTTTCTGAAAGATGCATGGCATTTTCCCCTGAGATCCCTAATCCAGCTGCTTGACTGCAAGGCCAGTGCAGGAATTTGCACACCCGGTAGATGAAAATTACTGACTACAAAAGTTGACCTTAGGCGAGCAAGATATCTCTGTTGAGACGAAAAAATAACTATAAGCATGAAATGATAAGATTACAAGAGTGACTGACAATAAAGGAGGAGTATCTCAAAGTTGTAAACATATGTTATTTACTTAAGGCAACCAAAAATGGCGATGGCACAACGAATACTTGAGATATATAGAGAACTATGTCGTCAAAGATAAGAAAAGGAAATTTCTGAAGAATAGGTAGGATTAATGACATCTAACAACAAACTGAATCTTTTTGTAAGAAGAATATATCAAGAACAAACATTAAGCGAGCCCATTAAAAGAATTTTGTCTAATAATATTGTCATTAAACTAACTGCTAAAACATAACTAGCAATATTAAAATTTCCAAGCTGAGTTGTGGAAATTTGAATTTTGAAATGTTCAATAATCAGCAAAGGCCATACTCAAAAGAAAGCTATGCTATCCAAACTCTGCTCTACCCTTAAAGATTGACACCAAAAGTTTAACTTTTCAAACCTATGACTTTATAACAGGCATTGCATAATTCAAGCATGGCATCTTCACCCTAGTTGATTTCACCGTCGTAATTTTATCGCCATCTCACACTATAGTTGACACCAGCGCTCTTACTTATCATCTGTGTCATAGGGACACATGAAGCTTATGCATGTGATGCACATAATCCTTCTTTGGGTGCATATGATTATGGATACTTGAACTGCATCAGGTCTGGGAAAGCCTACTTATGTAACTCATGTTTATTTGCATATATTTCAAAACCCTCCTTTAAGTAGATAATATTATTGAAAATCCTAGTCGTACCATAGTTAAAAGAAAATTATACTTTGCCCAAATTTACTTTTTACTGCAATGTGGAACCATGGTATTACTTATACACCAAAGTTTTATATACTTTTAACACCATGAGTAGGATAAAGAATGAAAATATCTAACAAAGATGGTACCATTTACCGTAAAAATAAATCTATAGGTATTTAATAATAATTCATGCTAAAATAGTAGGCATAAATTTTACCACCCAAATGCACTTACTATAATTGGAAAGTAATATTATTATGTTATTTTTTATTATATATATTCACTAACTATCAATGTTTCATCTCCTCAAAAGAACACAATCAATGTAGCATTCCATTAATTCCACTAACTACTAATGTTTCATTTATTTATTATGCTATTAGTACCTGCATTCTGCGTTGAGAATTTTTGTATGTCGGATATCTCTGTTCATCCCCGTCTTTTAACCTCTTTGTGAAACTTCTGGTATCCTTCTTCCCATGAATGGACAAGAAATTTCAAAGGAACCAAAATATTCATTCTCCACGGTAATCTCTCAAATTATTATTCTGAAAGTGACTGCTAGCTTCTGGCCCACTAGCTTCCAAATCCCAAGTCCCTTCTTCATCATATCTCCATAGTTAGCTTCCTGAACAGAAGGTGAAGATCTGAAATCAATTTTGCTGGAAAATTTTCCTTCAAATCCAAATTATGGTCCACGAAACTCACAATTTCACCAGCTTTCCCTCATTTTATCTTCCCAGAACTTGATGAAACTTCAGGATCAAGAAACCTTCTCAAAATATCATTATCCTCTAGTTCCTTGTCTGCTATATGTTTAATAGGCTTTTCCCTGAAAGAAAATTTGCCAACCCATCTCGGTCTTGTTCATTTATGTGCATATTCCTCAATGAGTTGTGCAAAGATGTACTCGTTGTTTGTTCCACAAGGCTTATATGTTCTCCAATAGCCTAATAAATTGCAGGTGCCTCGTGATCACAGTTTGCTTCACTTGAGACTTATCAGCAAAGGCCAACAAATTTACTTCTCTCTCAAAGTCTTCAAGCTGCAGTCACAAACAAGGACACATAAGTGACAAATGTAATGAAGAGGTCTTTCTACTTTCACTTTTAACACCTGCCATTTTGCTGTCTCCAAAGCAGTTGCAAGATCACGCCTATGAAGTTTCACAGAGCTCAGGAGTTTTTCATATTTGTGATCCCTTGGATAAGACTCTCTTCATGCAGTAGAAGGCGATATATTGACTCCATCCTGAGTAAAACATGCACAGTGAGTCAGCTTTTCATGAGCGGGCAGGAGAAGACAATGAATTGACATTGTTGAATAGGGAACATGTAAAACCAAGATAAACTATTTATCACCTTCATGAATGAATAAAAATTTGTGAACAAACGCACAGTGCATCATGTGCCATGTCTTTCTGAAGAAACGATGGGTAATTCACGGCATAAACAATTTGCATACTACTCAATAGGATAAATGAAATGATGAGAGTGAAGCTAACATTCACCTAAGCAATAGATTACAACTGATATTGCCAAATTTGCAACAGCGAGTTAATGCTGAAGTGACGCCTAATTTAACATTCCACGCGAGTATATAATTTACCAAATAAACAACCAATCAACTTGTAACACAAAAATATAAGAGAGAGCGAGACGATCAATCTACTCGTATCACAAAAAATTGAAGAGAGAGAGGTATATACCGGTCGGCAGAGTCTTGCACGACTTCGGCGGCGGTGAAGAGGGGGTCTGATTCCCATTCAAGCATGATGAACCCCTGGCTTTCAGACAATCAAATTTTCATTCAAGATTTGATCTTAAGTTAACCAGAAGCAGACGCCGCATGTAGCTAAAAATCACCAAGAACACGGAAATATTGGATTATTCAAACGAGAAATCGAGAGGTGGCGGCAGATTGAACCGTGATTATGTGGCAAGCACAATTTAAATCCGCAGAAATTCAATCACTGGCTCAGTACTGCTGAATTAACTACTGGGGAAAGAATTGCAAAGCATGATTTAGGGTAGGGTTTCTCATTCTTAATCGGGAAAAGGTCTGCGAGGACAAAATTGGAAACTGCAAAGACATTTGTATATGTGGAATCTTTCTCCTTTTCTTGTTTACAATGTTTTATTTATTTTACTTTTAATAGTTAAATTCCCGAAATCCATATTCGATGTGCTAGTGCTACATCTAATTGCTCATATAAAAAATATAAAAAATGGGTATAAAATTCTGTACAACTTTATTGATAAATCCATATTCCACCGAATACATGTAGGTAACTTTATTTTTATTTCGAGGTATGTCACTATTATTTAAAAATAAAGTTCATCTTCCACCAAATACATGTAGGTAACATTATTTCTTATTTCGAAGCATGCAACTATTATGTAAAAGTGCATCCAATATAAATTTAATTAACGTATAATAGCCTGTAAACGACATAATTATATAAAAAAGTAAATAGTATTAAAAAAATCATATGTGTTAATAAACTTAACTTATAAGATATTAATGTGAGTTTTAAAAAAAAAACTGGTGTCCGATTTGACCGTTGAGCAATTGAACTTATATATAGCTGTCCTGAAATTTAGATAAAAGAAAATAAAAATTGAGAGCCACGAATGCCACTTTTCACGCCACACAATGGCATTTTCTAAGAGTTGGAAAAACTAGCCGGAGCATGTCCTATGTAGTATGTAATTATATGACGATAATATCATCAATATTCTATAAAAAGAAAACACAAAATTAGGATGATTATACATGGCTCCTAATTCAAAAGAAAATAAAATAAAAGAATAACCTCTCTCCCGTAATAAAATTTTGGAACCAATTCCTGTTTACCGAAAGTGAATAAGATGGGGGCTTTAAATTTGCAACCAACTTTTATTGGATATACAAAAGCTAGAGAGTTAAAGGCCAAAAATATCCTATAATTGACATTAGAAATAAAAAGAATCTTTACATAGGTTTATACTTATCATCAAAATAAATAGGGTGTGCAATAACCAAAAAATTAAAGGGTTAAAGAATAACGATAAGAAAATACTTACGATTGATATTAGAAATAAAAAATAATCTCAACGTTATGTTTTAATAACTCTGTACTTATCATCAAAATAAATAGAGTAGACGCCCTTTTGAGATTTTGACTGATGGGATGGCCGTCCAAATGTCGATGATAAAATGTTTAACAATTATTACGTGTAATAGTTACTTTTTGTAGTTTCTAGATAATTGATGTATTTTATTATAATTGTTAATAGTTTGAGATATTTTGGTAGTTTTAAAATAATTAATATATATACATTAATTCAACATATTTTTTTTGTTAATATAAGCAATCATTTATAATATAAACGTTACAAATGAATATATAATATAGTGATGTGCACTTACAAATTATTTCACTAAACATCTATGCATTTGAATCATTGAAACTTCAAATTTTCATCACGTATAAAACAGATGTACTGGAACTGGACGATGAATTTTTATTTTCAAATAGACTGACTAAATCAGTAAATCTTTTGGGAGGCTATTATTTATTTATTTATAAATTTAATTAATTTTATTGTAATCGCCTTTTTAATGCAAACAGTTTTCATAATATAATATATATATAAATAATATAACGAATCTTAATCAAACAAACAGTTAAATATTAACTATGATATTGTATGACTTCCACATGATTAATTACAGCGGAAGACATAATCTACCCTTCATTTCTGCCGACTTCTTCTTCCCCAAACCACAAATAGAATACCAAGTTTTCAACCATCCATTTCTTTCTCCCATTCTTTTTCTGAGCGGATTGGAATCCAATTTCAAGCATTTTTCTGGAAGATCGTATCCGTAATCCTCCACAAAAAGATACACTCGATTGATTGGGTGCTGTAATTGGCTACCGTATGTTTGATTTTTCTCTATCCCCAATTTTTTTTGGTTTCATTGACAGAGGTGAAGCTTTTGCTGATATCATTTTTCATATTTAACTCTGAGCGTTAACTTGCATGTAGCTTTTATTTGCACGATTGAATCTGTATGGTAAAGCTGGAGACCGAAATCAATTTCTACAATTTCTAACCTACTCGTCCGAACTCCACGACTACAACAAGGTTAGTCGCGCACCCCGCCATCGCCCATCCTCGCCATCGCCATCGCCATCGTAGCCTCGCCGTGGGTCCTCCACAGTCGCTGCTCGCCTGAGTCACTCAGTCCGGAGTCTCAGCTCTCTGCCGGCACCACCATTTGCAATTGGGTAAGTTAAGAACTCGCTGCCGGTTTGTTGTCTGTATCCTAATCATGGTTTTTCTGTATTTGCATAATTCTCTTGAAAAGGGTATGCCTGTGTTCTGTTGGCTGTAAAGCAATTGATTTCACGTTTTATAATTTTATTTATAAGTTTATAGTTCTGCTTTTGTTCCCCATATCTTTCCATCAATTTCGTGTTTTGAAGCTGTTCTCTTCTGTATGTTTTCTGTGGTTTGGGCAGGAGTCCCACTTGTTCACGAGCGTTTTGCCTTCTGGATATATTAACCGACTATCATTTAATTAGATTTTTATGATCAGCAGCGTGGCATGCTCTGAAGCAAGCATGACGACGTCCAATTCGCTAATCCGCCGCCTCGCCCTACTTATCCGCTCAGATTCGTCTGAATTCCAGGCTTGAGTTCCTCCTCTGCTCTCCATGAATCTGAGCTTTCTTCATCAGAATCTCCGTCCCCTCGACCAAAAGTATTCATTTGACCGACAACTGCATTAGGGTAATTTTCACTGCCTTCTGCTTAAACACCTATGTTTTATTTTTCTAATTGGATTTTTTTTGGTTTGTGGTGTTGTATAATTGTATTCATAGCTTATTGTAGATGTTTATTCATTGAATGTGTTGGGAAACTGATATGCAATGCAGAGATGGTGTGTTTAGTTTAAAAACATTTAGTTATGTACCTTGGGACTGAAGAATAATAACTCTATAGGGTTTAGAAATGATTTGATACTCTCATACTTTCAAGATCTGGGATGTTTTTTAGAAACAAATAGTTAGTTGCATTGATTGTTCCACTTGATATCGATGGATGATATTTTCATACAGAGAATGAAAGAGTTGCAAGCTGAAGAGGCCAGTAAGAAGTTGCTGCGCTTGAGCATAGAAGCGGCGGTTGCTCTGGGTTTCAATATAACTTTTCGCTTGATGATAAGACCCATCGCGATGACAGGTTTTGGATTTTATTTTTAGAAGATTGTGCTTGTGGCTGTTCCTGCCCAGTTTAGAGCAAAGGAAATAAAACTTAATTTTGATGCTTTATTGGTCCAGGATCTTTGAGCAGGATGGAGTTAAATTGGTGGTGGATAATATTTCGTTCGACTTTGTGAAAGGTGCAACTGTTGATTATGTTGACGAGCTTATCCGTTCTGCTTTTCAGGTCCGTTTGTGGTAGCTGTTATTTTCACAATATTTTAATCCTTGCTGTTATCAATCCTTTGCCAGTAAAGTCTGTGATCTTGTCTTTGGATGAGGGAACCATTGTTGACTTATCGTGTTAGTCCTACATTGACAGAAGCATTTATTTATGTTTAGTTCTTGCTCAGATTGGATCAGTATTTATAAGTATTGAGACCCCTTGTTTTGAAACTGCCAAAGTTATTTATCTGAGTTTATTTAGTTCTAATTGCTTACCGCCCAACCTGCTTGAAATGATGAAAGAACAGCTGACAAATTATGGTCACTGTAAATTACTTTCTGAGATTCTGCACCTCTGAGATGGTACATTTTGGACATAACTAACAACCAGTAAGCAAGTTTTGTAATTTTAGGACTTGCATCACCTTCCGGATTTGTTTCATTTGGAAGTTCTCTGACATTGAAGCAAAAATTGGAAGAATGCATCTGTGCCATTTTCCAATTTGACGTGTTGTTCCATTTCTAAGTCATAGAAGTTCAAATGGTATTACTATCAAGCCAACTTTTGGAAATATTTGCATCCATGTATATGAGGTTGTCAAATTTTCTTATTGATTTGATTATGTGTATTTTCCTTGAATACATTCTAACTTTATAAAGTTGCAAAGTGAAATATGAGTATAGCTTTCATGTTATTTTAGAAAGATGTTGGAACTATGCCATTTTTTCTAAATTCTGAAAGAGTTGTTTTTTGTTATTCATTTTACTCTTAGATCATTCCAACTGTTACTCCCCTCCCTCTCATGCCATTCCTGCTCATAATTGTCATCCAACTATCCGTTTCTTGACAATTAAAAGACCCCTTTGGCAGCCAATGCACAATATATTACCATTTTTGTCCCCTTGGTTCTAGACTCTAGTGCCAACAACTCTCTATTGGATATTTTGAAGCCTTATACATCTCTATTCATTAGCTATCAGTTTGTTTCTTTCTTCACATGTTTTAGTATCAGAAAATACTTGTGTATCACTTGTTCGTACATAGCTTTTTGGTAGCCTAAGACTTCCATGCTGTTTACTATGTTGTTTCGAAGTGTTCGATTTTGATTACACCTGCAAGTAGAATTTTGCTCCAATTATCATTATTATGAGCCAATTGCTGTTTCTGAATAATTAGCCCAGCAATCTATCCCTGAGAACCTTAATCTTGTTATTGTTTAAACACTTGCTATCTAACTGCAAATTTTTACAGCCTCCTTGGTAGACTGAGATTTCTGACAATCTGGTCTAGTTGTTTTAATTGTGACACTAACTTGGAACACATAGCCTCGCCATGTAAAGGAAACAGCTACTGAACCTGAACATTGGTTCACATCAATTGATCTATTTCTAGAAGCATAATCGTAGGGTGTCTAGGCCTGTCCAATAGTTGTTGGGTCTCACTAATCATGAATATATACAAGTTCTCTTTGTTTATTTCCGTTAAAGTTCACTTGATCTAACCTAATCAATCAGTCCCCAAGTGATCCATATAGGTTAAGATTCCGTATCACAAGGGAAAATTTTAATTTGAACACTAATTTTTTGTTGCTTTCACTACCTAGCTATGAATCCTTACCGTTTTAATATGCAGGTGTCTACAAATCCAAGCGCGTGGGTGGCTGTAGCTGTAAAAGCTCCTTCATGGTGAAGTAGCTACCTGCTCGTTTGCAGACTCTGAGCTGAGGAGGAGACATCGCACTGACAATGGTTTGCACGACTAACTGAATTTATTTTGATGCTGATTTTGTTGTACACAAAACAAGTCCCAGAAATACAAAATAATTCTCATGTGATCATTTTGCCCCCAGCTAGAATATTGAAGACAAGACGTTGTTCTCTCAGGTAAAAGCAACTGGATCCCAGGTGAAATTGATTGTTCATAATATAATGATACATTTGTACAAACAGCAGAAACTGAGAATGTCTCAATTCTCTCTGAGCTGAGTGGTCGTAGTTTTGGTATGATTAATGTCGATTGTATACACGTATAAGAGTAGTTGTAAGCATTTTTAGACGATTTTGCCCACTTCGTCACCGCTTGTGAGCATACATTGTATCGAATTTAGCTTAGTATAGTTTAAAATGACAAATGCGATTTATGTATACCATTAGTCTATGCACCATTTGTATCCAATAAAGCTATTGAAAGAAAGGGAAGGTGCCATAAAGTATAACAAATTTTATTCAACATGTGACAGTGCAATTACCACCAATAACTTAAGCAAGCATGACATCATTATGAACATAAAGTCCCAAGGTATGGAATCCCAAAAAGAGGCTGGCCCAACTTAAATGAGATATGATAGCTTCCTTATGGTCTAACATTGTGCAAAAGCTTCAAAGTTCGTGAAGAAGTCCATCAATAACAGATTACACCTTCGCTTGATACGTGCTTTCTCAATATTTTGTCCCACCAATTATGTCACTGTGCCCAAATCTTTACATTGAAAATTCATCTGAATTAATTCATCCAAACAACTCCCAAATTAGCAATTTATTAAACTTCAAATTCAGTATCAACAAAATCAATCGAAACGCAATACAAAATAATTTATGAAATTCAAGAGACAAAGATAGAGAGAGATGATAAAAAAAGAATTAACTAAGTTAAACATAAAACACTAGAGGGGACTCACATGGAATCATAGATCTCACTTTGGTGCACTCTCTGTCTCACTTTCATTTTTTCTAGTTTTTAGTTATTTTTTTATTTCACTGTCAATTTTTTATATTTTAGTATAATTTTAAGATTATTAATTAAAATTTAACCGATTCAATTAGGGTTTATATATAATTAATTTTAATATAGTTTTATTTATTTTTTCTCAAATAAGGATCAATAATGGTTCTCAATCCTCCGGTGATGAGTCGAACCTCCAACCTATTAGTTGGAAGGAAAATATTTCATCAAGCGAGTTGCATTTCGTTGTAATTTTAAATTAATAATTGATTATTAGGGTTAATTAGTCCATAAATAAGTTTTCGAATTTCAAATTTAATGATAAATATTAATTTGGGTTCATTATGTATAAATATATATTTATAATAAATCTTCATAAAATACTTCATTTGTCCACAAAGAGTGTAATACTTTATGGATGACATGTTTTAATAAATGTTTGGTAAATGCTTTTTGGATGGAGAAAGAGTCCCACCGTAAGTCCTTTTGAGTGGAGAAGCGTTATTTTGATAAATAATAAATGATTGTGATGTTGAATTATAGAATTGAGTGTGAGTTATTATCCCATGAGGAAAAGTGTTACACTCTTCTTAGACACTAAAGGCAATAGTGCTACGTTCTTGAGACGAAGGAAGATAAAATAAATAGTGAAATACAATGGGACACCCAAAAAAGTGGGAGAGAGCATCCCATCCATGGGGACTTTGTACTAAAAAGTTCTCCAAGCTAAAATCACGGCTGCAGAAATTTTGTATGGCTTTGGAGCCTCGCCTGAAACCCACCGATGTGGTCGTAGAGTACTGCCTCCGGCGGAGACAAGCGTCGCGTCTGAGCAGAATCCTCATTGGCGTTTTCGGTGCAAAGTTCTATTGGAAAAGTGTGTACAGAACAGTACAACTTGCCGGGGGTATTACAACTTAAAACAGAATGTAGAAGAAGGAGATCAAAACTAACAATGAACTAGTACATAATTGAAACAAAACGAAATGTAGCGGTAAACTTATGCCGAGTCGAGGAGGCCTCTTTCCGCAAGACGAGATACGCCCCGGTAGTGCCCTCGGTTCTGGTGTATCGTCCCCAAAGATGAAACGGCAGCGTCTCGTAGGTGGCGAGACCGCGGACCAACGAGCTCCGGCGAACCGGACGGGAGGCGAGGCGAGCTTGGACATAAAATATGTATGCGAGTGCTCTTAGGTATCTTTGGAATGCTTTTGCGATAGGTGACTATCTTTGAGAGACATGTCCTATTTATAGGCATCGTCCCCCATGGGAAAGCATCTTTGAGTCAACACCCGCATTGATGTCGGGTGTTACGGATTATGTCCCCGGTGAGTGCGAGAGGGTTACGCGACGGTTTACGGAGACAACGTGCCCACGTTTCCCAGAGCCTTCATGTCGAAGCGTTGCAGGCGATTCACGACGAATCGGACAACGCGTGCGTCCGGGTTCATTGGACGATATCCGGACATCTCTTCAACGCATGCAGCCCAACGGATTGGGCCACCCGAGTTGGGCCTCGGACCAACTCCATCGCACGCATGAGCCCAACGATTGGGCCACACGAGTTGGGCCCGGACCAACTCCGTCTGGGCTCGATCAAACATTGATCCAAAATATAAGGCGATGGGCCACGGAACCGAGCCCGAAGCCAAAGAAAAAACCAAAGACCACCCAGACCAATTACCAAGATCCACGATCCACGGACCACGGACCACGAACCACGGAATCGAACGGCCGGCGCGGGCGGCAGGCGGCGGGCGGCGGCGGCGTGCGGCGTGGGCTTTCCCATCACTTGCACATAATTATACTAAGTGTTCAATGAACCACTTATATAGACAATTAATGAAGGTACATTAATCAATGTGGGATAAGGATTAATTAATCCATGCTTATCCCTTAATCACATAACTCCATGTTTAAGTGACCAACTTTGATCCATTATTTCTCAGTCACCGGAAATCGGATTCGAGAATGTGAACACACCACGATCATCTACTCGGAACGTAGATCGATCCTATGCCTTTTAATTTCATAAAATTAAACGTTACATCACTCAAAATCTTGGTCAAATTAGCTTCCTGGCAACTTGACCACATATATAAAATATTTATATATGCGCGATTTCCAACAATCCCCACATGAGTGGAAATAGCCATATGCATGTATGCGAACACGACTCATTCCTCAAGAGATGTTAAAATATTTGGACAGTGGTTTATGGCCTTCAACCTTCCATAGTTAGTACCATCGCCAGTACAGCGGATTAGTGGACACAATGCCTGAACTATTCCCCACAACGTGCTCGAGACAATGGTATTAACACTTTAACACCTCAACCTCATCCGTTCTCACGTTTGATTCCATTTTGGCCATGGACATCCACTTTGGATTCATAAGTGTTTGTTTGAGCCGCCCCACTTGCACTTACATATGTGATTCTTTCTGAGTATCTTGCCATACTCAACCTCCTCGAGGTATCTTAAGAATCATTAAGAGTCAACGACTCAACCTCACCACTAGGCAAGTTTTTCAACACTCGTTTGCTTTCAGGAGCAGACTAACTGAGTGTTTACACACGAACTCCTATAGCTTAGTTATCCCATTGAACCAAGTTCTTGGGATCTCCGATCATCATGGTTGGGTTACCACTATGATTGTTCTTAAGATGTGGATTTTAATCCCATTCCTCTAGCAACTTGATCATTTGATCCCGGTTCAACCTTTGGTTAGCGGATCTACCAGATTATCTATTGACTTGACATAGTCGATTGATATAACCCACTGAGATCAAATGCCTCACGGTATTATGTCACGGCGATATGTCGAGACTTACCATTATACAAACCACTTTTCGCCGCTTCCAATAGCCGCTTGGCTATCATAGTGAATCATCACCGGTGGCGGCTGGTTTAGACCAACATGGAATATCTTCAAAATTACGAAGCCACTCGGCTTCCTCGCGACTTTATCCAAAGCTATGAATTACGATTCCATGGTGGATCGGGCTATACTGCGTCTGTTTCGTGGATCTCCAAGAAATAGCACATCCCAATCGTGAACACGCACTCCACTTGTAGAAAGTGAATCTTTCATGTCGATATCGATTGGCATCACGGTACCCTTCAAGCACGGGATATCTCGTGAAATGCGACCCATGATTTTGAGTATACTTGAGTACCTCAAAACTCTCACTATAGCCTTCAATGCTCCTTGCTTGGATTGCTCGTGTAACGACTCAATTTATTCACTTGCAAGCTATGTCGGTCGAGTGCAATTTGTAAGATACATCAAACACCCGATAACCTTAGCATAGTCTTCTTGCCCAGCGGGTTCACCCCTGTTCTTACTCAGTGAACATTGAGCTCCAATGGGGTCTTAGCAGTAAACTATCAAAGCGCGTTGAATTTCTTAAGCACTTTCTCGTGGTGAGATTGTGTCAAGACAATTCCGTCGATCTTCTTAGAATCTTGATTCCAAGAATCACATCAACTAAACCCATATCCTTCATGTCAAAATTTCTATTTAACATGCGCTTTGTGTCATTAATGACTTGAGTATTACTACCATGATCAACATGTCATCTACATACGTACACACTATAACATAACCATTATCGGTGTTCTTAACGTAACACATTTGTCACACTCGTTGATCTTGAAATCATTTGCCAACATTACATTGTCAAATTTCAAGTGCCATTGTAACGACGCTTGTTTCAAACCATATAGAGACTTCACGAGTTTGCATACCTTGCCCTTGATCATATACAACAAACCCTTCGGGTTGCTCATATATATCTCATCCTCGAGGTCACCATTCAAAACGCAGTCTTAACGTCCATTTGATGAATCTCAAGATTGTGCAAAGCGAGCAATTGAGAAGCATCCTAATAGACGTAATCCTCGTCACGGTGAATAGGTATCAAGAAATCGTACCTCTCTTTGTTTAAACCCTTTGACAACTAAAGCGGGCCTTATACTTTCAATTGATCCATCGCCTGTACTTTCTTTTAAGGATCCACTTGCATCCTAAGGGCTTACAACCTCTTGGCAAATCAACCAAGCACCCAAGTGTGGTTTTGCGAATGGAATCAATCTCGCTTTGAGCGACCTCCGCCGAGAGCATTTCGTCTCGCCGAGCATGAGGCTACTTTGATCGAAGTTGGTTCTTCGTCCAACATGAACGCAATATAGTCGGGACCAAAATCCTTTGGCGTTCGACTCTCTCGCCTCGTCTCGGTTCCGACCCTCCGGATCGAGACCTCGGTCGCTTATGAGATATCGGTTCTTCCTCCAAAGGTTTAGAACTCGAAGCCACCATCACTCTATTGCTAGAGCTAGCTTCACTTTTATCCTTGTCTTCTGAGGATAAACACTTTCAAAGAATATAGCATTCCTTGATTCAATCGTCGTCCCCACGGTCATATCGGTACCTCCGACCGTGGATCGAAACGATAAGGCGCTGCTGTTCGATGCATACCCAATAAAGATCAATCGACTATTTTAGGTCCAATTGTAACTTGTTTAGGAAGAGGCACCTCAACCTTCGCCAAACACCCCACACTTTGAGATATTTGTCACGATGACTTTCTTCCTTTCCACAACTCGTGAGGGTGACATCCTTACTCTTCGGTGGAATTTTGTTCGATGTAGTTGGTGTCAAAGCGACTTCCCCATGAGTTCGGGGCAACCACGAACTAATCAACAAAGCATTCATCATCTCCTTAAGTGTTCGATTTTACGTTCAAGAACGCCATTAGATTGAGGTGAATAAGGAGATGTCGTTTGATGTATTATACCACTTCGTTGTGAATAAGTTCTAGAGGCTTAGTGCTCCGTTCTACCGAATGAAACGGTAACTTAGCCATTTTGCTTCCACACAAACCTCACATTTCGTTTGTGTATTAACTTCTTTTAACTTTAGTAAATCTAAATTTACTAATCTTTTATTGCATTTAGATTAACATGTCCTAATCTACAATGCCATAAATCGAGCACTCGATCAGTAAGAGGAAGTAGATGCATTTTCATTCATCATAATTTTGGGTACAACAGACAAATTATTACATTTAGTTTGAAAAGACCCCGTTGAGATAACCCTACCAAGAACTTCCCAAACTTAGTCAAACAAACTTGTCCGACTCAAAACTAGTCTAAACCCTTATTAACTAGAATCGAGCCCGATACTAAATTCTTGCGAATGTCCGGGACATGCAAAGACATCCTTCAACGTGATCTCACGCGGACGACATCTTGAGTACCACATCACCAACTCCGCCACCTCGGATGAAGCTTGGTTTCCCATGTTGAGCCTCCCTCAACGACCTTGTAGGTGGAGAACGCATCTTTTCGGCGCAGACGCTGCGCGATCGTGCGTTGTCGATGAACCATCCACCTTGATTCTCGGCGTGGTTGACTTCTTCGGTCACCACACAGCCAAGTCATCATTGTCCCATTTGTCAAGTCCTTCGACAACGTTGGTAACTCTTAGCCTTCTTCTTCTTAGTCGACGACATTCCTTACTCGTGTGGCCATGCTTGCCACAATTGTAACAATCCCGTCAAACTTACGGCAACCACCTTCCTTTGCCTTTGTCTTTGACATTGGGACGAACACGTTTGTTGGAGGGACGCGCCTCCAACATGTTGGCTCTCAACATCGATCGCCTTCGCTTTTAAGTCTCGCTTCTTCATGTCGGACTCGATGCGTTTGACGATCAAGTCTTCAAGTGTCATATCCTTTCGCTTGTGCTTAGGTAGACCTTGAAGTCTCTCCACCCGGGGTAGCTTCTCAATCAACCGTAGCGACGATAAAGCCGTCCAAAGCAGTGTGCCCTTGACTTGAACCTCATGTACAATGAGTTGAAACTCTTGCACTTGGTCCATGATCGGTCGAGAATCGACCATCTTGTAGTCCAAATATTTGGCTACAATAAACTTCTTCGCACCGCATCATCACTACGGTGCTTCTTTTCTAGCGCATCCCACATACATTTGGATGTCGTTACAGCAAGCATAAACACTATACAAACTATCTTCTAAACTACCAAGTATAAAGTTTTTACAAAGATAGTCGCGGTCGCGCCGGTTGTCATATCTTTGCTCGGACGTGAAAGTCCGTCACAACGACCGAACGGCGGGCTCATCTTCCACCAAGAAGTTGGCGAAGCCCAGCGTCGTGAGGTAGAATAACATCTTCATTGCCATCTCTTGAAGTCGGATCCTCCAAACCGGCGGCTTCTCGGCGGCGGCATCATCCTGCGGTATGAGCAGCGCCGAGATCGATCCAAAACGGATCCACCAGCACCACTGGGTGTCTTTGAAACATGGAACTCGAATGAAAACCACCGGTGTTAGATCCCATGGATCCAGCGGTCGACCAGCGAAAAGTGCGATCGTCGAACCACTAGAACCACTAAAAGTGGAACCAATTGTTGAACCACTAAAAGTGGAACCAACAATCGACCGAAAGGGCCCAATCACTACAAAATGCGATCGATCGGTCGACGGAAAATTCGTCGCAAAACACGCCGATCCGTCGCTAAAATGGATTAGCGACGGTTTGCGACAGAATAAAGGGTCGTTGGAAACCGGTAGCAAAGGTATAGCGGCGAATTACGTCCGTCGCTAATTTATAGCGACGAACGCGACGGAAAATTCGATCGTTAATCCACGACCTCTCGAAGCGGTCGTGCGATACTAAATCGTCGTTAATGAGATGCTAATCCGGCGTAGTTAGCGACGGATTAACGGCGCACATAGGCCGTAGCTAAATAATACTGTCGCAACTCCGTCGTTATTCTGACGCGAATCCGCCTCTGATCCGTCGCTAATTAGCGACGGACACTGTCCGTCGCTAAAGTTATAATTTTTTTTTAATTTTACGTAACAACACCGTCGTAAATCCGTCGTAAATCCATCGCTAGTCCGTCGCAGGTCCGTCGCTAGTTACAGTTGGTTCAGTTATTTCACGTTGTTAATCCGTCGTAGGTCCGTCGCTGATCCGTCGTAGGTCCGTCGCAAGTCCGTCGCTAGATAAGAAAAATCTGGACAGTTTCAATTTGTATTTTGGACAGCCACCTGTTTTCAAACAACCCAAACAAACCAATTCCATCCAATTCAATCTATACAATCCAAACTATCCAAACAACCAATTCCATCCAATTCAATCCATACAAAGCAATTCAATCCAAACAAAGCAATTCAATCCAAAATAAACCAATTCAATCCATACAATACAAACTATCAAAATAAACCAATTCAATCCAAAAATCAGTAATATCCAAACAATCTCATAAAGAAACAATTCTAAATCATGCGATAAGTTAACAAATTCATAATACAACACGAATATGTCGGGTGAGGAAAGCGAGCTCATATCACGAGTGGGAAGCGGGGGCGGCCATGAAGCGCTCTAGGGCTCCTCGCTGGCCTTTTGAGCCTGAATCTGTTCTTGACGCTATCTCGCGCTCTCGGCTCGACTTGCATTCGGCCTCGTATGCCGGCGCTGCCGCTCTTTCGACTTCAATCGGGCCTCGTATGCCTCGGCTCAGATTCCATCGGCCTCAGGATCGATAGTTGTTGTTGATAAGCTATGGAATCAGCAGTGGGCACTCTCCACCGAGTGAGACGACGCTTCGCTCTGCATGTATGTCCGTGATAGAGAACCGGCCCAAACATCCTATTCTTTTCTTTGAGGAGCTCCCAAGGACATTTTGAGAATTTGAGTCCTATCGATTTACGCGTCTCGTCACTCCCAGATTGGCTCAACCGGGTCACATGTTCCTCAACTGCCTCTGTAATATAATTTCATACAATTATTATTTAATTAAATGTTCCTTGTTGCGCTAATGAATATACTTACCGCGATACTCCAAGCTTTCCGTCAGTATAGTTCAGTCGTCGGTGGCATGATACTTGGAATACATCCCATGGACATCTTCTATGGCTACTCCACGCTCTTTGCTTATAAATAAGTCAAACAAATTAAATAATTAACAAGTATCACGATTCTTAAATAAATTTACTATATCTAAAACTTGAAAGTACTTACAATCTCTCGTACTCGAATGCGGGCGTGAGCCACCCCGATGCTTGACTATCCCAGTACCCTCGCCATCTGGCTCGGACATCCTGTTGCTGCGGGCCTTTGCCGCCTTCTCTTGGACGTCTGTCCGAGCCCAATATGCCTTCCAATTATCCCAATCTCGCTCAGGGATAAATGGAGGTGGGTTGGGCGAGTCCTTCTGCCGCTTGATCTTGTGAACAAGATCTTTATAGCGCTTCGGCCTTTCGCACCAGTAGGAATAGACGGGCATCATCCATCGTATCATCCCAATAAAAATATTTACGCAAAAATATATGATTAGAATATGCAAAGGTCGAATCATAAATGACTTCATTATAAACAACACAAACTGAATTCATCGAAATAAATCTGCTTGAACTCTTGAGGCACCAATTTCCAATTGAAGTCGTTGTGATTCATGAATCTACGGAATGACTCGTAATCACGGGCTATATCATTGCTCGGACACAAAATGCTACAATTCTACGAAAATAAAGACATTAGAATGCTAAAATTTATTTAAACCGAGACATCTGAGAGATAACGTCATACCCATTCACAATGGCTATCTTCTTCATCCACTCTCTAGATGGCACTCCACTACCTTGCTCGGTGGGCGTGAGACAATGCCTCCATGCCTTCTTCTAGGTGGCGGGGTGTAGGCGACGGCGTGTATGATCTGAGTGCCTTTTACGTGATGACATCTGCAAACAAAGGTAAAAAAATGTTGTATTAAAAATTCACAAATAATACATATCATAATATTTTGTGTGCATACTAGTGACAATTATCGTCGTCGTCATTTGAACTCTTGTGTGCATACTTAAAAATGCTATAAATTCACAAATAATGCATATCATAACGTTTTGTGTGCATACAAAAAAATGCTATAAATTCAAACTCTATTCATCGTCGTCGTCATCATCATCATCCAATGTATGATTGTCTTACGACTCGACAATTCAACTTCATCATCCTCATTATCGGATGTCTCTTCAATGTCCATGAGTGTACCGTCGGGATGAACTAGTGTCGTGTCCTCATCCACAACGACATTAGTAATCGAACTAATGCATCCTCTTGAAAAGGGAGTACTATCGATGCAGAACTCTCATCTGAGACTTCCACATTAGATCGAGCTTTAATTTTGCATACTTCCCACCACTCTTTCATAGATTGTTTTAAACTTGGATATGCACAATAGTATACTTGAATGGCTTGATTGGTGAGGATAAGCAGTTCGAACTTGTTATATCTTACATTACTTGAGACTAGTCCCATACCCATAATTAGTGACGAAGCTCGTCTCCGATCGCGCTTACGGTGGATCGTTAGTAATCAACGTGTTCTTTAAAACCTCTTGATCCCTTCAAAATGGGTGATTAGGAGCTAGAAATTTCGATGGTTATCAAACCATGACGCTACCACTTTTAGCTAAAGTAAAAGCATCGGTATACTCCATGCAGTCTTGGACAAGCTAATCTTCCAATTGCACTCCATCCGGACAACATAGAGTATGCGGGGAAGTCACTAATTGTCTAAAGTAATGCAACGTGCATTTAAAAATTTCGCTCAACGATACATCATAAGTAAGACGCCGTCATCCCACAAATCTATTAACTCTGTTATAAATGGTTGCGAGAACACATCAATCTTCTCCTTCCGGATTCGCGGTCCGGGCACTAAGATCGTAAGAAACATGTATTGCTCCTTCATACATAGCCACGGGGGAAGATTATAAGGGGTCAGTATAACGGGCCATGATGAATATTGCTTTCCTGATTGACCGAATGGTTGAAAACCGTCAGTTGAGAGTCCCAATCGCACGTTACAATTTCGATGCAAATAAAGGAAACTTCGTGTTCAAATGTTTCCATGCAATTGAGTGCGGATGACGCATGACCCCATCATCGACCGACGATGCATGCCAACGCATATTTTCATTTGTAGCATTGGATGCATACAATCTCGTAGTCGAGGAGTTAGAGGAAAATAATACATCTTTTATATGCTACTTGTGCTTTCCGTCGACTTCCACCAGCTCGAGTATTGCTCTTGAAAGCGAGGATGGTTCTGAGAATTTGCAGCTCGTCGATTCAGAATCTTCGCGCCAATAAATCATGCAATTAAATGGGCAACAATCAATTTGTGTGCAGGCAACCCCATGCCATGCAACAATCTCTTCGTCTTTGTAGAAGTCATCGAACGCAATTTCCATCTGGATGCGACTCTTTCATCGATTCGATATTTGATCAAAACCGCTTCGGTAATGTTGTTCTCTGCTTCCAACTCGTAAGTCGAGCCACAAATGACAACTGTGTGTGATCCGAGCAACCCGCCACAAAGGTTTATCGGCAAAGATTCAACATATCGTAAAATTTTTGCATCGAATTTAGCTCCTCTTGATCTCGTCAAAGTTCATTGTGGACCAAAAGATCCACTACCATCGTATGATACGTATTTGGTTGATGGTTAACATCGAATCCACAACATTGTCCCTACTTGTGGTTGTCTCTCCTGAAATATCCATGTGTGATAATTTGGAACAAATCCAATTTTGATAAGTGATATCGCCGAGTATCTTTCTTCCGATAAGGTATATTCTTACACTTCTTACACGGAAACTTGATTTTCTCTCCATCCGCGAATAAAAGCGAGCACTAGCGAATTGATAAAACTTTCAAGTCCATCTAGAAATTCAATGTTTAATCCACCAACCGAACTAAACCTCTTATACATCCACTCACGATTGTCATTCATTCTTCAAGCTCCTAATTATAAATAATTAATTAAACATGTTCAACATAAGTTGTACAATATAAACTAATTATACACTCATAAGTTTATTGAGTGGAGTGAGCAAATCTTACTTATAATAATTGGTTAGTTATCTACGAGGCAACATAAACCCTAATTCAAGTTTCATATACTTAACCTTAACCTAAAAATGAAGTGTGCAAATCTTACTTATAAAACATCTTATTCTAATAAAATTTCGCAGAGTAAGTTTTATAAAATTAATCGCTTTCATTCCCAATTCAACCAAACTTCACGAATCATCACCATACAACCGAAAACATCTTATTCATATACTTGACCTTAAACTAATTAAGCATGAAATGAGCAAAGACACTTATAAAACATCTTATTCATATAACAATTCTAACAAAATTTTGCAATGTAAGTTTTATAAAATTAATCGCCATTTGATTTCCAATTCAACCAAACTCAATGTATAATTACGTGAAAGTAATGTGGATGATTCCAGAAGGGAATCGTTTCATGCTGATAGTCACGTTGTAGCGATGTAATTATAAGGTCTGTATATGTTGATTAATTATTTAATTATATTAAACTAAGCTAGATTGAATAGGAATATTTATTTTTGAAAATATATAAGATAAAGTAATAAATAAACATAATCTAAAGTCTGAAAATTGGAATGCACTGGAGTGTGCCTCAACTTTATTTGACTTGGTGCTTAAGAATTATTTAGATTTTTTTTGTGATGCACTTTCTTTTGTGTAATGGGAACTCACACCGTTACATTTAGTACATAATGAGTAAATTCATACTCTTATGCAATAGTTTGCAAATTATTCAAGAAGGTTAAACCATATATGAAAAACTAAATGTAATAGATTTAAACTTATACGAGACATACTCCTGCGTATTTAAATGTATGATACTTCGCTTTAATCAAATCCTAATTGTTATTAATAGAACCTAATAAAGGACTTATAAATTCTAATTGATGATTAATGAACCTTAATTACATCAATGCCGTATATCCAAATGTACACAATTTTTTGTTAATCTATAATATTTATGGAATTCTAACCCAAAACCTTTTTACTTATACCCAATCTTCCACTAAGAGAACTTCATGTGATACAATTTTTCCTCATTTTTCATGGGTTATAAATAAAAGTGGGTGCATTTTGATTTTACAAATTATAGCAACAAGCAAACTCATACAATTTTGAAACTTATAAAACATCTTATTCATATAACAATTCTAACAAAATTTCTAGTGAGTAAGTTTTATAAAATTAATCGTCATTTGATTCCTAATTCAATCAAACTCATTCAAATTTCACCAAATTATCACCATATGCCTAATTATACACTTAACAACTCAAAATATCTCACGAAATGATGAATTTATCATCCCAATTAATTCACATCCAAGCTTATCAATTTCACAAGCCCAAATCACAAGACTAACATTCAATGTATCATTTTCACTATCAATTCGGTAAACTCAATTCAATTTTCACTATCAATTCAATGCATCATATATAATATTTTCACTATCAATTCAATACATCATATAATTTTCACTAATCAATTCAATGCATCATATCTGATATTTTCAATAAAATCAACAAATATATAACAAAAAAAATGAAATATAAATAAAAAACCCAAACAAACCAACACTGACTGACGACGGAGGGGACGGCAAGGCGGCGAGGCAGGGGGGGGGGAAGGGGAGGGGCGGGACGGCTGCACAGCGACGGCGAGGCTAGCAGGCAGGGCTCTGGGGTAGGGGTGTGGGCTGGGGTGGGGTGGGGCTAGGGCACGAGGCATGGTGTGGTCGGGGGTGGGCGGCAGCGGCGGCGGCGAGGCGGTGGCGGCAGCGGGCAGTGGGGTGGGGCTGTGGTGGGGTGGGGGTTGGTTGGGGTGGGTGTCGCGCGAGGGCTAGGGCGGGCACCATGGGCGGGAGATCGGTGGTGGGGCGGGGCTGCACGCAGGGGGCGGCGAGGTTGGGTTGGGGAGGAGGGAGGTTTCGGGATCGATGTGAGGTGGGAAGAAATCCCGTCATATTAAACTTTTAGCGGCAGATTAGCGGACGGAATAGTCCGTCGTTATATTGTAACGACGGATTAATGACGAATAATGGATTTAACGACGGAATAATTTAACGACGGACACGTATCCGTCGTTAATTAACATCTGAAATATAAAAAATAAAAGATTTTACATTAACGACGGAATTAATTCCGTCGTTAAATTAGAACTATTTTACGACGGACATTCCGTCGCTATTATTATTGGGAATAAATAAAATCGAATTAAAATTAACGACGGATTGTATCCGTCGTTAAAATAAATTAAAAAATTAGAAATAATCCGATTTTTAACGACGGTTTAGCGACGGAATTGGTTAATTCATTTAAAAAATAACAAAAAAAATTAATTTTAACGACGGACACTATCCGTCGTTAAATTTAACGACGGAATAGAGACGGAAATGCCGTCGTTAAAACTTCGCGCGAGAATTCCCCGCCATGATACGTCGCTGATCTGTCGCAAAAAAAATTCCATCGCCAATCCGTCGCTGATTCACGACCCGCATTATGAACGTCGCTAATCCGTCGCTGATTCACGACCCGCATTTTATCCGTCGCTAATCCGTCGTTGATCGGCTGTATTTTTGTAGTGAATGGTTGATCCCGAAGGCATCGAACCAAACATGACGAAGCCATAGTGCGGTGGCGTGAGCAGAGGCGGCGGTAGGGGCGGCGTCAGTAGTGGCTGGGCGAACAATGACATCTCCAAGCAAAGGTTTATAGTTTGAAAGTTTTAAGTCAATTTTAATGTCTCTCATTGGCAAGTGTTATCTCGTCTTGCGATTGTTGGAAAAGTGTGTACGTAACAAGACAGTCTGACTTGCAAGGCGATTATAACTTAAAGCAGAATGTAGAAGGAGATCAAAACTAACAATGAACTAGTATGAATTGAAACAAAATGAAGCGAGCATAGAACTTATCGAGTCGAGGAGGCTCTTTCACGCAAGACGAGATACGCCCGATAGTGCTCTCGGTTACGGTGTATCGTCCCCAAAGATAAAAAGCAGCTGTCTCGTAGGTGGCGACACATGGACCAACGAGCTTCTACGAACCCAGACGGAGGCGAGGCAGAGCTTGGACACAAAATATGTATGCAGGAGTGCTCTTAGGTATGTTGGAATGCTTTTGCGATGGGTGACTAATGTTGGGGAGACATGTCCTATTTATAGGCGTCCCCTCATAGAAAGCATCTTTGAGTCAACACCCATTGATGTCGGGTGTTACGGAGTTATGTCCCCATTGAGTGCGGAGGGTTACGTGGCGGTTTACGAGACAACGTGCCCACGTTTCCATGAGCCTTCATGCCGGAGCGCACGGCGATTCTGACGAATCCGACAACGCGTGCGTCAGGTTCATTGGACGATATCCGGACGTCTCTTCAATGCACAGCAGCCCAACGGTTGGGCCACACGAGTTGGGCCCCGGACCAACTCCATCGCATGCCAGCCCAACCGGGGCCACAGTTAGCGGCCTCTGACTAACTCCATCTTTGGGCTCGATCAAACATTGATCCAAAATATGAGCGATGGGCCACGGAACCAGCCCACGAATGGCCCAAAGACCACCCAGACCAATTGTCAAGATCCACGGACCACGGAATCGGAGCGGGCGGGCCAAGGCATGGCGAGCAGCATGGCGGCGGCGTGGGCTTTCCACCCATCACTTGTGCACATAATTATACTAAGTGTTCAATGAACCACTTATATAGACAATTAATGAAGGTACATTAATCAATGTGGGATAAGGATTAATTAATCCATGCTATCCTCTTAATCACATAACTCCACGTTTAAGTGACCAACTTTGATCCATTATTTCTCACTCATGGAAATCGGTTTGAGAATGTGAATACACCACGATCATCTACTCTAACGTAGATCGATCCTACGCCGCTTAATTTCACAAAATTAAACGTTACGTCACTCTTGACCACATATATAAAATATATATATATATATATATATATATATATATATATATATATATATGCACGCGATTTCAACAAGTTCCACCTCTCACTTCTCATAATCTTCAATTTGTTTGTGTATCGATTTTGAGCTTTTCAAATTGAAATTGATTACATAGGAGGACAAATCCAACTAACTGGCTTTAAAGGCCTTCAATTAATTTAGAATTTTAATATTATTGGAAGAATTTCTAAATCTCAATTCAAAACTCATGAAAAAAAGAGAGGAGCAAATTTAATTACTTGAAATCAGAAAATTGAGATGTTACTAAAACACTTTAAAAGTTGAATCTATAAGATCCAAGTTTAGGATTTAAATTGCAATAATTATATCTAATTTGTACAAGCAAAGTTTAGTACATAAACCTAAATATACATTTATTCAACTCATGCGTGTCCAATTCATGCACTGTGAAGGTGATTATTTGAAGTGTTTAGAGTTGGGCATGATTAATGTTATAGTAGATCTCCGGCTCGAATGCATATATATGCGTGTTTATATATCTATTAACGGCCAACATGACTATGATACGTGTATTCAGAGCTAAAAGAAATGTGATCCAACGATGAGATCAACATTCAACATTAGTGGAATTAATATTGCAATTATTGATGAATCCTCATAAAAATGTGCGGAATATCGACCATTACATAAATATCAACATGTCTGCGGCGAATAATCATATATATCAAGGCAACCTTACTCGTACTCACACATCAACAACTATTTTGCAATCTGAACCCGCCGGCGCCGGCCCTCCTCCCTTCCTCCATCAACGCCGCCCTCGCCGACGTAATCCCGCCGCTCCTGACGGCCGCGTCGAACACCGTGGAATCGATCCAATCCTTGAGGAAATCCTCCTGTCCCCACATGTCCGGTATCCAGACCCTACCCGCCACCTCCCCCCGGTGCCTCTTCAGCCTCTCCCGCCCGCTCTCCGCCGCCTCAGCGATCGACGCACGATGGCTCCGCTTCTCATGCCCTAGTTTCGATTCAGCTCCTTCGTTCGCCAGCTTCGATGCAATCTGCTTCTCCATTTCAGATCAAGCTAGGTACTCTCTCTGTCTCGCTAATTCTGTGTGTACATACAGTGCGTGTATGTATATATATAATATAGGTGCGTGTGGAAGATTAGGGTTAAGAGAGAAGAAAATGAATGTTGGGATAGACGTGAGCAGAAAGTGTTGAGGAATTGAATGGTAGGCGACAAGTCTACGTGTACGTTTCGAGATTCCAATTTGTGTGGTATCGATTTCTGCCAAAAAAGAGAGGCTGTGGATTTCCAAATCATATCTTTCCATACAAAACCTTTCTTCCTTGGATTTCCATTTCTGAGGCTGGCGTTCGTCTCTTGAGATTATTATACGCGCAAGTGGTGGTTCCACTGCATCCACAACTTGCCGGTTTCATTATACACAGTACACACACACTGTCTCGCCAACAAACTTAAGTTTTGATAGGATACTACTTCAAATTCACACACACACACACACATATATATATATATACACATATTTCTTTTCGACACCATTATTTAAGCTAGTATTTGTTGTATGAAGTGTTATGACCCATTTGTTTCAGGCTTATTAAAGAACTAAATACAGGACTAGACCAAATGTAATGGGACATCTCTCAAAAGAATATAAACCAAATTTAATGAGACCGAGGAAGGAGGAAGTACATGTTAGTAAAAATTGTATGCATATATAGGTGTAGTTTTAACAAAATTATAAAGCAATACTGCATGCCATATATAGTGCAATTTATTATGTAGCTTATGCATGTATATTTGAGGACATAGAAGGGAAAGAGACGTTGATATTTGAGGGAATAAAAAAGAAAAGAAAAGTGTATTTGTTGCAGCCAATCAAATCAATCTTTAATGTGAAGATGGGGACTTGCTTGGAAGCAAGTTTGATGAGATATTTTCTGTCTGCTATGCCATCGCCTTCAATAATTTTCGCATCATACTTTAATGATTTTTCACGGTGGGTTTCTTTTTTATTTATATATTATGAATGAGTGGACTCTGGAAAGGTGATTTAAGAATACAGAAAAGAAATTGGCACCGATATGATTTTGTGGCCACGATTTCCAAAGTTCATTCCACCAACTCCTTTGTACAGCTACCTCGCTAGTTATTCTAAATTCCATATTGTCAAATATTATATTATTATCTATAACGAGTGTTAATTTTCTTGGAAAGACCTACTTAAATCGAAGAAACTTGTTAATTGAAAACAAGATCTTAGTGAAACAAAACAAATGTCGAAACACTTAGTCAACCGGAATTTTAAAATTCAGCGATTTACTAAGACCAACACAAACATTTAAGAGAATGGTCCAAATCCAATCATACTCTTTTTTTTTTTTTTTCTTTTTATCATGTGAACCCGATCGCTATCTTAGCACAAGATTTGGGTAACCCTACGTTCTCCACGCAATAACCCGCAAATCACACACGCCATGAAACCACACTGAAAAAGCCAGGTGTGATGTTTCAAACCCATAGGCGTTTGGTGGGATTCAACCCGCGACCTCTCGACCACGCGAACTCCACCTTAACCATTGGGTTGTCCTAAATTATACTTGAAAGTTATAAAAGTGGGGCTAGCAGTTTCAAAGAAGTAAACTAAATAGCTTGTATATAATATGAAAAAAAAAATCTGATTTTATTTGACAGGATGTGCAATTAATAAGCTGAAAATGAATGAAAACCAAAATCCTATCCTATGCAAATGCATATAGCAGAATTATGAGTAAGCAATTAAGCTCTTGGATAGCGAGACCGTCCTTTCTTCCTCAAGAACTCAGGTATCTCCACAGCGCCGCCTTCCAGAAACGATGACGGCCGCCTGTTTGAATCTGCTTGTCCAACCAGATTTGCCTGCAGCCATCATTTCATAGCCACATATGCATTGCTCAATAAAGGTATATGTAATTCATCTTGTTTGTGGTAGATATATATGTATATATATACCTGGTGACTCCTCCCATCACCTTCTTCTTGACGTTTAAAACCAGTGGCTATCAAAGTTATGCTCACCTGAAACATCACCATTCCAAATTTATCAAATCTCAACCATGTTATGCATTGAAACAACCTCTCTACCGTCGCCATCTTAATCATCCAGATCATAATGTAAATTTTCTCTCTTATTGAGAAAAGAAGAAAAGGGGTGTGTGGGGTTCCTACGCCAGGTATGAAGATAGGAGGTGACCGTTGCTTGGAGGGAGTTGGTGCCGATTTAGAGCTGACTAGCTGGCTCCAAGGCAACTTGATCAGACTTAGGGTTGGGGTGGCATCAATGTGTGGGTGCAGAAGTTACGTCCTTAGAGGGAAACTCAATCAGCTAATGATGTCCAAAAATGTAGAATACTTTTAGTATTTCATTGATTTGGCAGCAAAATGATGGTTGCAAGAGAGAATATGATACAAAATGAAATGACATGAACCTGAACATCAGATTTGGTATTTTAGCACTATGGTCATAACAGTCTCCAAGTGTAGTACACCTCCCTCCCATTTAGTGTCCCATTTTTTTGGGCATTGATATTTAGGAGAAGCGTATAGAGTAGTTTAATGGATAAAAAGTAGATATGACTCACCTTTTGAAGAAATAATTATTTCTTAAAATGAAATGAGACATTTATAATGGGACAGCCCAAAAAAGAAAATGAGACATTTTGAATGGAACGGAGAGAGTATGTTTTTTCATCTAATTATAAGGACAAAACTGTAGGTAGTCTAATATAGATTAAAAAGAATATCAAGAGATGTGATAGTGATAAACTTAAGAGCGATCCTGGCAATCTGGAAACATCTAAAATAAGATTTTTATCCTTCTCTCAAGAAAAAGCAGAAGAGTGACTTGAGTAGATAAAGAAACAGTCCTAAATGCTAAATGGTTATGCGGGGACAATGATTAGGATCATTTATGTTTACTTATATATTCACATAAAAGCAAGGAAATATTCCCAAGAGAAGATGCTACTAACTAAAGAATAACTATTATACAACTATGTAGATTTATTTACTAGCTCTTCTTTGCTGATGAAATCAGTTGAAGCTTTTGGAAAACAATGGAGCATCGAGTTCACTTTTACTTTATAATCAAATAATCTTAATCATTCGTCGAGATATGGGTAGAGGTTAAGTCTTATCATATTGAATAGATGAACTCACTTGACCACTTATAGATGGATCTACTACAGCACCGAAAATTAAGTTGGCACTTGGATCCACAAGATCATATATGACCTCTGCGGCAGCATTTACCTGCCAATTTGCATTGCAAAAGATGTAGTGGTTAGTAAGTCCACAACAAGGACAAATGAATCGTGTAAGATGCAGAATAGCAAAACTAGGAATATACTTCCCATATCTAACTATAAAACACCTATGGTACAAACATAGTCAAATAATTTGGCTCACAAATTTCGTACAATAAATTTCTTAATAGTTTGCTAACAGCATTGAAACATAATTCTCTTGCCCTCAAAATAAAGTGTGCAGTGGATTTACGAAGTGGAGTGCCTCAGAAGCTAAGTCACTGGTGACAGTAGCAGGGTCTGGCTAGTATTAACGAGTTTCCAATGATATATATAGATAATATATTTTTGTTACCTAACATGCGTCACTAGTCAATAGTTTGTAATTAGTGTCAAGACTGACATAAATGGACAGAGGATACATGCAAGAACTTATTGAACAACAAGTAACAGGAATAAATGTGTGATGTAAAGAAGATTATCTATGAAGAGAGATCCGAGGCCCACCTCAAACAATGTTAGATCATTGCCACCGGTTATGTTCCACACGATTCCAGTTGCTCTCTCAATACCAATATCTAGTAAAGGAGATTGAATGGCATTTAGTGCAGCATCTCTAGCCCTGGTTTTTCCTGAATTGCAGCAAGAAGATAATATCAAGCTAAATCTCCAAAATACAACTGGTCTATCACATGGCAGAAAGTCACAAAATGTGAGAGATAATGGTTTGGATTTTTAATCTGGCAAGATTCACCTTACACAGTTCATCTGCTCCGGTTAATTGTGGGACAAGAATATTTGAGATGATTCAGGAAAACAGAGAAAACAAATGGAGCACTTTTTTTACCCCCTTGTTAATTTGTTCTAAAATTGCAAGCATATCACTCTGACAATATTATAAGGAGGGGAATCACAACACACACACACACACAACAGACACAAAATACATACTAAATGTCTGATTGGAAGCTATTTAAGCATGAACCTCAAACTGCGCAATTTCCTCCTCCCAAAAGTGAAGAAAGAAAACAATGAAAAGAGAACCAACAGAAATTTGCTCAGGCTCAGAATTCAATAATTTCTAATGGTAAGTGTATCTTTTCATGAACTCTACAAATATCTGATCTTCATCATCATATATCACATGTATGTTCGACTTTCACGCAAATATGAACATCATTGCCCTATCCGTAACTATTGGAGCTCAGATAATGAGATAATCATGAGAAAATATAATTCCTCTGGAAAATTTTCCTTGTGACCGGTTCTAGATTTCAGAAGAGTTGGATGGGTACTGCAACATCATCTGCAACCATAGCCTTAACTTTGAAATGTGTAGAAAACTATTAATATGCTAAAGAAGTTTCTATAACATGTTCAGAAAAGAAGCCTTTGTAAACTATTCCAGCAAGTAGTCCTTTTAGCAGCACCATTCTCCATCTCAGTGGTATTGCTAAAGTGGCACCCATGGGTTTTCTGAAATCCAATGTGCTACGGATATATCATATATCTTGTTTGGTATTTGTGTTTAACAACTATGTACTATAGTCGTATTCAACATGAAGAGATGGATGCAGGACTTTGAAAAGGAATCCATTGGTAAATGTAACCAAAACAATTCTACACTGAGTTAGAAATGTAAAAGATATAGCAACAAAGAAACACAAAAGCCATGAACCACAGAAACAATACAAACAACCACATAAACAAGATGGCTTTGGAAAATAATGCCAAAAGAAAGAAAGGTAAACAGGGCAGAGGACATTAACCTTGCATGACTATGCAGAACTATTGAAATTTCAGTAAGCAACATTATTACCATGAAAGACCAAATAGCTTTTTGGTGTTACCTGTAGCAGTTCCAATTCCCATTAATGAAGAACCAGCACTAGCCATAATAGCTCTCACATCTGCAAAATCTACATTTACTAACCCTGGAATCTGCAAGAAAAGCAAGTTTATTTAAATCTAATATTCTTTCTTGAGAATGGAAAGACAATTAGTAAGTCACAATGTCACATAAAGAACAATTTAATAAGCTCCAGAACCGGAAAATTTACAAAGCAAAGCACATATTATCATGTGCAAGCTAGCCCATGTAATTATTCAGGTGTGTGAGCCACCAACAAAATTCACTTAGCAGATGCATGGCTATAAACTCATATCGTCATTCTTGTATGTATTCCATCAAATCAGCCATACCGTGATTATATCTGAGATACCATGAACGCTTTGTCGAAGAATATCATCAGCAAGATTGAATGCATCTGTTACTGGCGTGATGGAGAAACAGCAGTCAGCAATTTATCATTTGGAATGATAATTAAGGTATCAACGTTTTCTCTTAAAGCTGCGATTCCTTCTTGGGCTTGAACAGCTCTTCTTCGTCCTTCAAAAGAGAATGGAGTGGTAACTATACCAACAGTCAAAATGCCCATAGATTTTGCAATTCCAGCAATTACAGGAGTCCCCCAGTGCCTGTTCCCCCACCCATTCCAGCCTGCAAGTATTAGAAGACTAGTGAAGGCCTGAACAAAAACAAGGAGAAACATGGCACACAAAGATTAAAAGTTTGCAAGGTAATGTCAATAGAGGTAGATGTCACTTTTCCTTCAATTAATTCCAAATTTCCAATCATCATAGGCTTGAAACTCACAGGAAATAATAGTGTTTCAAACAATTCTTAAACAGTATAGTCCATCAATCCAGATAATGTAAGAGAATTAACTAAATCTAGTTTCTAAGATTTTTGTTATTGATTTGTAATTAATACGATGGATAAGGAAAAAAGTTAAGATTTATGTGGGCAGTGGATTCCATTCTGATTATGTTTACACCATACATAATAAAATTGCTATTAAAAAAACTTTGAACTTCATTTTCCAACAGGGTGAAAGAAATAATCCATAATAGTATCCTAACAATAAAGTTTAAATTGACAATCCTTCTAGAATTTGATCTCAGGAATTTCTTCAAATTTTCACTTTGAAAACACATCAATGATAGAAGCATCTCAGTTGACTTAGTGCGCATCGAAGTTGATCATTTAGCTCAATTTGGAACTCTTCTTATTTGCACATAGATACAGTAACCATTAACATCGGCATTAGCCCTGAACAATCATGATAAGACTGCGATTATCCACATAGACTAGAACAACATTAAGGAAACATATTTGGGGAAAAAAGACAGACTAACTTACAGTCACAAAGACCATGTCTGCTCCACTAACCGCCTCCTCTATTGCTGCTTTGCTTTCATTAGCAGCACTCATACCAACTTCTGGGTTCCCACCAGCACCAAGTCCTCGAGTGAGCTCTCCACCAATCTGCAGGCGATGCTGGGGAAAGATGGGTGACATCTTCATTGCTTGGATGTCAGTGTTAACTATCCAGAACTCGACCCCCTTCATTGCACTCTCTATCATACGGTTAACTGCATTGGATCCACCACCTCCAACGCCAATAACCTTGATCTTGGCTTCACTATAATTTTTCAAAGTAGATAGGTCTCTCACGCTCTCAGTAACATTTCCACTTGAAGTATCCTGTCTTGGGTTGATCATGGTAGTGCTAGTCTCACCTCTAAGCATCGAGATCTCAGGATGTAGGTTCAGAAACGAGTCCTTGCTTTGAAATTGGTTCACATTATGGGAATTGGCCGAACATTTCAACTGTGGGAGACCTAAACCACATTTTTGAGTTGCACCCAAAAGCATGTTCCTTTCTTCAACAATTTTCAAGGGGGAAATTCTCCCTCCAAGAACATTCAATACCCCGACCCGCCTGCCAGCATCCGGAGGCGTGAAATAAGGGGAAGTGCATGTAGCCATTGATGAAATTACCAAACTCCAACTTGCTTTATCTGATTACAGCACCTACATATGCAGCTACACCTTAATTTCAGCCTTTCTTTCTATTTCTCAATTCATGTGCAGAATCAGAGATAACAAGAATGCGACTGTATAAAGCATTTAATGCCAAAAAAATAACTGAAAAGAGCTCTCTTAAAACCCAAATAAAAAAGTGAAATCAATACCCTAAGTTAACAACTTAATTTGGGAAAGGGAAACAAACAACTGCAAAATCACTAATTCCAGCAATAGCATTCGAATTCAATAGGAACAGAAAAAATGAAACTAGAGCTAAATCCTTGCAGTTCACCTGAACACACGATGTTTCTTCTATGAAAGGAGGGAAATTGTGTGAAGGGTTTCTTCTTTATGTATTTTCCTTCCACTGTCGGATTAGTAGGCAAAAGCAAACCTGCATTTAGTAGTTGTCACCAAGAAATTAGTCAAACGAGCAGAAAATAAAATTGGAGAGAGAGAGAGAGACTGATTGGCGCCGTCAAATTGTTGTTGGAAATGCAGGCTACAACAGAGATGGGGTAGTGTGCGTTGAGCATTAAATTAGAAAACGAGAGAAAAATACAAAAAATCTCAACAAACCATCTATTTAAGCAAAGTGTCAACCCACCATTTTCATTTATTTTCAGCAAAAAGAAAAGGAAAAAGCATTTATATTTTATCTTTTTGGCTTTATCTTTGGAAGGAGTACCCTTATCAGTTATCACCGGAGGTTTTGGTTGATTGGTTGCCTACTGATTTTCTTTTATTGACTAATTCCCATTCGTACAACATTCTTTTCTTGCCTGACTTTATTTTATTACATATAAATCATTTTTATTATTGTTACATATTTATAAAACAATAAACTACAATGTTTTGTACACTTTTTAGTAGTTTTAACCTATCTTTTATCTTAAATTATTCATTTATTTTTTTAATAGATCATATTATACTTTTAAGGCTTATTATTAGGTGTGATCTCGAACTTTAACACTATGATGATTTTGAACTCAAATTTTAAAAATTAGTATTAAGATAACTCGAATTTAGCTTCGATATTCACTTGATAGCCCGGATCGAATTTCCGACAATAAAGCTGATGTGAACGTGCGAGAGCCGGATATGGCACAATTAAATAAATAAGATTTATATAATTATGAAAAATAAAAATAAAAATAAAAAATCCACCTTTCCATCTCTCACCTCAAGGGGTGAGTCGGTAGGGTATATCGAAAAAATTTCGTCGTACCGTATACCATACCGAAAATTCTGGCATAAATTTTTTTCATACCGATATCGTACCAAAGTGTTCAGCATACCGAAAATTGGTATATCAAAAATTATGATATAAAAATTTTTCATACCGATTTTACAGTATACCATACCGAAATTCGAGATACCGAGAAAATTTCGATATACTGTTTCATGCCTAAATTACTGAAATTTTAAGGTATACCAATTCTAACATGTCATTCTCATTTTTAAAATGGATTATAAAGTCATAAAACATGTAAATAGAAAATATTTTATAAAATACTCAGTCTAAATATTTTTGAGATTCATTAATTTATAAATTTTAAATTTATTATTTCTTTTACATATTACATCTTGCAACTTATGTGAGGTCATAATTTGACTATAAATATAACTATGTATTATTAATTTATTTGGACATTTGTTTGAAAAAATTATTTAAAATGATTAAAATGTTGTCACACTTAATTATTATTTTTAACTAGTTTGATATTAGCTTTATTTGTATTGAAAATAACATAATTATATTTTCACTCCAAATATATCATTTTAAAAATTATTTCTATACAATATATAAATTGAATATTTTATTTAATATCATTCGATTATATTTATCCTATTTAGTTACTTGTTAAAATTTATTTATGAGTATGTTTATCTCATGGTTGATTACTTACATAATATAGATGTAACAATAGAAAACATGAAACATGAGTATTTCTCTTTTTTTTGTCACTTTAATACAGAAATTTTAAAAGCCGCGTCACGGTGATTTCGAACCCAAGACCTTTGGCGTCGGACATTAACCACTCTACCATACATTTCTATTATGTAATAACAATATAGACCATACATTATCATTCAAATATATTACTCAATGCATTTACATTTCAAAGTATATTTGTGGGTTATAATTATCTTATCATAGACAATTATATTTTCCAACTCGATATTTCATTGCATAAACTATTATAATCATATTTTTTATTTATATATAATTAATTATTATAAACTATATTGATACTTCAATATCATGAAAATATATATTAAGGTTTGATTAAAATAAAAATAAATATATAGTTATTAAAATTGAAATATTTTTCATTATGTACTTGATAAAATAGACCATACAATGTATGAATTGGATATTACATTTCAATATTGTTTGATTATATTTACCCCATTCCTTTCTTTCCAAAGACTACTTATAAATTATAATTACTCTTATATCATTGTAAATTAGTTATATAAGTTAGATGTAACTCATACTTGTATATTTAATTTTATAACTATTGATATTCTAGTTACAGAAATAACTTAGTATATCAAGTAATTATTTTTGACTTTAACAAATCGATCTCATTAACATTAATTGTTATTTTGTAATTTTAACCATAATATACATGAAAGTATATATTAAGATTTGATTAAGATAAAAAATACATATATAGTTATCAAAAAAAAATGTAAAACATAAGTATTTTTCATTATATACTAATAATATAGACTATCCTATAAATTGAATACGCTATATAAAATCTATTTAAAATTATAATTTTTATCTCATAATAAATTAGAAATATTACATTAACTTAGTTTATGGATATGATTTTATTAAGTATATTCTTTTTAATTATCAATAATCATATGTTTCATAATTTATCATTATTTTTTAATTGAATAAATATATATTTTTAAAATTACTAATTATATATAATAAAATAAATATATATCTAGGTACGACATACCGATATCGTGTTATATATCGAATATTCGGTATATCGGTTTTTCGGTATATACTACTGATGCAGTATACACCATAAGATCGATATTTTACCGATATATCGGTATAAAATAAAAATTCGGTATATCTGGCATGCGATATATATTGATATAGTGCGATATCTAAAAAATAATACCGCACTATACCGAAATTTAATGGTACGATATCATACGTATCGAAAATTAATGTTTATCAAAAATTTGATATTTTTCGGTACGATAAGTCCGATACTGATATTTCAATATTTCCCCCCAGCCCTACTCACCTCTCTCCTCTCCGTTCTGTCACCCCTCTTTCTCTCTTAAACATGTAAATTCTTCTTTCTCCCTTCTCGACTCGTCACAATTCTGACGGAAAATCGAAGCTTAATCATCACTACCGCTTCCGGAGAGGATCGAGTGCGCGAGGGAGAGGGCAAGGGACTCACTGTTGGGTTGGATGGACGAGAGTGGGAGATCGCATACCTCGCGGAAGGCGGTGGAGAGGTTGAGTTCGGATCGGTGGGTTTTGCGACGGAGGTGGATTTGAGGGTTTCGAGTATTTGGAGGATGGTGGTGGAGTTCAGTTTGAGCTTAGACTTCACTTGCGAGGAAGCTTGAGTTTCTAATTCACTGGATAAAATGATCGAATCTGATTTTTTTTTTCTCTAATTAATTAGCAAATGGTGGCAATCCTCCAAATTAGTATAATAGATTTTCAACCTTTACAAATTAAGCAGTGGTTGAGGAATCAAATTCTCAATTTTGAACTTATTACTATCACTACTTACAGAAATGATTCCCAGATGACGAAGCTGCCGTTGTCGGAGAGGACGGTGGAGAGCTCCGCCGTGATGAGGGCTTCGGAATTAATGTTCAAGATGAGGAAGGCGAAAAAGGGCCGGCGGATTGCATGGCGGGCTCCTCGCGTAGGGGCCGCCGGCTACTTTGAAGTAGATGTTGAGGAGGAGGGTCAGCTTCTTGAATTTGGAGGAGGCGGAGGTTGAGAGAGAATACCGGGGGTTTAAGAGGTGGAGATCTGACTTGACAAAATATAATACTCATTCCGTCCACAAAAAACGTGCATCGATTTTGGTGATATAGATTTTAAGAAAACTGTAATAAGTATAAAGTAAATATGTATAAAAAGGTAAATATGGATAATAAATGAATATATTAATAGATTGTGAGTGTAAAAAGGTGGGTCATTAGTGTTTTTGTAAATAAGTGGATAAGTTGAGGTAAAATATAAAGTTGGTGTTTTAAAAAGGAAAGTCACATTTTGGTGGATGATGAAAAGAAATTAAAACGACGTTTTTGGTGGACGGGGAAGTAATTTTTTCTTTTTAAATTTCAATTAATAATTGTTGCAAGCTTGCAGGTAATTTCATTTTATTTTAATTATGCCACATCAGACGGTCCACGTCATATTCAGTTTGACAAAAATTTGATATAGGCTATAAATTGAACATCATAGCTAAGTTTAAGCTGATTTTTTGTGCTTTTTCAAATATGAATTAAAATGTCATCACAGAAAAGTTCGAGTTAAATAATAATAACTCTTTACTTTTAACATGCAATAAAAAATAATCCGCCTCAAAATATAGTTTAGACACTGAAGTATTGGATTCATCAATCTCAAGAATAGTGAATTTGGTTTATTCTAAGAGAAAATTGAAGGATCAAGAAAGAGTGTGTGATTACGGGTGTTTTTTGTGAAGTTCAGTCGAAAATTGAAGAAGATTTACGACGATTTATAGTGGAGTTCGCTAGAAATCGGAGAATGAAACAGCGAGATGATGCCATCAAAAAGAATATGCATAATAATTCACCTAAAACATACACATAAACTTGCATATGCATAATAATATATAAATATGCATATTAAAAATATAAACATGCATACGACTAAGCATAAACATGCAAACACAACCCTGCATTCTTCTATATAGAAATTCAGAGGTCTCCCATTCTCGATATCTCTTTTCATCTCTTCTCAAATATGCACGAACCCTTTCTTGTTGATCATTTACTTTCTTTTTTGTTGTTCATTTGTTTTTTTTTTCGAATTATGAAGCTAGAAATAATCAATCTAAAGTAGAAAAGAAATTATGGATAAATCAATTATACATGTATTTTTGCTTCCGATGTCATGTATTTTTTTGTTCAAGCATATATAGTTTTCTACTTTAAAACATGCATGATTCGTTTTTCTGTATTGCATAACAAATCAAATTTTGTATTTTTTTGTTTAACCTTATGTAGTTTTATTTATAATAATATACAATTTTGTGTTCAATTGTATGTAGTTTTCTGTTTAATTACATGTATGGTTCGATTTTCTGTATCACATAACAAATCAAATTACTAATCTATACTTACTGTAGCGAAATCAATGAAAATAAACTTAAACAATCCTAAAAAATATCCATCATAAGATCTATGAGACAAATGGATGATTTTGAATACTACATAAAATACTATATGATCTGAATTTTGTGTATGTATATAATTGAATCGAATATTTGTGAATATCGAATCGAATATCATGATTTTGAATTCGTATTCATAAACTAATCAAATCAAAAATATATTTATATTGAATCACAAAATTTTGAATTCAAATACCTAATAATCGAATCAAATGTCGAACCGATCTAAAATTATTTGATTCATATATATATCTCTAACTACGCATACCATCATACATCTTCATTGTGTGAGTATTTCTCACTGAGATACATCAAGCGGTTGTTAGGGATGGCAATGGATCTTGGACTCGATCCAGATCGGTGGTCAGATCCATTTTTAGGATCCGAGTATAAAAATTTGGAATCGATGGATTCGGACCCTATTTTGAAATCTAGGATCCGGATCGGATTTTAATTTTGAGATCCGCATCCGCCCATAGTAACCGATTTAATATAATATATATTTTTATTTTTATTTTAATTAAATATTAGTTAACCCTAAATCTAATTCTAGTATTTTCTTTGTTGGTCTTCTTCCAATTCCAAACATTTGCTCCTCGTCCATTTTACTTGATTGGAACTTCTTCCAAAATCTACTCATCTCTTCTCCGCTTTACTTGACTTCACCTTTGCATTTTATTTTATATATTTATGATTTAATAAAAAATTGGGGTAATACTCTTGATTTTCTAGACCTAAAGGTTTCGATTGTTGGAGCAAAGAAGAAATCTCCAAATTTGGACCTTGTTTGTATGGGTGATCCGTTTGCGTTTTCATTTATCTTTTGTAATACAATTTGTTTTATGTTTCTAATATTGATTGCTTGATTATGAAGACACAAAGTACAATTTCATTTGGAAAAACTGTAAATGGTGGAGAAATCCCAAGAACCAACCAAACATGGTTGAGATCGAATCAACTAAAGAATTTGTTGAGTATTTGAGGAATGCTAGTGATATATTGGTTGTTCTCAACTTTTTCTCTCCTAGTTGTGGAGATGGTAAAGCTTTGCATCCAAAGGTAAAAAATTTGGAGATTTTTATTTTATTTTATTTTATTCATTTATGTTTTAATCAAGATTAAATATGAAACTTATTTTTTTCATCTATTTCCAAAGATGTGATTGATTGGGAATGATTACCTTTAGCTACAATAGTTCTGGAAATATATTTGCAGTATAAAGTATATTAAGAAGCAAATCCTTTGTTTTCTTCTTGTGTAAAGTTTTTATAGATTTATGTCACATAGAATAAATACATCTATGTAGTTCTAACTTGTTTGACAACTTCAGTTTAATGACTTGTTTTTTAATGATTGTAAGAACTTTAGATAATTATTAATTATTACTATGGTACAATTATGTTATTGTGAAATTTTGTTAATTTAAGATTTATGTTAGAAAAGAAAATATATGGATTCGGGTCTTGTAATATCACAGTCAAGCGAGACACATCAATCTAGAAGCACTAAACTAAAGATTTTCTTTTCAATTATAATTATATATTACCTCATAATTGTTATGGCTTTTACCAACGGATAATTAGAGCATGAATTGAATTTCATTCCAATTAACTAGAATTAGCAACTTGAGCTCATCCTTAGGAATTTCAGTTTAGCAAATTAAGCTCAATTTAAGGATTTAGATAACTATTTCAAAATAGAGTGCCAAATTAGGAAACTCGCCACGATGGACTAGATCCCCGAAATAAAAATTAATGGTTGATCTTTATATATTAATTCCGTAATTAGATCCTTGAAATTAATTGAAACTTGGGTAATTACTTGAATCTCAACTTGATAAATATTTTGGAATATGATATCTTTTTAATAAACATATATATATATATATATATATATATATATATATATATATATTGATGGGATATGGCCCAACCGCCAGCCCATCGACAGTCCAAACGAGCCGGGCTGGGTTAATAATGGCCCACGCGGTTAAGCCAAAGGCCCATCCTCTAAACCCCAACCACCTCCAAACCCTAATCAGCGCCACCCTCACACGGAAGGCCAAGAGTCCCATGGGCGAGAGGAATGATCCCTACATGCGAGAGGAAGAGTCCCTACATGGGAGGGATCGATCCCTACTTAAGGGTCTCTCGATATGTATAAATAGGAGTTAAATCAAGGTAGAAGGGTTAACAACTTATCAATACTAAGAGCTTTTAGCTACTCCCATCAGTAATCAAATCATAGTGAAAGTATTGAGGATCATCTCCGTGGACGAGATCTTATTCGATCGAACCACGAAAAGCTTTGTTGTTCATTATCGCTTACGTAAATCTCGTATATTAACAAACACCGATTTATCATTGGCGCCGTCTGTGGGAAACATTGAACAAAAAAGCTTCGTTTTTCTACAATTTAATGGCAAGAACACGCGGCAAACGCTAAGCACCGCCGTCGATTCTAGAACAACCAATACCAAGACGACCGGTGGTCACCGGCCGGGAAGGAGATTGCAGACGCCGCAGCGGCCACACGCCGAGGGCTACATGGAAAACATTCCCATACACCCTTAGGATCGCCTACGACGAGGAAGAAGACGCCGACCTCAACGCCGGAATGCGCGTGTTCACCGATTTCACGAAGCCTCGCCGAGCCGTGTCCGAGTTCCTCAATGCCAACCTCGCCAATTCCAAAGCTTCCTTCACCGTAGGATTTAATGGAGTGGGCACCTCTCGAGTGCCCGAATCGGCTAATACGGGCGCCGAGGTCGCCGCCCCACCGAGGCGGTCAACGCCACCTCGACTTAATAGCCGAGAACGCATACATCAATCCGCCGTAAGTCCATCACCTCGCCGAGATGGTCGCAACCATTCACCACCACATCGCCTGCCAAGCCCTCTCCACCTCGGCATACCGCCCACAGAGCCGAGCAAAATAGAGAGAGGAGGCGGAGCCGAACTCCCCCTCGAAGAGACGATAGACGCCGTCATCGGTCTCCCACCCCTCCAGAGAGAGATGGCAACGATCTCCCGGGATTCGATCGGCACGAGAATCATCTCCTTTCTCCAAAGAGATTCGACACGCCTTGCCCGGTGATACAGGCACCCAACATCGCCGCCACGATGGCCTTGGGACCCTCCCACTTCCTTTTCGCCACACTACCAACATGGCGAATCAAGGAATGGAAGATTTTCATGTGCAAAATCTTCCCGAGGTGCCGATCTCAAACGCCCGACTATTTGGTTCACCTCGCTCCGCCTGTAGCAAGAGACACCGCCTGTGACCTCATGGATCGCCCAGTGGCGCTTATCGAAGATGCCACCTCGGCAGACTTCGTCCGACCCGCCACCATCCGCCAAGGACGAGACGAGACGATGTCAAATTTCGCCTCACGGCTCATCAAGGAATCTCAAGATTGATGATAGTAACGATCAGACATCATCAATGCGCTCAAAAACGGATCCGACCGGTGCCATCGAACAAAGAAATCACCGTGGAGAAACCAAAACGGCGAGTAAACTTTGGAACTCGTGGACAACTATGTCAAGGGGACGAGTCGATTGGAAGAAAATAGAGATCCGACGAGCAAAGGTTGAGCGAAAGAAGCTGATGACCAAGTCGAGGGCCGATCATCAAGCGCGCCGATAGAATCAAGAGAGGCCATCGAGTCCGTGCTCGACTGGCCAAACCTCGCGACAAAGCGCCTCATCCGCTCAAATCGAGGGCGAGATATTCGAGCTCCACCGAGCTCTTCCCGAAACCACCTCCGATGAAAGGAGGATCCAAGAAGAGGTCAATGCAGAGGTATTGCGACTATCACCAAGGGTATGGTCACGATATCAAGATTGCGTAAACTGGCTCGCAGATTGACGAGCTCGTCCAAGGAGACGCTTCAAGAAATACCTCACCGAAGTGGGCCGTGGAACGAGAAGTCGCAGAGGAAAGAATAATGGAGGAATAAGCTGCGGTCCGACCTCGACGGCGACCCAACTCAAGACGACGAGGACGAAGGTCCCAACGCGTGGAACAGTCTATGCCATCACCGACTCAGAGGAACGACGAGGTCGCCGTTAAAGAACGAAGCTCGAGGCCGCCCCGGGAGCCGAAAAACAATCGACTTGGGATGGTGAGAACATCGTGTTCTCCAAAGACGACCCGATGCCCAAAATCATGCCCCACCAAGACGCCATCACAATACAAGCCGTGGTGGGCAACAAGAACGCCCACCGGGTCTACATCGACATCGGTGCCTCCACAAGATTATCTTCCAGAGTCGTCTGATGAACTTGAGGTCGGAGGATTCAAATACGCCCCGCACCATCCTGGGCCATGGAGCTTCACTGTGAGGCGGTTCAACTCAAGGTGTCATTACCCTTCCGCTTCAGTAGGACGTGCTCCCGTGTCGGTCACAAAGTCCATTCAATTTTTCCGGCACGACCTCCTCTCCGCACAACATCATCCCGGGCGAGATCGCTATATGCCACCAGGTTGTCTGCTCGCTGTACCACCACAATCAAGATACCCACCCGGTGCAAAAGCTAAGCATCCGTGGAGACCAAACGGCAAGAAAAGAATGCCCACGAGTCTCAACTCAGACGTAGCCTTGCTCGTGCATAGCAATTCTGAGAATCCCTAAGCCGCCACCTCGGACGACTGACCGAGAACCTTCACTATACGACGACGACCCTCCAAAGTTATCAAGGTCGGCATCCGAGGCCCACTGATATTCGGCAAGATGTCATGCAGCCCGAGGGAATACATGGACGTGTTCGCATGGTCCCCACTGACACGACCGAGTGTCACCCGAGCTCATAACTCATCGCTTCAACATCGACGGCTACTAAGCGGGCCGCGTAAGAAAAGAGTGTTTGGCGAGCAGGCTGGTCATAAGGGACGACACGGATGGCTAATCCAAATGTGGTCCCAAAGCCGTGAGGGGTGGCGATGTGTGTCGACTACACCGACCTCAACAAACACCGCCCGAAAGATTGTTACCCCATCCCCGACATTGACAAGAAGGTGGAGGCACGGTAGGCCACGAGGTCTTCAACCCTAGATCCGTACAAAGGTACCACCAAACTCGATGAGCCCGAGGACGCCCAAAGATAGCTGCTCATCACCGACTTCTGGCCTTTGCGATCGGAAGATGCCTTCGGCTGAAGAATGCCGGAGCTACCTACCGAGGATGGTGGACGAATATTCAAAGACCACATCGGGAGATTGTCGAGGTCTACGCCGATGACATCGTAGTCAAAAGTTAAAACGGAGAGCTGCGCCGACGACCCTGGACTATCCTCCAACTCCTCGGATCGGCCAACCTCAAGCTCAACCCCGTAAGTGCACATTCATGGTGAGGACGGTAAATTCTCGATGATGGGTTTCACAAGAAGGCTCAAGGCAAATCCCACAAAGGTGAAAACGGTGCTCGACATGCAGTGCAAAGACCATCCGTGAGATCCACAAACTCACGGGTGCCTAGCCTCTCCAGATTCTTATCTCGGGCTGCCGAAGCGCCTTTCCTTCTTCAAGATCTTGAGGAGAGCTCCTGACTTCGCCGCGTAAAGAACACCGTGTCGCAGACAACCGAAAGAGTATCTCGCCGACCGCATGACCGTCCGCCCGAAACAAGGTGAAATCCTCTCTTTATTCATCCGATTCGAAGTGATGGTACGATTCTTCTAGACCATCGGTCTTTTCGGATCTGCTCGGTATGAACCTAAACATATTGAGTGCATTGGTAAGTGTACACTTGAGTATCTTCGATCGGTGAAATGTCTTTATCAACGACCCATACATTACGCATCACGAGATTAAAGTAATTGCCATGACAACAACCCCAATGCTCCTAAACCACGATTGCGGACTACATGAAGAAGGATGGAGCCTCTGCGGTTTACAACCCCAAGATGGCAGCCTGATGGGAAGATGAGATCGACGATTCTAAGAAGAAATAGCAACCGGTGAAGATGAGATGGAGATGGACCTCACCATGGGTGAAGAGCCGAACAAGCGATGATCGTCATGATGATTCCGTGTGGTGATGTCGGTAATGATGCATATGATAGTTTAGTAGTTTGTTGATGTATACTAGTAGTATGTTTGTAATAGGGTAGTTGTTGGGATCGGTAGAGGATCGCCATGGCCCAAAGACCCACTTTTGGCAATTTACCTCTTTTGTAAAGTCCTCAAGAAGGCAAATTTTCCCGATATAGAATCGGATATTATATGCTATTCACTTTTATTCACTTTTAACCTATCCTAAATTTGTTTGATTTTTTGCAATAACCTTAACTTGTTATTTGATATGAAATGTTACGCCTCGATTTGATATTCAAATATCAATCTTTGTAGCATCGAGAAGGCGTCAAAATCGAATACCGAAGAAGAGACTGAGAGTCACCTCCCTCGAATTCACCTAATCGATCACCTCACAAATGCGGATCAAGATCGCCGAGCTTTCTTCGAAATCCACCAACTTTCTGGATCGGTGATCCGTTTGAGGTGAGGTGGGTTGGGGCCATGGATCGTGTTTCAGGTTCACAGGATGCCAGTCGAGAATGTATGTTATGTATCTCTTTCCATTTCAAGGGATCGCGGATTGTGGTGGGAGTCCCGTCGGAGAACTTTCCGGCGGAACACTGAGCGTTTTCACGTGGGGCGTTTTAGGAAGAACTCCTAGCAGTACATTCCACGAAGCTATCGCGGTAGAAGGAGATTGAATTCACAAATCTTAAGCAAGGGAAGAAGGCGTGAATGAATTGAGAGTTACGTAAGTTGGCACGATATGCCTCATAATTAACTCGGCGAGAAAATGGCGAGTTATTCCGTTCGGATTACAACAAGAAATGAGAATAGTACTAGTGACCAGCCTCTGTCTTTTGGGAGACTACAGATACGCTTGATATGGAAATGGAGATCGTCACGAGAGTACGCGGGCGGACTCCACATCCACCGAGAATCTTAGTCAATCAAGGTTCTTCGGCGATCAAAGATCGGGAATAAAGAAGATGGGAAAAAGAATTTTCGAACAAGGTAGTGGCGCGGACGGTTTCCCGGTCGATCTCGACCATCGTTTAAAGCCGACCTCGGGTTACCCAATCAGCTAGGCACTGTGCGAAATGCATCGGATACATTACGGGTATGTAAGTGGGAATGTGCAGTTATTAGCGTGGTGAAGTGGCCACTATGCTAACAAGCTCGAAGCAGAGATAAGGCGTCGGAAGTGGATCCGGATCAAATCCTTCCCAAGACTCAATCAATAAGCTATGATAGCTTATCCCAGTTGCCAATTCGATGTTCCTCAGATTCCGATAAGCGCGGTTCGGTGGCTCCACAACCACCTCGAGACAGCCGGTGTGAGTGACCTCAAACTCGACATCAAAGAGCAGCTGAATCGAAATCGACGGATAAGAAATGGACAGTTGGCGGTATAGAATTTTAAGAGATATACAATAAATTCTTCGATCTGGAGCTTATTCTTTTATTTCTGACGTTGTAGATACTCTTGAGCTTCGATAAGCGATCTAATCACGAGATAAGAGTCCACACCATTAGGAGCGATAGAATCCCATGAGTAACTTAGAATTTGAGTTAGGTCTCTCAAGTTGAGACAGAATCTTTACGTCTTTTGCCTGAGGGATGTGGACATAATTACAGGAATGGATTGGTTAACTCGAAACTTATAGCGATTCGTTGCAGTAAATGAATCTCCTTCAATCACGGAGAAAGAACCAACTGTTTTCTGGGATGAAGAAAGGCGTAAAGAGTACCCATCATCTCGCCTACAATGAAAAAATTGCTAAGACAAGAAGCGCAGCGCTTATATGGTGTTTTTGGTGGAAAGGATGGAGTTGAAAGAAAGTAAGCGATGTGTCGTCGTGAGAGAATTCCCGGATGTTTTTAGAATCCTACGGATTACCACGGATGAGCAGTTAGAGTTCTCCATCGATTTAGAACCGGTCTTACCATATCAGCACCATACGGAATGGCGCCAGCGAGGAATTGAAAATCCAATTACAAGAACTATTGGATTTGGGATTTATCCATGGCGTATCTCGGTGACACCGTTTGTTCGTCGAAAAGGATGGCACTTTGAGGATGTGCATCATTACAGAATTAAATAAGTTGACCACAAAGAATAAGTATCCGATTACGTAGATTGATGATTTGTTCGATCGGTTGAAAAGTGCGAGTTTTCTCAAAAATCGATTTGAGATCGGTATCATCGACTAAAGATTAAGCGAAGATGTCTAGAAGGCGCTTTCGAACTCGATATGGTCATTATGAGTTTACCGTGATGCCCTTTGGTGCGACCAATGCTCCAATTGTGTTCATGGATCTAATGAACCGTGTTTTCCACGAATACTAGATAAGTTTGTCTTGGTCTTTATGGCGACATTCTTGTGTATTCGAGGCGGAAAGAACACGAAACTCGTTTGAGAATCGTCTTGGACACGTTGAGAATTGAAAAGTTGTATGCAGATTCGATGAGAGTGCGAGTTTTGGCTCACGAGTGAATTTCCTCGGTCATATCGTCTCGTGAAGGGATCAAGTGGATCCTGCGAAGTAGCTGATCTTGCGATTGAAATGCCTACAACACGAATGAAATTCGGAGTTTTCTTGAGTCTGCCGGTTATTCGAAGATTCATGAAGGATTCTCGAAGATTGCTAGACCAATGGCTTATTACGAAGGAGTAAAATTCGATGGACGATGAGTCGAGATAAGTTTCCAAGAATTGAAGATAAGTTATTATGACGTATTACCTAAGCAAAGAAGAATATCTGTTGTCTGGATCTTCGAGGCAGGCTGGATGTGTGCTCGTGTGGAAGGTAAGGTAATTGCTTATGCTTGAAATGAGTCACATGAAGCAATTACCTACTCATGACCTAGAACTAGCATTTGTGGTTCGTGCGTTGAATTTGGAGACATTACTTATATGGATCAAAATGTGAAATCTTCCGAGACCACAAGAGCCTAAAATACTTATTTGAACAAAAGGATCTTAATCTCGTCGAAGAGATGGCTAGAGCTGATCGAAGACTACGATTGCGAGATTAAGTTCCCCGGAAAGCGAATATGGTCGATCGTTAAGCGGGAAGAACCGGACTCGACTAGCATCTGTTCACCGAACAACTAGTTAAGGAGTTTGAGAAGATGGGCTGAGTGGTATTACCACGAGACCATCGGTATCGCATGACCTGTTCTAGAACGATTTGAGAAACGAATTTTCGAGCTCAGCGTCGAGATGAGCAATTAGAAAAGTTGAGGATGAAGGTGAGAACCAAAGGATCGATGGAATATCATGAGCGAGAGATAATGCCACTTGCAGGGGCGGATATGTGTATGCAGAACTTAAAGAAGAAATTACGAAAGAAGCACACAACACGCCTTATCAGTTCACGGAAGCACAAAATGTATCGGATCTGAAGCGAAATTTTGTGTGGGTAGGTAAACAGAGATATCGGCATTTGTCGAAGTGTTTGGCGTGTCGACAAGTCAAGCCTCAGGAGGCCATGGAATGTTACACCCTTGACATTCCAGAATGGAAATGGGACCATGTTGCCATGGATTTCATTATCGGATTACCTAAGTCAAGCGTGGAAATCGGCATTTGGTGGTTATCGATCGATTAACCAGAGCCCTTTTATTCCTTCGTTACTGGGTGATAAGTTAGCCCAGATTCGTCTGAGATTGTATGTCTACGGCTTCTGTTCGATCCTGATAAGATTCCGGTTCACTCAAGATTTTGGATAAGCTTCCAAGGAAATGGGCACCATTGGTTCGATCGACCTTTCTCCAAAGCGCGGACAGACGAAGAACTATTCGATGCTAGAAGGCGTCGAGAACCATCGTTTAGATCGGGAGAAAGGTGGGAACAAGCATTGCCTCTAATCAGTTTGCTTAATACTACCAAGCAACCATTAATATGGCACCTTATGAAGCATTATGCGGCAAGAAATGTGATCTCCTTTATATTGGAGACGAGTTGGAGAAAAGAATTCTCGGCATGAAGCGTTGAAGAAATGATCAATAATCATGAATTAAGAAGAGAATCCAAGAAGCGGGATGTGAAAAGTCTTATGCCGATCTGCGACGAGGAGTTGAGTTTCGATATCGAAGATAAAGTATTCTGAAGGTTTACTATAAAGGGTGCCTGATTTGGAATCAAAGGAAAGCTCGCGAGTTTATCGGACCATACGAGATTTTAGAAAAGATTGGACTGTTGCGTCTGGTTGGCGTTACCACCCGGTTTGGTAATGTTCATAACGTATTTAACGTATCTCGATTACGAATGCGTCTATGACCGAACCATGTTATCAATCAAGAAGATATAGTTCACGAGTCGACTGCTGAAGGGAAGCGAGCGTATCTGATCGAAAGAATCAACAATTAAGGAATAAGTCGATTCCTTTAGTCAAGATTCTATGGAAGCATCATGGCCCGGAAGAAGCAACTTGGGAATTAGAGGAGAAGATGAAGAGAAGTACTGAGTTATTCGGAGGTACTAAATTTCGGGGCGAAATTTTTGTAGGGTGAGAATGTAATTAATACCCAGTCTCATAACTCGATTAAGCTCTAAGTACGTAATTAATTAGAAATTAATTACGTAAGTGACTAAGGATAATGTATCCCGATTTAATATTACAAGATTTCGATAAGATTTCCCAGTTAGATTGCAATAAAGTATTTCGGATAAGATTTTCTAAGGCTTTAAGTTAAAGATTTATTTTAGAATTTTAAAGTCGATTGATTAATCGATAAATCTTTCAGTATTATTTTATTTCGGCGTTGGTTTATGAAAGTTTCGATTTGAGAAGTTTCCATATTTCTATTTTCTTTATATTGATTTAATAATTTAAAAGTTATCTATATCATTGTTTTAAACTTGTATTAGTAAAGAAAATTAAATCATTAAACTCTTAAAGCTAGAGTTTATCTAGAACCTAAAAGCTTATTCTAGAAGCCATTTTAAGGCTTGTGTGGAAGACTCCATATAAATAGGAATGCTTGGCCTCCAGGTATCACATTTTTCATCCTTTTCATACCATTCTCTCAATATTAGAACACACGCTTCACACGAAATTCTCTCTTCAAAATCGAGATTTCAAGCTCGTCTTCATCAACCGTAGATCTCGTCCTAAGAAGGTAAATCCTAACCTATTTCAAGTTTTGAAGTGAAAATCAAGAGAAAACCTTTTAAACCCCCAAACTTTCGGCCGTGATGGCGTTTCTTATGGGTTTTGTTCTTGATTCTTAGTTGATATATGCATAGATCTACCTATATTGAGTGCTATTATGTTGAGAATCAAAGAAAACTCCCTCCTCAAACCTTATAGGTTTGACCATAATAGCCTAGTTAGAAGAATTTCCGTTTTCGATTTTTAGTTCGTATCGTTTAGATCTACCATCTTTGATATGTTTATGTTAAATCTATGGTTTGATTTGTTGGTTTCATGAAAAACCTAAATTTTAGTGAAGAACCCTAATTATTATCTTGAAGATTTGTTAATGATTTATTAAATTGAGCTTGTATCTATGTTATTATAGGCGTTTGAGCATGATTTGAGTTGATTACGGAGTAAAACCGAACCTATGAATTTTCTATGAGGAGAAAATGAGGGCTTGATTTCAAGATGATTTGGCTTTGATTTGTTTAAAATAACTAGTTATGTAATTATATATCTATGATTGTGTTTTATGAAAATTGGGATTAAATCCAGATATATGAAAAACCATATTAAAGTGTGTATGTAATGTTGAGAACTTATGGTATTGATTTTATTTGGGTTGTTTGATTTCAAAGTATGATCTAGTATATGAAAGAAGCTTATTTTGAATTATTGAGATTTTCTGCTATACTAAAAATTTGGATTTCGTTAGTTCGTTTCAGGATCTTGTGATTTTGGTTTAATATTTGGAATTTGATTTCAAAACATTGATCCTTACAATTATATAGCTTGATTAAGGCTTACTTGATCAAAGTTCTCAAAGAAATCGATTTGAATGATTAAATATGTTACTTATGCAATATGATATTCCTTATGTATATAAGATTAAAAGAAATGCTCTTATAAATACTTTCTTAATAAGTTAAGTAGTTAGTTTTGGGATGCATTGACCTAGCGGGACTTAGCTTAACCATAGAGTATCGAGAGAGTTTTAGTAGAGGCTCGAGTTAGAAACTCTTGTTCATCTCGTATTCATTCATCTTATCTCTTTTTAAGCAAGCGGAAGTGGAGTAGAGATCGAAGGAAGCGAGAAGTTACGAGTAAGCAAGCTCTGGTGGGCTTTCTAAACTAAAAATATGTTTGTGTACAAGTTTATGATGATGAGCATGTGTCTTTTATAAAGATAATTGACTTGCTTTGAGCATATTGCTATCCTATCTACGAAGAATGACGATATTCCCTATGCTGGGCAGTGCTAGTAAGGGTATGTGTACGGTGGCCTTTGGCGAGGTGTTTGAGAAGGAGGCTCTTACCGACCTGAGTCTTGAGATATGGTGTTTGTTAATGATTGTCGCGGACATGTTATATTAAATTATTAAGCATGCATTAATCATAAGTAAGTGATTTCTTAAAGCATGATTCATAGGCTATTTCTTAAAATGCGTGAATCTATAAAGTGCGTCGATTTTATAGCTCAAGAGCATGTTTGAGTATTTTCGGAAATGCCCGAGTGCCTCAGTACTCATCCTGCTAGTATTTCTAAATGTGCGGTAATGCGAGAGATGACAATGTGGATTGAATCTTGCGAAGGCCTAAATTGTTATATCTTATGTCTTAGTTATGTCTTCCATAAACTCGGTACACTTCTTTTGACTTGTTTTAGTTGTGTAAACTCATGTTTGAATCTTGATGGGTTTGAATATTTGATAACAAGTATAATTTGTGTCGATTATGGTATCGGTTGCAAAGCGGGGTTTGATTAATATTCTACCTTGATCTTTTGGTTTCGATTATCCGTTGACTTCTCTTTAGAATGGATAATCTATTATATTTGTGTTTCATATGATTTCGATGTGTTATGATCTGAGTTCGATGGGTTAGACATTTGGCTAATGATTACAAAACTTGAGTCGAGTAATTATTGCATAATTCCCTTATTTGCATCTTCATTTGCATTTAAGGTTAATTTATTCAGTCAATTTCGGTAGTCAAATTCTTCCGTTGAATTAGATCGTTAATGCTGAATAGTAATGGTTATGTGTTCATATATTAGCGTTAATGTATGTTATTCAATAAATTACATATCGTATAGACACGATCTAGTTACATATCTGCTGTACCGTTGTGCATATATATATGTTTTGGGCTTGATTCCCTCAGAAAGGAAAATCAACTGCGGATCACACGTTCGAACATTTCATTGTATGCATGTTATATAATATTATATAATTTATATACATAATTTGGATTAATAATTACATATCATACTAGTATGATTCCACACATTGAAATAAAATAAAAATCCATTGATGTTGGATTATATAAAACAAAGTTAATTTTAACTCAACCTTGAACAATAAAATGAATAGTTTGATAATCAAAACAATATAATAAAAACAATATCGTACCTTTGGATTCCATTGTTAATATGATATAATACTCTAAGACCAAAATATGCGACAAAAGCGATATATATGTAACTCGATTAAGTGAACAAAAGAACTTATGCATATCTTACTACTATAATATTACTATCATTCCATAAATTGAATTATAATAACAATTATTTCATTTTACATAAAATTAACATTATTTAAAATAACATTGAACAATAAAATGAATCAAATATATAATACATGGATCATTGATAATATATATATTTGAAAATATATATATATATATATATATATATATATATATATATATATAGAATAGCATGCATTATATTATGCATATCATCATTTGTAATTGTCGGATATAATAACGGATGTTTAGCATTACTTGAACTCCATGGAAGCGAAACGATAAACATAAAAGCGTAAACACTAATTATTAGATAGATATGAAAATGTAATAATGAATCGGATATTCACAAACAAATCGAATAAGCGATATGGTAAAATAAATACCTAAGAAAATAACTACATAATTTCCTAGTTTGTAGGATACTAAAATTAAAAGCTACGATGGGTATATTACATAAATGTCCTCTACTGAATAACAAACAATAAAAACACATATAATTGTATTAATCTGAGACCATACGATTCCAGATCTACGGTTATAAATGGTTCTCGGTTCTCAAATATATATTAGTTCTTGATCCATACTAATATATATATATATATATATATATATATATATATATATATATATATATATATATATATATGAGAACCATTTTATTGTGAGAACATGAGAAATGAATATGCTATGAAAGTTAATGAATAAAAAATAAATTTTAAGCCTCTCATGGGATTGAACCAGGTGAAAATTTTGAATTTTGGATTCATTAACTTCTATGATTCATTAACTTCATAACATATTCATTTTGTTAGTAAAAATTTTCATAGTTCTTAGTTCTCACGTTAAAATTGGTTCTTATTTGAACCTCGCTCTATATATATATATATATATATAATAAATCGTGTTTGTTAATATCTGAGATTTCGTAAGCGTAATGAACACAGGCTTTCGTGGTTCGATCAATAAGATCTCGTCCACGGAGATGATCCTCAATACTTTCACTATGATTTGATTACGGTGGGAGTAGCTAAAAGCTCTTAGTATTGATAAGTTGCTAACCCTTCTACCTTGATTTAACTCTTGTTATACATATCGGGACCTTAAGGCGGGATCGATCCCTCCCATGTGGGACTCTTCTCGCATGTAGGGACTATTCCTACCGCCCATGGGACTTTTAGCCTTGAGTGTGGGGTGGCGCTGATTAGGGTTTGGAGGTGGTTGGGATTTAGAGGATGGGCCTTTAGCTTAACGCGTGGGCGTTATTAACAGACCCGCTCGTTTGGAGCTGTCGGTGGGCTGGCGGTTGGGCCATATCCATCGTCTAGCCAGAATAGTCGAATATGACCTCTTGAGGTGAGGTGAAGAATGCGTTTTGCCGAGTGGGATGTTGCTTTCGGTGAGGTTGTTGTCGAAGGTTTTCGATCTCTTTGATGTCGAGGTTTGATCGGTTCTGGATCGAGCGAGTTAGACGTTTGCCATTACGGACCGAATCGGTGTTTGCCACGTTCAAGGCGAGTCGCTCGAGTTGGATGGCGATGTCCGTCGAGAGAATGCCGAGGAATGGCGGTCGAAATGGAGGCCGAGATGGGGTCCGGCAGGTTTGTGATCTGGCGTTGGGCATCGCGCTTATCGAGGACGGCGTCGTCATCCGGGATAGAGATATCCTGCGTGGGATGTTGAGGTCCAACAAGGAAGCGTCGGCCCAGTAATCTGAGATCCGATCGGATGGAAATCATTCTAGATGATTCGAGGACCGGCTGGTTAGCGATATCCATTACGGAAGATCGGGGACGAGTGGTTAGCGATATCCATTACGGAAGATCACAGGGCGGGTCGGTGATGAGATCGCTCGAGTAGCGGCGTATGTGTAAATGCGATGCGAGATCCGGTCGGTGATGATTGCGATTGGACGGTTGTCGGCTCGTTGATCCGTCACTTGCGCGGACGGTTGGTGGGGCTTAAAGCATTGCGGCGTCTCCTCTATCAAATTGCAATCAGCCGCGTGGGAAGTTGAAACGGCGATTTGGGCGCCATTCGTCTATAAATAGGCCCTAATAAAGGCTGTTCACTTTCTTCTCCCATCGTTCGAGCGAAAACTCGGACTTTTAGAGTTCTCCAAAATCCATCCCGGCTCACGAAGCGTGATAACCCACCATTTAAAAGTAAGTATGACTTCCTCTTACGCGCTTCTTCTCGATAGTGAAGTAGATATTAGGGACTATATGCTATGATTTTGCGGGTAAATCCTTGGCATTAGCTAGGGTTCCACCATTTCTTCTGCGTGGGATGTGTAAGGTCGGGGATCGGATCGTCTCGGCCGGTTCAAGTACTCAGTGAGGGAGTGCCATCGCGGATGCCAGTGGTGTCTGGGACCCGTGACCGGGCTTTGGCTCAGGAGGTTTTGCGGTGTATGTAGATGCCAGGCGGGTCTAATTTCCCTAGCCCGTTTTCCGCATATCCGGGAATATTTCCAAATTCTATTTGCCAATTCACCCCAAACTCTATTAGGTCGGTAGTGGGGATGGGGCTTTCCTCAGGCATAGCCGAGGAATTTTCTTTGAGGTTTTGATCTTTTTCGGTGTTAAGACCACGGGGTGTATATTATTTTCACCTCGCAATCGTTTGGGTAGTCGCCTTCTAAAGTGTCGCAGTGCAAAGTAAATACTTCTTTTGGGTGGGTGCACCCAGTGCGAATGGGGTTGGGTAGGATGAGGGATCGAAGTGAAACCCTGGATTCAGTGAAGACCATTCAACACGCTCGGTGAAGTCTCGTAGGATTCACGGGGCGACTGAATAAGGCCGGATGCAGGCGGTCGAGCCCGGGTCAGTGCGAGGCGGGTGAGGCACTTCTTCTTCTTACTCCTCATAATCCGATTTCTTGTCTCAGCGATTTTCTTTTGTCATGCGCGTGGCCGAGAGAAAGGCTCCGATCGGAGCAAGGTCCCCAAGAAAAAGGCGGGCGTGAACTTGCAGCCGAAGAAGGTTGGATATTAGTCGGTGATGGCGAGCTCTGTCGGTCAGGCAGGCCGGAGCAACGACTCGGGCCTCTCCGCTCGATCTCTACCCCAGGTACAAATTTCTTCCCTTTGGCTTTCTCCGCTCTGCGATCTGTTAACTTGTGTTGCTTTTGGATGTGAGCTCGGTGATGGGGTCTGAGCGTCTTCTTGGGGACACTGCAACTTGCCGGGTGATCTCGAGGCTCGGCCGGTATGAGGCTGGAGCGGGAGCTTGGCGGTGTGTGAGCGGATCCGTCGGTGGCTGCGGGCGGAGCAGGCCGTGAGGGTTCTTTGCTAGGCCGCCACGAAGAGGGCTTGGGCGGATCAGGGGCTCGAGGCCGCGAGGCGGCGGGCGAGGGCTGCGGACGAGGAGGAGGGCTAGGGCGGCGATCGAGGCAATCTGAGGGCCTTTGCCGACCAAGCTCGTCAGTCGGAGAGCTTCGGCTTTTATTGCCGACGCGCCCGTGCTCAGCCCAGGTGGTGTCGGACCATCTGGAGGGTTGGCGGCCGCCATGCTCGACTTTGATAAGGTTAAGAATGGTTGGGTCGAGGTCGTCACTGGTGTGAATAAAGCTGCGGTGGTCTCGGGTCGGGTCCTTCACTGTTGAGGCTTTGGCGTCAGCTCCTCCCACGACGGAGGCCGTTGCCCGGTCAAGGAAGGAAATCATGTTTAACCTCTCCAGTGATCTATCTTGGATGTTTAATTCACCATACATTGATTATATACCTAGCATCGTCTATATAATTAATTGCAACACGTAGGGGTTTTCGTGTTTACCTTTGAATCTGGGGATGAGCAGGACGAGCAGATCGAGACTCGTGCTTTGATCTTACGGTGTATCCGGTTGCCCAATCTCAACATCGAGTGAGGGCGATCTATGGAGAATGCTACAAAAATCACCCTCAAACCACTCTGATATTTTGAAACTCCTTAAGTATACTATGGGATGGGCGAAAATATGCTAGGTAAAAATGAGGATTAGCATCTTATTTCTTACCTTATATTTATAATGCATTACCATAATCCTAAGGAAAGGATCCATGCATATCCATAAATATAATAATATCCTTATAGGATAAAGATGATCAAATCCTTGCCTTAAGAGGGCGCGATTTCTTGCGACAGAACTGGATGGACCGACCGGGATCAATGCAAGGAATAAAGATGGGCCTCAAATAAATTAATTATCTTATGTTCGAACATAAATTAATTTATAAACATTCATTCATGCCACTAGAGAATAAATCTTGTGATCCCTTTATTAGAAGGTGAGTCGGCTTACTTAGACATTACGAATCCCGTATTTAAGATATCGCACGTCCTTAATTATTTAGAGCATTACATTGCTTAAAATAATTAATATCTTTAATTCTAAGTAGTACCACTCGACCTTATTATTGTACTGAGCTAACTCGACTGCGAGGTTTAGTACAATAAACCTTTGAGCTCATAAGGGCGTCATCGTCCTAGCGGATCGGTGACTCGATCGAGATAACTAGCATGACATACAGCATTGCCACCACCGAATGGAGAATATTGGGTTAGAACATATAACCTCACCCTAACAAGTCAAGTGATGGTCGACCTACTCACCTAATACCTTATCGAGGTTTAGATCGTCGTAAGTCACGAGATCTTGGTTTTCGACGGTCGGATAGAAGAACTCTCTCACGTGATCCATCAATACGTCGAGACATACCGGCATAGACAAGCAACCAAGTCAAGTCACTTCATCTATACCTCGCTATCACAAACTCGTCCTCAAGTTGTCTCGGTGTGATTCTTTTATGTCTCATTAACGACCAATCATACGGACTTCGTGATCTTCACACCTGTATGATCTAACTTATATATGAGATAAGGGGACACGATATATGCAATCAAGTAATCAATTCGGATAGAAGATTGTAATAGTGGTAACGAGAAACATTGTATCAAGCTCAACCAGACTTTCGTCTCTGAATCCAACAAGAGGCGAAGATCTTGAACTCGGGAGCTTCACCGAGGTGCGACGGCGGGGAGGAGGAGGATGAGGAGGAACCGAGCTCGAGCTTCCTTGAGAGGGGCACTGGCAACATGACAAGTCGTGTGGGAGGCGGCCGGGCCGACTAGAGCCCGGTCGGTGGACCTAATGTAATAGGTTGAATTGCGGGTCGATAGGATCTGAGCCATTGTAAAAATTTCCCTCTTTTGGATAATAAAATTTACAATCTTAAAGCGTTCTGTCTTTATTCATAGCACTCCACATCTCAATACCTGGAGTCGATCACGAATTCTTGAATGGAAGTCAGGAGTGCTCTGGTAGAGACGAAGGTGTTGTTTTGGAGGAGGTCGGACCCGGCCGAGCTTTGGCCATTATGGACGTCGCTCGGCGTCATCCGTCGACACGAAGAAGTTGTAAGAGGCCGATCGGTGGCCGCCTCCGGTGAGCGAGGCTCTGGTAGGATCATCTGACTCGAAGTCCGGCGGACTTATCGTCGATGTGATCCAGGGCCGATACAATGTAAGGAGCGGCTCGGTGACGGGCGGCTAGCTCGGATCTCGGAGGAAAGCGGAATATGAAGAGATGATCCCAACATGGTGGCGTCACCATATCAGGGGCCGATGAGGTCGAGAGCTTGCTTCGGGGTATGGTGCTAAGGGATGAGGAGGGCCTCGTGGTAAATTTCAAAGATTTCCTCGAATCCCTTGTCAAATACCTCCGGATATGGGGCTCGTCAGGCGGCGATGCCCGCGGTGAGCTGATCGGCCGGTGGTGCGATAGTTGAAGAACCCGAAGGGGTTATCGACTATGCAAGTGCTCGATTACTTGGTCGAAACGCGGCGGGAGCGACGAGGCGGCGGCCTATCGGCGAGGCAAGCGGCGAGGCCATCGGTCGGCGAGAGGGCGGTCGGGCGGGGTCGCAACCACAGTCGAGCAACAGCTCACGAGGCCGTGGTTAACCTCGGTTAGGAATGCCCCCGGTCGGGGCTCATCGTGCGGCTCAAAGTATACCCGGGGCCGTGGTGGTGCCGACCTCTTGATTGAGGTGGAGGCACGAGGTTCGTCCGGTGTTCATCGCCGACCGAGTTTTGCTCTGCTGGTGTAGCTTCAGACATGGCGGTGAGCTCGAAGCCGAATGAGTTGTATATAGATTAGGACTTTGTATTTAGTCGTAAATGTATCTAGGCGTATCAGAGTGTATATTTTCTCCTCGAGGGTACAAATATAGCTTAGGACTTGGTTTTTAGTCATAAATGTATTTAGCTGTATCTGATGTATATCTTCCCAAATAAAGGGCATAATTTGGCGAGATCCGATGTGGGCGTCGTTTGCATGTAGATGTTTCAACAATGAGTAATATGTATGCGTGCATGTAGGCGTTCAATTTAATGAGTAGTTTGTATGCCTGCACGGGCGTTCGATTGAATGAGTGTCTGCGGAGTCTTGGTGCTTAGTCAGTACCTACTTAGTGGGTTTTGTCATCTTAATGGCGTCCCTGAAGGTTAATTATCGTTATCCGACTTGAGCGGATGTGCACATAAGCGTAAGATGAGCAGTGAAATACTTATTCAGAAAAACAAATGTTTTATTGAAGTAAATAACATCGCCCGGCAAAGCAATAAGAGGACTAACATGATGTTGATCGAAATCAAAGCTATGTAAAGTACCTCCTCAAATGAGTGATATGCGGTTGGGATAAGTGCACGGATAAGTGACAGCTTATAGGCCCTCTTGCGAGGTCTTCATGAGCGGTATGGACCTTCCATGTCGGATCTAGCTTGTTAAGGCGCTCGGCTCTCTGGCTTCATTATTTTGTGGGGAGGCCTACTTGGGTGTGGCGGCTTTCTCTTTGTTGTAGTCGATGCGACTGGCCCTTGTATTTGGCTTCGTTTATGAGGCGAGCTCGCGTTCTCCTCGAGAGAATCAAGGTTGACACGGGTCTTCCTCGTTCCGTTACGGTCGAGTGAAGAGTGCGTGGACTCGGTGCGCCGATCTCGCGGTATGGCGACCTCGGTCCCGTAGACCAGCGAAGGGGTTCTCGAAGTCCGGGTGTTGTCTGTAGGACGAGAGGACTTGAGGAGATTTTCACGCCCTTAGCTCGGTCTAACCTCTTCTCAATCCTTGCGATCGTGCGGTTCGTCCCCTCGGTGCGACCATTCGCATGCGGGTGTGCGACCTGGGTGAAGCGTTGCTCGATCGGAGCTCTTCACCCATTCGAAAGTTTTTTCGACGAACTAGGTGTCGTTGTCGAGACCAAGATATGCGGTATGCGAGCGGTAAACTATGTTCTTCCCACGAAGTGAATCCTCCGCTGAGGCTCGAAAGTGGCTCTGCTTGACCCATTTGTGAAGTAGTCTGACTACGACTAAGTATCGGTGACAGGTGCTCGGTCAAGCGGACCTCGATGTCGATCCCCACGCATGAAGGCCCGGACTCGTGGTCGCTAGATCGGTCTAGGGTAACTCTGTGGAGTGAGGCGCACCGGACACTTTTGACGAGCTCGGCCGAATCTTGGATGAGGGTGGGCGTAATATCCGACCTCAGCGTGCTTGAGAGCTCGCGGATGTGACTTCACAGACCCTGCAGGATCTCATTGAGTCGTGGTCGGCTTCTTGCGTCGGGCCTCCGGGAAGGGTTGAAGATAAGACTTCGAGAGAGCATACCGTGTGTGAGTGCTTTGGGATTTCACCATCGTCTTTTTGGCCGAGCCAATCTTGAAGCGATCGCATCTTCCGAGATAGGCCTTTATGGGAGACATCGGTTCGGCTCTATCTCGGTGATGATACCGATGTGGGACTCGCGATGCTTGGAATGAACCTCCCCCTTTGGTGGACTTGTTGATGGCGAGCTAACTTGCGAGACGTCGGCTCATTTTTCCCTCGTAGGATTCGATGAATCTTGAAGTACAGAATGAGGTCGTGCTCCTTTGTCTTCTCGGTATTGCTTCATTCGATCCTCCTGGCCTCGTTCGCGGACGGTTTACCACGACACAGGAATCTCGAAGATCCGGACCTTGTCCTTTCAATTCCTTTGAGGCCGGTCACGAGATCGGCCGTACTCCCCGTTGTTTGTGGTCGGGAAGGTGCCGGGAGGCGTGAGTCACTTCTTGCTTATGCGGGCGGAGGAGGATGCCCTCACGCTGCCGTTTGCATGAAGCTCCCGTCCGACTCTGCGCCAACCATCGCGCGATCAAGGACAAATTCCTCCGTTGTGGGCGGGGTTGAGTGACCTCATTGGTAGCCGACCTCGGTGAATTTAGCCTCCACGGTGGTGAGCTTGCCCTTTTGGGTAGGCTGGGGTCTGAAATGTCGTGCTCCGGCAGCTCTTGGCTATACGTCCGGATGACTACGGCTTTGACAAGACTTGTCTCAGGGTAAGTCGGTTAGTACACGGATGGAATGGGCTTGGAAGTAGGGTCGGGCGTCGCTTGGCGTTCATTAGGGCGTGTTACCTTTTGGTGGTGTACCTCGTCTGGTCCTTTGAGCCGGCTAATGAAGTAGATAAGGAGTTGCCGTCCGCTCTCATCTCGTACCAATACGCTGATTGCCTCGGGCGGCGGAT